>VZRE01012229.1:0-24261 GCA_013396775.1 Cephalopterus ornatus | reverse complement strand
GCCCCAGTACTGACCCCTGAGGGACACTACTCATCACTGGTCTCCATGAGGACAATGAGCTGTTGACCACAACTCTTTGCATGTGACCATTGAACCAGTTCTTTATCCACTGAGTGGTCCATCCATCAAATCCATGTCTCTCCAATTTAGAGACAGGGATGTCGAACAGGACAGTGTCAAACACTTTGCATAAGCCCAGGTAAAGGATGTCAGTTGCTCTGCCCCATCTACCGGCGCTGTTGCTCTGTCACAGAAGGTCACCACACTTGTCAGGCATTACTTGCCCTTAGTAAAGCCATGTTGGCTGTTACCAATCATCTCTTTGTTTTGCATGTGCCTTAGCATAGTTTCCAGAGGAATCTGCTCTAGGATCTTGCCTGATACAGAAACAAGACTGACCGGTCTGTCATTCCCTGGGTCTCCTACTTCCCCCTTTTAAAAGTGGGGGTTGTATTTCCCTTTTTTCAATTACTGGGAACTTCACCTGACTGCCACATTTTTTCAAAACTTATATATAGTGGCTTAGCAACTTCATCTGCCAGCTCCCTCAGGACCCATGGATGAATCTCATCAGGTCCCACGGGCTTGTGCACGTTCAGGTTCCTTAGATGGTCTCGAACCTGACTTGCAGTAATAAACACTTTCAAATGGAGAAGGAGTCACATCTTCAGTGTCTGTTATGCATAGTTCACTGCTATATGTGTTTTGACTATTTTCACAATCCAGAAGTATCAAGAAAGATATACTTCCCCAAAAAGAAACTAAATGATGGCTAAAACCTGTCTTCAACTTCAGGGACCATCAAATCAAGGCATCCTAATGGTTGCTCTAGTTCCTCACAGCCAGAACATGCACAAGAGACACTGCTGTAAGAGAAAAAAAATCCAGATATTGCTCTTCAGTTTAGCAAGACAATAAATTTTTCGTCCGAAAAATTTTATGAACGTGAAATGTTGTTTCAAAATCAAGCTTATTTAAGCAGAAAACCCCAAATATCAGCGCAACAGTGCAATGCTATCACTCCAACCACTCTACTAGAAGCTAAGACTAGTACCATTCTGGCTCATAAGAGATCAAATTTTTTTTTTAATCAAAAGAAAAAAATATCAGCAGAAATGTAGAATTTGTTTACACTTTCATACAGTCTGGGAGTAGTATATATGCCACCAGTTTTGCAGGAGAATGGAAATGATCTTCTGTGTTAGTTTAAGTCGCTGTCTTTTTACAGAGCCAAAGGAACTTTTGCAGCTTCATTACTGTAGATTTCATAAGCTAAGTAGGATTATTTCTTCCAAGAATTGCAAAAGACTCAGGCTTCTCCTTATGCATTTCACAGAATTTGTGTTTTGGAATAGTTTTATCTCAGTGTGGGCTTCCCTCACACATGCTGACTAGTAACTTTCATGTATTCTGTCCCTATCTGGCTTTCACAGAGACAGGGATATTTTAGCAATGACTCATAATCATTTTTGTCTTTTGTGTTTCTTACCGTCTCAGTGCAAAGAAAGGTATTTTTGATATTTTTTTGCCCACTGATCTAAAGATGTTGGGCTTATATTTCATAATTGTTGTGCATAGCATATGGTATTTGAATTTCACCTGCCACAAAATGCTATATAATTCATAAAGTCTGTGAGACATCCTCTGATGTTCTTATTTGTTGAAGATTCTCTTCCACTGGCTCAAGAATTTGTTTTTATTGTGGTCATTAGGATAGTTATGCCATAGGAATGGAACATGGAACAGAAGAATAACAAGTCCCATTTTTACTCAGTGTTTCTCTGGTTCCCCATAATATTTTCTCTATAAATGCATGCAATTACAGACCCAAGCAGCACCACACACTAGCACCTCCTCCCCAAACTACTGTTCAGAAGTGTCTGAACAGTCGAGGATAAGCTCTGGTTTGGATCACCAGAACATCATAACATGACCACCTGCCATAAGGGAAAGGTGTGCGATCATTTCCTTGGTAGTGAAAGTAAGAGCACTGCTATGCATCACAGTAAAGACATTTACATGCATTTGTTTTGTGGAGTTCATTGCTTATCTTTAGGAATCCAGTTTAATATTTCAGGAAAATTTATACTAATTTCCCCCCTTCTCTTTCTTTTCACTTATATTTGATTTTAGAAGGGATGGATGCTTCTGGAAGAATAACCTTCAAAACATGAGCCTGAAATACAACAGGGGTGAGGCAGAATTGTACATTAGGTAGCTGAGTGATCAGTGATGCCCGTTTTTATATGTTATATTAGCTTATATAAAATGCAACCCCTTATATAGCAAACACTTCTGTTTTAAATCAAAGTCACTGGTCTCTGTATACTCAGTGAGTGATATCCCAGTGACTAGGGGATTTCTGACTAAACTGATGTATAACTAAGCACTACCAGGTCTGGAAAACTACTGTTCTGAAAACCTGTCTGACTTTTGAATATAGAAATCACTACTGATGATTATAAGATCAGTATTCAAGAAAAATACACTGACAATGTAAATATTTCTGTAAGCCAATTGAAGTCCTCCTAGTCTGAGGCAAAATAACAGAAAAGCTGCTACAGTGTTCAGATGACAAAGGATTAGAATACAATTATCTCCATAATATTAATTTAATGAAAATAAATCTTCTCAAGCATGACTTTTTTTGAAAAGTCTGTAAGTTAAATTAATAAAAATAAGACATAGTTGTAATAAATAAGTCCTTACAAAGAGTTAATTCATTATTAAATAGAATCCTCTCTAAAAATGTGTTATTCTCTCATATTTACTACCCTTGATTATACAGAGCAGTGAAGAAAGGTAGATAAGAATGCCAAAGCAAAGCCTTGCTCTTCCCATGGAAGATAGTGGAGAGTTTAGTATGTAATGGAGTCTCAGCTTCAGTCTTGGAGTATTTTTTGACCTGTGTATACGTCAGAGGACAGAGAGAAAATCGTAGTAAAACAGTGCTGAATTTCAAAATCTCACTTTAGTTGTGCCTGACAAGATGGTAGGTATTTTTCTACCGGCGCTGTAGGCTATTATTGGAAAAAATGCAGTAACATTTGTGACTTTTGAACCCAGCCACCTTAAATTTATACACTGTCTCTGAGCAAAATAGTCCTTTTTTCATATTTTCATTTTCAAATGCAGTTTCAATTTTGTTCAACTTTACTTCATCAGTAGAGACTGAGATATTTAAATAGTGTTCTCTGGCCGTTGGCCAGTCGAGTCACCTTTACATCATGACAAGATTATACTCACCTATAAAATACAATCTGCAGTCTGTTGTCAGTCACTTCTATCAATGAATGTTGTAATTCTAATTCAAGTTCTTTAGTCTGAAATCAGCCATGCTACTTAATCTTTTAGAACAGCTACACAATGAAACCTTCTCAGCCTAATGGATTCAGGCATATCTTTTCTTGGCTGATACCCAGAAATTGATTGTTAGTTTCTTTCTTCTTTTCTTCCGCCTTTAACTGAAAGAAGTGCCTTAGAGCAAAAAAACCTCTTTTCCATCGTCTGGGAAGGCTTGCTTTATCCCCAGACCAACTCCCCCAGACCTAGGAACCATACCAGGAACTGCAAGGGGGAGTCGTCTTTTCCTCACCGCCAAAAAGCATCCTTTCCTTTATTGCCTGAAATGCCCGGGAAAATCATAACTATTTTTATCAGTCCCCAGTGTGATTCTTCAGTTAGGAGCCATTTGCAGGATGAAAGGAATGAAACATATTTTAAAAGGAAACCAAACTGTTCTTCCTAACAATTAATTTGAACTAAAGTAACTCTGCTCAAAACTGGAGCAGAGTGTAATATTTAGGTTTCTCAGTACTTCAGAACTACTGGGGAAGAGCAACAATGATTTTAAGAGACAGGTATGCAGAGATTATTCCAGATATTTTGACTGAACATGAATTAATTAATGAAGCTAAGTGTGTGATTCTCACATCCTATGCATTGAAAAGCTGTGCCTTTGACCTTTGTTCTCCCCTCCACTGGGGCCTATTTCTCCTGCATTACAGACTGAGCACTTTCCTCTGTTAGAATCACCCTGTCATTACTATCAAAATGACTGATGGATTTTTTCCTCTTTTACATGTGCCTTGTAGCTCCTCATGTTAATTCTTTCCATATATTTAGCCTTATTTTATGCGCCAATTTTTGATGTATAAATAAAACTTGAATGCTGAAGGGGAAAACATGGATCTCCAATCTCCAGTTCATCCGCTTCTGAGATCATGAGTACCTGAGTGGACAACTAACGTTTTCCTTAGAAAACTGCAAAGTGCTTGAGTAGCTGTTAATGAGCGTACACATAAGGACCTCAAGGTTTGCCTGTGGGAAGAAGCTGGCTGTTTGACTTCTATCTAAGCTCACTGAAGTTTGAAAGTAAATATTACTTTGTGTCTTAGACTGCACTACTCTGATCCAACATTGCAACAGGAGGAGTGACCACAATTTTCCTCAAGACCCGTGATCAGAATACTTACTGTGGATGTGTGAGGCTGAATTTCAGTTCAATCTGTCTCTAAAGAGACTGAAGTTTGTGTTTTCTACTTCTCAGATTAATTCCCTGTCTGCATGATTAGTAGGATGTCTAGAGGATAAACAGCTCTAAGGCACCCAACACAAGAAAGACATTGACCTGTTAGAACGAGCCCAGAGGAGAGCACTAAGTTGATTAGATGGCTGGAGCACATCTCCTGTGAGGATTGCTGGTTGGCCTGGAGAAGAGAAGGGTCTTGTTTCTTTCTTCAGTATGAAAGCAGGAAGACTGAACTGTTGTTAGGCAAACAAATTAATAGAGGAGTTTTGTAACTTGAGTACATATGCTTCCATGATAGCTTTGTAAAGGGTAATATTCTATTTAAAAACTCCTGTTCTTGTTTTACATTTGTGGGGGAAATGTACAATATTACTTGGATTGATTTAAAGCTGGGTGTATCTAGAAGTTTTCATATGAAAACAAGAGATACATTATTCCTTTTAAATGTTTTCAATAATTTATTTTGCATGGTTTTTTACCCCTCTGTCTACAAAGTCAGTCCAGGTATAAATTGACAAGTAATCTCTTCCAAGATAGCTCTAAGGCAATCAAGTTTCTATTGTATTAATGTAATTTAGAGGCTGCCTGTTTTGAAATACTAATTTTTATTTTTGAAGGCTAACATTGATCAGTGACATCTTAATGAACATTTGTAGATTTTCGTGCTTGAATTACTATCTAACAAGCACATATTCAAATTAATCTGAATTGACTATATTTCCCATTCTGTGGTTATTCTTTCTAGAAATGAGAAATGTCATATACCCATCTGGAATTCAAAAAGCAGTAGATAACTGAGGGGTTCTTTCCTTCTGTTTTTCTTTCTTTAGAGATAGTAAGCAGAAATATGTTAAATGACTTACAGATAAGATGAAACAAACCATATGGTCCTTAAAAAAAGAAATGTGACTCTCTGGAGTTATTTCCAAATGTAAATGTGTGCATAGCCTCCAGGTCTTGTTCTGCAGCTTTTCTGGTTTTTTCTAGACATCAATTCACTAATGTAGAAATTCTATTTCATAGCACAGATTCTTTAGTGTCTGTTCATTTGGAAGTAAGAATAATCCATCTTTAAGAGGCTTATGAGAAGTAAGATATTTTTTTACTCCTTACCCTGAATCTGACAAAATGTCCTTCGCTAAACTTTCCTAATTCTTTACATAACAATTTTTTCTTCTTATTTCAGAGATGAGGGTGTGTTGTGGTAAACGTTTGTCGTAAAATGCAATAGTTCATTGAAAAGATGTCTCAAATCTAATTTTACTCCTTAATAAGTTTATATGGAGGCACTCAGAGCCATAAATATATGTGCTTGTCTGCACACAAACACTCATACAGACATACACATACAAGGTACCAACTAAATTAGTCTAATTTTTAGGAATTTCGAAGTAAAATTTGGAATTATCAAGGTCTGGTACTCTAAAATCACTGGGTGGAATATCATCATCACCGAAACCTAGGGATTTTAAAATACCTTCTAATTAAAAGTTACTCAGTTCTGTAATAAGAGTCCTGGACAGGAAAGACCACTTCTATAGAGGGCACCCTTCTTGTTGTGCTTGCGCTGCTTGGGAAAAGAAAATTCAGAGAATGATTTATACATTTTTTTCCAGTTCTTCGCATTATATATACAAATGACTCAAAGACAAAATGAAACACTCACCACTGTCTTTCTTTAACAGCTGGTAACTGCTAGCAAGGGGTGGACAGGTTTCATAACTGTGAATATTAAGTCTGCTCTAATTTATTTGGATCCTTGATTGCTGGTTTCTCAGCAATGCTTCATTTTGTCTGAGAAAGTAAAGAATCTTGACATTTGCATTTTCAGATATGGTTAGATTTATTTTGCCTTCAGGTAGGTGTATGTTCACTGAGACAATTAGGTAATAAAATTCAATAAGTTATCTGTACAAAGTGCACCTTCACTTTTGTCAGTGATTTTTATGAGAATTTTGATATTTACTGTTACTAACAGACATTATTGTTGTTCAGATGTATTATACTCTCAACTTCTGTAAGCTTTGGCTTGCATAATCAAACAAATATTGCTGTATTAAGGTCTCTGTTCAGTAAGTTTTGAAGCCTTAATGGAATTTCTTGTTAGGTTTTCTCTTTCTCAGAAGTGCAGGCATTACCAGTGATCTCTAATTTCAAACTTTTCTGATTTCCAGAAAGTAGATGATGAGATGGACTGAAGGGGACATTGCATTTTAAGAATTGACCTTATGTTGCTGTTGAGTCCAGAATTATCAACAATATGTCCATCACATTGAAGACTTTTGACCTAATTTAATACCATAGTGGAATTGAGCTTTCTCACTGGAACTGCTGTGTCATCATTTCATATTTTCATTTATGATTTTTCTTTGCAACATCTTAGCTTGGACCAAATTTTAAGGAAGCTCTTAGAAATCTCAAGCAAAGAAAATTAAAGAAAGCAATTTCACTCCATTGGACAATGGCTTCTGTTCTCTGGTGGCATATGTCGTAACCTCATCCTGAAAAAAAAGCGGGTTTAACCATTATTGATGTGAGCATAGGTGAGAGCAGTAGGTGTTCTTTATCTTGACTTCAACCATGCTTCTGACACTGTCTCCCACCCATACTCCTGCATCCAAGTTAGAACGTTGCATCTATATGGATGTGGAACTCCATGAGTTAAAAGTTGGGGTGACCAGAGTCTACGGTGGGTGGGACATGGCTTTTACTCTAGCTCAAGGATGATAACCAGTGTAGTACTTCGGGCATCTGTCCTGAACCATGTCCTGTTCAACATCTTCATCAGTGTTCTGGAGGAGGTGAGAGTGCACACTTCTCAAGTTTGCAGGTGACACCAGATCTGTTGATATGCTTGAAGGCAGGGCTGTCATCCAGATATACCTAGACAGGTTGGAGGGATGGGCTGACAGAAGATTTAATGAAGATAAGCAATGACAAATGCAAGTTCTTCTGCTTGGGAAGACAGGCTGAGGCCTGAATAACCTGGGAGCAGCTCTATGGAAAAGGCCCTGTGTGCTGGTTTTGGCTAGGGTAGGGGTAACTTTCTTCACAGTAGCTGGTATGGGGCTGTGTTTTGGATTTATGCTGAACACAGGGTTGCTAATATAAGGATATTTTTGTTATTTCTGAGCAGTGCTTTCACGGAGCCAAGGCCTTTTCTGCTCTTCATATAGCCACACTGGTGAGGAAGTTAGGGGGGATGGGAGATGGAGAGGAGAGACAGCCAGGACAGGTGACCCAGACTAAACAAATAGATATTCCATACCAAATGACATCATGCTCAGCCTAAAGAGGGGGAGAAGAAGAAGGAGTACAGAGACGCTTGAAGTGATGGCATTTGTCTTCCTAAGTAGCTGTCAAGTGTGATGGGGCACTGCTCTCCTGAGGGTGGTTGAACACCTGCCTGCCCATGGGAAACATTGAATTAATTCCTTGTTTTTCTTTGCTCGTGTTCACAGCTTTTGTTATCCCTATTCAACTGTCTGTATCTCAAGCAATGAGTTTTCTAGCTTTTACCCTTCCGATTGTCTCCCTGATCCTGCTGGTGGTGGAGTGAGCGAGCAACTGTGTAGTGTTTGGTTTTGTCTGGGATTAAACCATGACACTCTGGAAATCCTGGAAACCAGCAAACTGAATGTTAACCATCAGTGTGCCCTGGCAGCAAAAAATCCCAAGGGCATCCCGAGCTGAGTTCACAGGAGCAATTATTCCTTTGTGTAACACTTACTAGATTACACTAGAATACTTCATCTAGTTTGAGCATCCTCTAAAAGAACATCCCTGAACTGGACTTAGTTCAGCATCAAGACACCAAGAATGACCAAGAGGGCTTTTCACAGACAATCCATTTCTGTGCAAAAAATGTTGTCCAGGCGGATTTTGATTCCTTGCTGAGATGACACCTTCATGATGACACCTTTTGATTCTCAGTTGTATGTTTTACATCTAATTTTATTTTATTTACTTCTGTTTCTATTTTGTTATTCTTGGTGTTGCAACTGTGGTAGTTAATACGTGCAGCATTTACATCATATCTCAGATTTCAAACAACTACAGTGAAGTAATTTGGTGCTCTAAAAAATTAGAGCAGGTACAGACTGACTTGTGTCATCCACCAGCTACCAATTTTTTTGTGGCTCCCAGTACTTCAGTATTGGAACACCCCACAATCATTAAGGTATCCATCCAGTGCAGGGAAGTAAAGAAGCATCTTCATCTCCAGTTCTTTAATGGATGATTTGCAGAAGTCTGGGACACTTGTAGTCTGATGAGGATTGGGTAAGAAGATCTGAAGGATCTAATCTTCTTAGTTATCTGTTGTAGCCAGAGCTGAAAATCTATAAACATTGAAGAACTGCAGAGAAAATTATCAGCAGGAAGAATATGTCCTTCCACTTCAGGAAGAGAGGTGCAATATTCAGAGAGAGCAGAGGAGTCATTCAAATCTTGTTCCTAATTTAGTTTGTATCATGGAGACATTCTGACTGTATGAAGTACAGTATGAATTTTCCTGAGACTTATTGGAGTTGGAATCCCCTGAGGTACCCAATATTGCAATATAGTCTTGAACTGATCTATAGCAGCAGTATGTGTGAAATATTGGTCAGTAACAAACACAGGAATTAACATTATAGTCTAAATGGATTTAGGAGAATATTTTTTATATACGAAGACATACTTAATCAGTAAAATTGTCTCTAAACCTTAACTTACTTGCAGTGTTCTTGGAAATGCTGTTCCCTTCTTAATAAACATTTAAGCCAAATATCTCTCACATTGACTTTATTTTGAAATGGAGAAGTTAAAATGGGTTTAATTGAAGTTAAATGATTCAATACTTCTAAAAATAATTGAATACATATTCATGAATAACAATACCTCTTGAGCAGAGTGATCCCATACTTTGAGTGGGTACATGCTGTTCTTCATTAGTCAGATACAGTATGACCTGCACTTGGGCAATATGAATGTAAGCATTGGTAGAGAAGGTACTGGAAATTGACGTTGGGAGTGATGCTGCAGTGTGTCAGCTGCTGTGTGACAAATGCATTTGTACTTAGCCCTGTCCTCAAGTAAACGGAGGTAGCTTATCTCTCAATGTACGTGACTCTGCCTAAAAAGTGATCTTAGATTCTTTGTTAAAGTCAAGTTAATACAAAGTATTTTCAAGATATTTTTGTTTAAAATTACATGACTGTAAGTTAAAAATAAAAAAAAAAAAAAGAAGGAAGAAAAGGGGGAAAGAGTGGAAACTACTGATGGAGATGATTTCAAGTTTTTTGTCTGGTCCAAATGAGCTAAGTAGTAAAAACTTAAGAAAATTGCATCATATGGACTACTTTGCCTTTTCAAATTTTAAGTAATTTCACTGTAATTTTACTCCTCAGCAGTTACCTGCACTTCCTTGTGGATACCATGTTGTGTCAAAAGCAGTGTGGTAACTAAGAGAAATTGAGAAAGAGTACATGAATAGAGTCTGTTTCGTGGATCTGCAAAACAATTTTGTCAGATTGCAATTACTGTAAACTGGTTTCTGAAACACTACTTCCTACTAGAGTCCAAGGCTCCTGTGTATAAGTCTTCCCTAATAACTAATGCTTGCCCTGGTGACAGACGTTATGTATTTTAAATCTGCCAAGTGCAAGCATTACATTAGTAGCAGCCTGTTTTATCATCTAAAGGTGTATTTCTGCAGAACAAAACAAGATAAGGACACATTTCACTTGGGAATTTTACCAACAACAACAGAAACAACAGAATTGAAAGAAATATGTAGGCATTCTGTAGGCCTTCTGAGTTTATTCCAAATCTATCCCAAAATGTTACATTACAAGATCTGATCTCAGTCAAGAGCGGGTAATCAGATACTTATGTATGTCTCATTTAAATAAATGATGGAGAGAAATCTAGGTTGGGAGGAACCTCCATAATCCAATGTGTTGCTCAAAGCAGAACTAACTTCAAAGTTAGATCAGGTTGCTCAGGGCTTTGAAATATCTCCAAGGATGGATGTTACACAACCTTTCTGTAAAACCTCTGCCAGGGTTGCACTACTCTCCTAATGTTCTTATTTTTAATTTACAAGCTAATACAAAATTAGGATGTTGTGGTAAAGATACTTACCACTGATATATAACAATAACTTACCCAGCTTTCTTATTGACTTGTATTTAAATTCTATAGTTTGATACAAAGTAAACAAGCCAGTCAAGTACAAGCGATTACAGCAAGAGAGTAACCATAGACTCATAAAACGGCTTGGACTGGAAGAGACCTTTAAAGGTCATCTATTCCAACACCCTGCCCGTGGGCAGGGACATCTTCAGCTAGATCAGGTTGCTCAGAGCACCATCACATCTGAACTTGAATGTTTCCAGGGATGGGACGTCTACCATCTCTTCAGTCAACCTGATTCAATGTTTCATCACGTTCAATGTAAAAAAATCTTGCTTATATATCTTCCGAAACTACGCTTTTTTTGTTTAAAACCATTAGCCTTTGTCCTATTGCAACAGTCCCACTAAAACATTTGTCCCCATTTTGATTGTAGGCCCCTTTTAAGTATTGGAAGGCTGCTATGAAGTCAGTCTGGAGCCTTTTCTTCTCCAAGCTGAACAACTTCAACTCCAACTCCAACTCCAACTCCAACTCTCTCAGGTGCTCCAGTCCTCTGACCATCTTCATGGCCCTTCTCTGGAACTGCTTCAACAGGTTCATGTCCTTCCTGTGCCGAGGACTCCAGAGCTGGATGCAGTGCTCCAGCTGGGATCACACTAGTGCAGAGTAGTTAGGGAGAATCACTTCCCTCCAGCTGCTGGCAACACTGCTTTTGATGCAGCCAGGATACAATTGGATTTCTTGTCTGCAAGTACACATTGCCAGCTAATGTCCAGCATTTCATTGTCACTAGTGGTATTCTCCAGGGTTCAGTATTGTTTAACTTGCTCATCCATGACTTGGACGAAGGAACAGATGCCTCCTCAGCAAGGTCACTGGTGACACAAAGCTGGGAGGAGTGGCCGATATCCCAGAGGGCTGTGCTGCCCTTCAGAAGGACCTCGACAGATTAGAGAGATGGCAGAGGAGAATTGTCTGAAATTCAACAAGAGCAAGTGCAGGGTCCTGCACCTGGGGAGGAATAACCCCCTGCACCAGCACAGGCTGGGGGCTGAGCTGATGGGAAATAGCTCTGTGGAGAAGGACTTGGGTGTCCTGGTGGACAGCAAGCTGTCCATGAGCCAGCAGTGTGCCCTTGTGGCCAGGAAGGCCAATGGTGTCCTAGGGTGCATTATGAAGAGCACTGCCAGCAGGCTGAGGAAGCTGATCCTGCCCCTCAAATCAGCCCTGGTGAGGCCTCACCTGGAGTGCAATGTCCAGTTCTGGGCTCCTCAGGACATAAGAGACATGGAGCTCCTGGAGCGAGTCTAGCAGAGGGCTACAAATGTGCTGAGAAGACTGGAGCATCTTTCTAATGAGGAAAGACTGAAGAAATTGGGCCTGTTCAGCCTAGAGAAGAGAGGACTGAGAGGGGACCTCATCGATGTCTGTCAGTATCTGAAGAGAGGATGCCAAAAGGATAGAGCCAGGCTCTTCTTAGTGGTGATGAACTGTAGGAAAAGAGGCAAGGGGCAGAAACTGATGCACAGGAAGTTCCACCTGAACACGAGGAAGAACTTCATTACTGCATGGGTGACTGGAACAGATTTCCCAGAGAGGTTGTGTATTCTCCCTCATTGGAGATATTCAAGTACCATTTGGACACAATCCTGTGCCATGTTCTCTAGGATGACCCTGCTTTGACCAGATGACCCCCTGTGGCCCCTTCCAACCTGACCTATTCTGTGATTCTGTGTTTTCATCCACCAGGACCTCCATGTCCTTCTTGGCAGAGCTATTCTCGATCCTTTTGTCCTCCATCCTGTATTGATAGTCTGTATTGCCCTAATCCAGGGGCAGAACCTTGTACTTGAGCTCATTGAACCTCATGCGGTTCACATGATTTTCCCCTGGGCCCACTCCCTGAACTTGTCCAGAGTCCTCTGGATGGCATCCCATCCCTCAAGCATGTCAACAAACACCATTCAGCTTGGTGTCATCTGCAAATTTCATTGATTAAGACATTAAACAGTACTCATCCCAATACAGACCCTTGAGGGAGGCCACTCGTCACTGATCTCCATTCAGATGTTGAGCCATCGGCCACTGCCCTTTGGATATGACTGTATTACCATCCAGGTAATTCCTTATCCGTCAAATAGTTCATCAATTAAATCTGTATCTGTCCTATTTAGAGAGCATGATGTGGTGGGGAACCATATCAAAGGCCTTGTAGAAGTCCAGATAGATGACATCTGTAGCAGTTTCCTTGCCCACTGATGAGAATTTTGTATAATTAAGAAAAAAGAAGAAACAGCTCTTTAAGTGTTCAGGTCAACTCCTTTAGAAAGGACTGAATTTCAGTGTGTAAGGCTGCATCTCTCAGGATATCTTACGACTGTGAAGGATAGCTTCATATGTTCAGCTAAAACAGAAGAATTTGATTAGGCTTCTGAAAGAAGTCTTTAAAAAAAATTATTTTTGGAAGGTTTCCTCTCCCAGGTGATTTCTCTCATGTAAGTATTTTCTCATATAAATGCATGCTGACCCCATAAGCCATACACAGAAATGGAAACCATGACTGAAGCCTAGGCAGAAGCAAGGAGCAAAATAGTGGGGAGAGAAACTTTCTAATATAGGTTTAGCATAAATAGATTGATTTTTTTAATGCATTTACCTATGTCTGTTATGAATATTACACACACCATTTTGAATGTCATACAGAAATGTGTTGGTTTTTTTTTTTAAATTGAATGATATGTGGCTTCAGATCAGCACAATGTAAATTTGCTTGGCAAAATCAGGAGGTCTTCTCTCAAAAGTGTGACAAATATATAAAAACGCGTTCCCTAACTTGCCAGCACACCTCTTATTATGTCCAAAGGTTAGTGCAATAGATCTCTTATTCATCTGCAAAAGCTGGAGGGAGAAATCTACTTGGATAAGACTCAGGAAGCAAGACCGGAAAAATATCCTCTGATGAAGAGGAAGGCTTTAAGATGTTTGAGTGCATGTTTGAACCTCCAAGTTCACAGGAAGTATCCTTCTGTTGTAAATGTCTCATAGCCTTAGATCCTGCCAGGATATTTTCAGACAGCAGTTAAGGTGAGAAAATCTTCAAAATCAGTGGGGAAAACTTGACAACTGTGATTTTAGCTTGTATCTTTGTAGGTTACTCAGTTCGCTAGGAATCTTTTAAAAAAAAAAAAAACCAAACCAGAAAAGAAAGGCAGATAGAAGTTCAAATCCAAAACATCCATAAACCAGAGGTTTCAGTAAGCTAATATGTTTAATACATATCATACTAAGGGTTCACAGCATCACTGAAGGTTTTCTGTCATAATCATGAGATTGAGATTCATAGTTTTGAAAGAATTCACCATCTTTATAATAACATTTCAAAAATATGTCCAAATAGTCTTTTCCTCACTTCTTTTTATAGATTTCTAGTCATTCATATGTTTTATATTGTGCCCATTGTAACCTGTCTGTTTATACAATCTGTACATATAAGAGCCATTTATCTCTACACAGCCTTTTCTTTGAAAACTGATATCAAATTAGTAGGATTTCTCCAGCTAAAAAAGACTTAAGCACCTGATATTGGGTTAAGGATTATGTCAGATTAAAAAACAGGGCACTGCAATGTAGATAGATGCAATCTACAAATCAAAATGTTGAAAATGTTTAATGTTATGATATGGATTTCTCTGAGGTACTGTGCCAGAGATAGGCAGAAGGATGTAAGTGTGAAACCAAAGAAAAAGCAGACAGTGCAATACAGAAGTTACTTAAGCCTATGCAAAGATGCCATTCACTGAGAAATTTTCCCTCTGCTTTCAAAGTAGATGTTAAATAATGTCCTGAAGAGTGGAATAAGTAAATTAATTGAACTTAAATACAGCAATCCACAGGAAAGATCAAAAGTCCATCTGCCAAAGAGATTATCCACATTCAGGAAGATGCTTGGAGCGTAAGGAGTCAAATTTCATAGGACACTAAGATTTTACAAGTAACTTCTGAGGAAGATGTTGTCTTACCTTACTAATGAGATTAAAACAGTAATGTTGTTCTTTCCCACCAAAATAGCTAACTTTATGTAATTCAGACAAACAACAATGGTTAATCCAGAGGAAACCTGACTTGATTAATTACTGCCCTTTGCCAAATTCTCCTTTTCCCAAGCAAACTTACAGAAAGAATTCTGGGAGTCTGAGTGCAGGAGACATCCTAGATCTGGCACAGTCTGGATTTAGATCAAAACATAGGACAGGAGCAACATTCTCTCACTGCCGGATGATCTCCTGATGTTGCTAAAGAGTACACAAAACTTCTTGAATCAGCCAGTCGTTCCTGACAAAGTAATGACATGTCTGAGGGAGATGGAAGAATTCCATGGAACCGGACTGCCTAATGTTGTTAATAGAGAAAAGATGTACTAGTCGAGCTGGGAAGCTGTACCTCCCTTACCTCTGGAGCCCCGTAAAGATTAGGTTTTTGTATGGCCCTTTTAAACATTCATAAGCAGAATTAATGATCTGGCACTATAGAACTAAGTGTGAATTTGCATGCTTATTTCTGTCTTCTATAACACAGAAAATTCTAGAACAACACCGATATAGCCCAATACTTTGCCAAGAAATACAGGAGAATACAAATCAGCTGGGTACAACAGAAGCCACAAAAGACAGAGTATGCTGATTGGTAGAAGAAAGGGCTAGGAGTTTGCTTTGGACACAACATTTTCCCTTTGGATGGAAGAAACCTAATTAACTCCTTGGTTTCTTGCTTACTGGTAGACATACTTCTGCTGATCTTCGTGTAGCATGACCAGTCGGGAGTAGACCACGTTGTATCTTGCAAAACAATAGTTAGTTCAATGGCATGTTGAAGTTTGCTATTTCCCAGTTAAATTTTAGGAATACGGTAGGAAGCTGTCAGAGTGCATGACTCACAGGACAAAATTTCATTTTAGCAGCTGCAGCACATCATGCTCAACCTGTGCTCTCCATCCTGATTCTCCTCAGCATATTAAGAAATCATCTGAATGTTAAGTAAAACTTTATCCTTATCTTTAAGACACTCTTTTATCTATCCTTTTATGATACCCAGATTGGTGGGGAGGTGAAGTGACAGAAATTGTTCTCTTTAGAAATAATGGAATGGGATCCGCAGAGATAATGTCCCTGCATGAAGAATTTGGAATTTCCTCAGTGAGAGTATAAGAATGACCACGAAGTTCTGCTTGCTCATCTTCAAAGCAAATGCTGTTAGGAAGCTGTGGTGCAAGCAAGAGAAACTCTAACTGTTCAGCATCAGGAAATTTCTTATACCCTTGATATTAACTGATCCTCATAACAGGAAGAAACATTCCATATTCCATAAGTAGCAATTACTTTGGGGTTTTTCAGCCAGTAGTAATCTGAAAATCTTCCTGATATCTTCTCCACATGTGGGTAATATTGAAATGGTATATGAATAATGTGGTGGTCTTTGCACCCAAAAGAAATACTAGTGAGATGTTATCTGATTATTGGGGCATACACAGGTGAAGTGCAGGAAGCATCACTTGAAAAACCTAGACCCTTTAAAAACAAGCCAGTTTATACTGACATTATTGTTGTTCCATTCCTTCTGAGGGAAAGGAATTCTGTAGGGCCTGACTTTCGTGGTGCCATGGCTAGTAGAACTTGTCCTAGCATATGCAACAATTTTAATGAATGCTATCTGAGACAGCTGTAGGATAATCACAGAATGTGCTGTAGGAATATTGAAAGCTAGGTACAGATCTGTGAACAATAGCAGTTCAGTGACAAACACAGGAATTGTAATCCCTGGTGTCTCTATACTTCATAGTGTATATGCAAGTATGTCAATAATTTCTGCTTCCATGCTATATTTTCAGACCAAGGTCGACCAATTTTAAGGGTTGTTTTTCATAAACAAGCATAAAATGTACAAAAAGAACCTGACAATGGAAAAGAAGAAGGACAAAGTCCCCATAATTTTTTTCTTCTCTTGACTGTTGATTTTAATAAATACATATAAGTATCTTCATATGTAAGTTTGATGAAATTTAAATGATGCCACTGGGAGAAAGCAGGTAACACAGGAATGGGCCACCTCCACATGTTTCATGGTGCTAAGGTACTAAATTTTCAGAGATTCACCAGGTTTAATGTCAAACTTTTATAATCACAATAGGGATAATATTAGGTTTCTGAAGTGGTACACTTCAGATTTCACTTAAGATTGCTGCAGTCACTTATTTCTCAACATGTTGCTGATTACAGTCCTCTAATTCTGAGAGAGCTTTTGGTCCTAGATGACCTATGAACTCTGTTGCCACGGGGATTTGCTACATGAGGAAGACTACAACCTCTTTCAGATTTTCAATTTTTTTATAACAAAAGCCAAAAACCCCCTACCAAAATGGTGATAAACAGGATGATTCTTGAAGTTGTTACTTTCTTCTAGTCTCCAATATATGGAAAAGATTTGAGTTTTTGAGATTTGCATATTTATTTTACGTGAAAATTCAACTGAATCCATGCAAAATCTAAGCTTTCTGAATGTGTTTAAGAGAGAGTTGTAAAAGAGATCATGTTTGTATAACAGGTACTCCCAATTTCAGAAGGTGAACAGAATTCAAAATGTTGATGTTTGGTTACATCTATAAATGTATTCTCTAATTAAAAAAAAGATAAAATATTGATGATAACTATGAAGTTAGAGAAAAAAATACCTTTTATTTCAAGGAATTATTGAACCATTTTCAGTATTCATAGTTAGCCACAAAGATTATGCAGTAGATGCTATAAACTCTTGGCAGGAAGAGAATCTGGAATTAATTCCTTTTAGATTTTTACAGCACTTGAATAGCTTGTGAAATAGCTCCAAGAATATTAAATGTTTCCTGCAAGTAAACTCCATCTATTTACATATATCATTGCTTTTTTCATTACCAAGCATCTATACAAAGGAGCAACCCAGAAAGGACACACTTGAGTCAATTTCAACTTTACTTTGTGTATGGCTTTTCAGAAAAGCACTCTGAAAAAAATCAATTTAGAAATTTCATTACATTTTTCCTAAAGATTCCAATGTCAGGGCAACATTAGTAAATTATAAGGTGTCCTTCATTGCGGCTTTGTACCTTTTCTCTAACTCTGCTCTTTTGGTGTTAGCAATAACATCTCCAAAACCATGGTGAAGAGGTGAAGCATATTGATATACTTTAATATGTAGGAGGGGGGCCTCAGGAGCAATTGTGTGTTTTCAGGTCTACACTCTACATGCTTCCTGGTGGAATGCTGGGATGCACTATATTTTGACTGGGAATTGCACTATATTTTCATGATATTTTGCACAGAAAGTCCACAGGTAAAGAACTATTCCGTGCTCTGACAGAATATGCTTCATCCTCTACTTCAGGACCAGCAGTGCTAAACAGTCACCTTCAATTTACACTCCACGTTAGCGCTCTAATATTTCATTAGCAATAATTGGTGCAGCAGACAGGTGGACAGTTTTGCTATCATGATTACTGTTAAATATTTCTATGCCTGGCAACCGTAGTCAAAGATTATATCAGTAAGTATTTCGAGTATCTTTCTTAGATGAAGGGGATATAGAACTTGATATTTTCAGTGTTGACTCACTTAAATTGGAAGTCAGGACTGATCTGACACAGGAAAAAAAGCTAAATAGGTAAAACATCTTATATAAATTAATAAATACAAATAAAGGTTGCAGTGAATAATGGAGGAAGGAGGGTGTGTCCTTTTTTCAGCAGCAAGAGAAGTCTTAAAGAGAGTATTATGTTGCAGTGAAGACAGCATTTGAGTGTCTCTTAGTAGACAGCTTTCAAATTTCTCACAGAATGGAAACTCCACAATCTCTCTGGGCAACCTGTACCAGTGCTCAGTTGCTCTCATCATTTCTACTTTAAACTTAAAAAAATCCCTTTGAATTCCTGAGTGTCCACTTCTGAGCACTGCCCAAATCAGTGGGTTAGATGAACCTTTGGTCTGACATGTAATATGCTTTTTATGCTTTGCAGCACAAAGAAAAGGCAAGTTGTACACCAACACAAGAGATCCCTACAGAGTCTTCATTTAAAGCACTCCAGAACTGTAGAATTCATCCTCCATTTCTCATCCGCCAAGCTGCCCCCTAACCTTGAATATCTGTGTGATTTACAATGATGGTCTTTTCTCTCTCGCATCTGATTTGCAGATCAAATACATTTCTGTTTATCTTTAGCTTTTGTTCTTTTCAAGCTATTAGCTTATCAGGAATTATATTTTAGAGCAGCTTTTTGGAACAATACCAAACTGTGTTTGAGACTCAGATACTGTTTGAGAATCAGATACTGAGGAAAAAAATGGTCTAGGCTAATAAACTGAAACTTCCATGCCTAAATTGTACAGTCAGTTATACGTATACGGAATAGTGAGTAACAGTATATTTGATAACTGTAGTACAATTTCAACAACCGGAACTGATATAAAAAGCTAAAATTTCCTTTAGCCTCCTAGAGTCTTTTTTCCTTTAATTATCAACTTGCAATAAAACTCTCAGATGCAGAAACGTAACTTCACTATAATTTTTCAGTAAGTTACAGTTCTAATAGCCTTCTAGTGACACAAAGGATAGTTTTTCTCTATGAATGTAACAAGTTTGACAGATCTCTTAAGTGACGTATGTTCTAGAGCTCAGAAACGAACTTTTCTTCCTCATAGGTTCGGCACCAACACTCCTGGTCTTGACAGTAAAAGATTGTTAGCGAACAACAACTTTTCAACGTTTGTCTGCATAGAAAATCATCAAAATTCTGTTTCCCATTACCCTAATCACTGCTTAAAGTTTAATAGTAATCAGATGCAGAAATTTGTGATGGATAGCAGCCCCATTTATTCAATGTTCTTGTAGTACATTGGGTTAACACATTGTGACTGCACTGCTGCTGCCTAACACTTGAAAACTTGAAATCCAATTGAAATGGGACTATATAGAGTTCACAGCTTCTTATCTCATTTAATCTGCCTCTTCTTTATAATCTGGGTTACAACTTTGGGCTCTATATACTAGGGTGTGGCGCTTTCTTTTGTTTTTGTTTTATTTGGTTTTTTAACTCATGAAAAAAATATCAATAGTGTTGTTGTGTTATACATGGGCTTAGGTATATCCAGAGTGTGAATGAAGGGCAAAAGGAGAGCAACTGTATTATGTTGCTTTGAATACTCCTGCTGCTGACAGCTGGTGGGAAGACTACAACATCTTTGAGATTTTCAATTTTTCTATAGCTGACTTTGCATATTTTATTATCATAAGTCTTGTTTGATTCAAAGACTCTTTCTTAGGAGTTATTAGAAGGGCACAAGAATGATCCATTAGATTCTTGAATTTTGCACTGTTATTGAAGGCCTGGCAGATTTTAAGTGCACTAGGGTATTTTTGTAGTTCAAGCATAGGGCCCATCGATGTTCTTTATACTCTAATTTTAAAAGTCCTATGTCAGTGACATGTAGTGATTTCCCCACAGTGTTTCATAGTATATCAGACTTTATCATGTGGAAGTTTAAAAAAAATCAGTCTAACTTTTCTAAATGCTGTCTCATTGGCACTATTATCAAGCAGTTGCTTATTTATTACAGTACATTATTTTTATTTCACTTTAGGATTTGCTGTTCTTTCAGCATTTGAAGTCTGGTATAGTGTCAGAGGTAAGTAAATGTTCACAATTTCATCAAATATTTTTAAAGTGAATTAAGTGCTACTAAGTTTAAATTCCTTTTGTATTTGGTTCTGCAAGTGTTAAAGCAAGTAAACGTTCTGCCTGAAATGTTCAAGAAAGCAGCAAATTTAAGTAAATATTAGAGACTACTCCAAAAAGTAATTCCTGATTTTAAGAGCTCAAATAACCTTCACAGAAACACATCCCTTAGAACTTCCTGTTAGGAGGGAAACAGTGTTTATGATGGTTCCTTCATGCATTTTGACTTGCATTTTAAATATAATCAATAGAAAAATGTTTGTGAAAAATCTTGAACAATACAAGACACAGACAACATTGTAAATAATTAAACCAACGTAGTTGTAGTTACATCAAAAGATGCAATTCTATACATCTTACCTCATTCATTCCCAGTCTTCCTCTAAGTTATATTTGCTTTATGCTCTTTTTTTCCTCCTTTGTGGTGTGATTTATGGTTTAATAGTATTATAGTGAAGCTCTCCAGTAGCTTGTGTGGAGAGCATAGATATTGGTTACTGTTGGTGCTAGATTCATGCATATTTCTCTAATGAGACAGATCCCACTGATCTTGCCCACTGCAATATTATGAAGTTTACCAAGACCAAGTGCAAGGTGCTGAGCCCAGTTCGGGGCAGCCCTGGTATCAATCCAGGCTGGGGGATGAACAGACGGAGAGCAGCCCTGCTGAGAAGGACTCGGGGTGCTGGTGGATGAGAGGCTGGACATGACCCAGCAATGTGCACTCACAGCCCAGAAAGCCAACTGCATCCTGGGCTGCATCAAAAGCAGTGTGGGCAGCAGGGCAAGGAAGGGGATTCTGCCCCTCTATTCTGCTCTGGTGAGACACCACCTGGAGCACTGCATCCAGCTCTGGGGTCCCCAGAACACGAAGGACATAGAACAAGTCCAGAGGAGGGACTAGACAGATGAGATGATTAGAGGGATGGAGTACCTCCTCTGTTGAGGAAAGGCTGAGGGAACTGGGTTTGTTTAGCCTGAGGAAGAGAAGGCTTAGGGGTCACCTAATTGTAGCCTTCCAGTACCTAGATGGAGCCTATAAAAAAAGACCGAGAGAGACTTTTAAAAAGAGTATGTAGGGACAGGACAGGGGGGAATGCCTTCAAATTGAAAGAGGATAGTTTTAGACTAGATATTAGGAAAAAATTATTTGTTGTGAGGGTGATGAAGCACTGGAAGAGGGTGCACATAGAAGTTTTGGATGCCCCAACCATGAAGTGTTCAAGGCCAGGCTGGATGGATCTCTCAGCAACCTGATCAAGAGAGGGGTGTCCCTGCTTATGTAAGGCGAGATGGAACCAGTTGATCTTTAAAGTCCCCTCCAATCCAAACCATTCTATGATCCTATGATCCTGCACTGCAGTAGATAGGATCAGATGTTCTCTTGAGGTTGCTTTCAGATCTGTTTTTCTAGGATTCTAAACTACGTCTCCAGTACGCAGCTCAGCAGTGTAGTCTTTGAGTAATATCTTTATTTGCACGTAGTAACTTTGGGTCATTCAATGAATACATAGCATTCATAAATTGCAAAAGTTGGAACTTTTAGTTTCAGAGAATCTGATTTATTACAGAAAAAAGGTAAGTTTTTATAGTAAGTTCATCAAGAGCACCTTATTGTCTTCTGAAGAACAGTATCCAATTTAAAAAATTAAGTGTGATGAAATTTCCTTGTAGTGTTTCTCACTGTGCTATGACTGTATCAAAGAAAACACCACTGACTTTGGGGTAGGGGAGAACAGGATGTTTACTTCATTTCCAGTCTGCTCTAGCAGTTCTAGCTGTTAACCAAATGAAAAGATTGTGACCTTGTTTGCCTTTGTATTTAAGCTCTCAAAATACTTTCCATGACTCTGCCCATTATGAAATTTTAAAAAAGTCATGTTTAATTTTTTTATTCATATTAAACGATAATATTATGTTGGTGTCTTTCCACTGTCCAGTGTTTCCCTTGAAGTGAGCATACTTACCAAAGTTCCTACTAAAGCTAGTTCTGTTTCTAAGCATGTAAGTCAAGGTCTTTGAAATGTTTAATAATTTTGGCATTGTCAGTATTTTAACATTGAGCACTCTCTAAACACTGATCCTCTTTATGATGTTTCAAAATTTGTATTCAATATATGGTGATTGTTTTTTGAATATTGTTGTGATTAATAAAGATGTTTATGATGGGACCAAAAAATCTTTTTCTTTATAGTCATATAAACAAAAGCACATTACATTTTATAAGAACTGAAGAAACACACACCTCCTGTGTGTATGCTCAGTGCTTTTGAAGGAGGAATATATTGATGAGCTGGGAAAGGTGACACAAAAGTATGTCGTTTTGCTGCTAAGACAATTTGAAAATACTGTCCATAGTTTCAATTTTTGAACTGGTGTTATTATCCAGATGATCTTCAAATTATGTATTGAAATTATTTTTAACTATATAATTCTGTTTATAAATTCCGTTTATAAATTCATGTTAATCAAAACTCTTTAGGAGAAATTCAAGTTGGGCAAGGGTAGGGATGTAATTTCTGAATTTCAAGAATACAAAATCTCACTGCCTACTCTACAGAGACCCTTTAGAAGGCGTGTTGCAGACTACAGTGCTACATCTTGGCCTGTTCTTTTTTATCAAATAATGTGAATGTTTCTAGTATTTTGCAACACAAGTTCTTCACCTCAATGCGTCATATTAGACCAGCTGATTTTAAAAGATAATGAAGTGTGGAAGTGCTTTGATAAGAAATATACCATGTAAAAGGTAGACATTGGTCATGGAAAGAATATAATTATGTTGAAGGGGAGTGTATTAATTTATTCCCAGTGTCATCTCATATATTTGTTAGTTGCTTTTACTGACCTGTCTAATAAAATGTTCATATCTTCTGTGAAAAAAACAAACCTTCACGATGAGCTCAATAAATTTTAAACAACTATTACGCTTGTAATGAGAGTCCTGTTAGCCAAGACCTGACTATTTGCTAATGAACACAGCTGTTTTGACCTAATTAGCTGGTGACACAATAACATTTTAACTACAAAGTTAGACAAAATAAATGCAACATACACCTTGAGTATCTAGCAATGTTTAGACTGTGTGTGTAATCCTTTATGAGTAATCCTGTGCAGATTATCTGACAAAAGATATTTTAATATAGCATGTCCCTGGTCATAGATAAACTTGCTGGTTTATGGTAGAATTAAATTCACTTTCTGTCCTGGTACTTTACGGTTTGGGGTTTTTTTAGTGGAATAACAAATACCCTATTTTACAGACTTAAATGTATTTGACTTACAGTATCTTCTATTTGTATATGTATTTGTCTGACTATTCTTTCTTAGACCACTTATTCCACATCCACAAACTGCAGGTTTGCTTCAAGGAGTTTACTTGATTGTTTTTATTTCAATAGACTTTTTTTCTGCAACTGTGCAAACATCTTTGTAATCTCATTCATCAATTAATCTTGTACTATGGCATTAATGTTTGTTTAAGTGTCCCTGTGAATAATATGCTATATCTGTTAAAACTGAATAGAATTAGAAAAAAATATGTTCATTTTATGTGTTCATTTATTGTTCATTCCAGCCAAAGTTTAAATTGGGAGTTGGGTTCATGAATCTTCTGTGAAGTGTACATAATCTTAAAAATACAGAAAAAGTAAGAATGAACCATGATCTACATTTAGCTTTAACTTTTCCCCAAATTCTTTGTGATCCTGTTTATTAATAAATACAGGGCATATGAGAAAAGTAGTCTTCAAACTTCCATAACAAGAAATATCAAAGCTGACTATATTGTATACAGACTGAATTTTCATTGGATATGTGTATGTGTGATCATAGAATCATAGAATCAGACGGG
>VZRE01012228.1:42901-161161 GCA_013396775.1 Cephalopterus ornatus | reverse complement strand
TTTCCAACCCAATCGATTCTATGATTCTGCGTGTGCTGCTGTCTAGCATTTGCTGCAGTTTGGTGACCTTATACTTCTGTGGTGCAAATAAGTTGCATGCGAGTGTGTCTCCTTCTAAGCTGGCTTCTTGTATGAGTTAAATCTTTTCTTTTAAATATTGAATTACATCTTGAGCACAGAGACACAAAATCCTCAGCACTTTTTTAGTCCATGTGAGTTGTCATTCTGATTTGTGCGCTTATAATGGGTGTTTCTCTTAGTGGAGCACGGGGAGGGGGAGACCTTAGCATTTCCTATCATTTCCTTGAAGAGTTTGTTTTATTTTGATACATTGCACATGTGTAGCCTTAGCGTCAACGAATAATCATTCATAGAAGTCATATCCTCGTGGAAGAGGTAGTTCATGAGCGGAAAAGAGTTAACAAAGTCCTATCATGTTGGTGGTTATATGAACTAAATTTGAGCTTTCCTCATGTAGTTTCTCAAGTCATTCTAGCTGCCTATTAGAAGACACTTGGTGAGGATTGATGGGTGGGGATTGATGGTCTTAATGTAATGAAGTTCATGATGGACTCTGACAAAGTAAAGAACAGATTGTCTGAATTTTGGATTCTTCTCTGAAGCTGGCAGAGCTCTGCAAAACTGGAATAAACTAGTCAAGGCCACAGAAGTGTGGTGACACCTTCAGTCCTTGTTCTGCTCTAGTAAAACATAGGAAGCATCAACTTCAAAGGGAAAAAAGAAATAGTGCAGGAGTTCTTTTAGAATCCACTCTGTGCCTGACTGCCCAATTTGACTTCCCAGTCCCTGCGGCTGCAGTTCAGCGTGGGCATTGGGGACCTTTGGGCAGCAGTGATGCAGGGTCCCACTTGCTCAGAGCCCAGTTATCATAGTGCTTGTTGCAAGATACTGACTCTTTATTGTGGAGGTGAGGTGGTCTTGGTCTTTTTTTCCCACTGTAGTTACATCATGCCTTTTATGTTTTAAAGCTTAAAGCTCTTTGTGGAGGCTGCTGCTTTTGTTGTGCCCTTTAGTGCTGGCTTTCCTACAATATTCTTACAGGCTTTCTGTGGGCTTCTTTCTCTGTCCTCCTGTTCTGTATTGTGAGGTCATGCAGGCAGTACTTAAAGTGCTCATATTTTAGGAGAAGTTTAGGGTGGGTACAATGTTTCTTCCTTTCTCCTCCCTGCCTTTCCTTCCTCTACAACCTGCAATTGCATAGGGAACTGTAGTGATGCTTTCTTTTTTTACACTGAACTTTCTGATCTGATGGTGCCTGTGAGTGACTGCTTTCATTCTGCTAGCAGGTTGTAATTGCCTGTGTTATGTCATGAGTTTTTTCAAGAGTTAGCTGAAAGGGGCTGCTGTATCGGGGAGTAGAAGCTCTCCAAGTCGTGTTTGATGCAGTAACAGAAATGGGGGCAGAGGAGTAGCTGGATGTGTCCTTTAGTCTTGAGCTTGTCTCGTTTGTTGTGACAGTGCACATGGATCTGAGTGTACTGGCGTAGAGAGAATAACTTTCCTATTTTTTTTTTTCCGGCTGGAATAGATACAAGCTCTCAGCTGCCATGTTCATAAACTAATTTCTTTCTCTCTTTATTTGCAGTTACGTTGTCTCATATCACACAGCTAGTTCTGAGTCACAACAAGCTTACATGTAAGTATATTCCTGTATTTAGACTTCATTACAGGCAGTTGAGTTGAAAAGATAATGCTTAATTTGATATTTTTTTGTAATAGAGCACAATGTCACTGTTAAGAGTACTTCTTGGTTAAGCACTTCATTAAAAATAAAGAGATTGAGGATGGATGTGACTTAGCAGCCATGTTCAACATGCCTTTTCATCTTCAGTACAGATCTGCAGTGCACTGGAAGATCTGGAATTCTCAGTCTTATTACCAGTTCAGCCAGAAATCCATTTCCTACTATGGATCTGAAGTCCTTATGACTTTTGAAGTTTTTAACTGTACCAGAAATGATGGAGTTTGCGTTTTAGTGATAATTAATTTGACTGAAGCAAAACAGATTAAAGCTCCACTGCATTGTATCAGTGAACAAAGCCAACTGAATGTAAGCATCAGGCATGGGAGTCAAGCAGCATATTTCTGTCAAAAAAAAAAATCTTTTGAGTGTAAGTTTTCTCTTGCTTGTACTGCACACACCGCCTTCAGTTATTACCTTGTGAATCCTGCTTCCCACAGTGAAGAAGCCTTTAAGTGAGGTGTTGGTAAACAGTGTGTAATGAGAGCAATGTAAACATGAAATAACTTAGGAGAGGCAGATACCAGACTGACTTTTGCAAGGCAGAAGTATTTGTGATGGGGTTTTTTGGGTTTGGGTTTTTTTTTGGGGGGAGGGGTGTTTTTTCAGTAGTAGAATGCTTCAGGTTTATCCATCCGTGTCTTGTTGAAACATTCCTGCTTCTTGGTTGCTGAAATTCAAGCAGTGAATTTTGTCTCATATTGTTGCTGTGCATCTTCTAAAAAGAAGTGTTGGTTTTGTTGATGTTCTTGTCCTTCTCTGCTCTCTGCATGTCCCAGTGGATTTCTCTCTCAACCAGTCCTTCCCTTTTTGGAACTCAATTGAAGAGTGTATGAAATGGGGAGGGGAATAGAACCACCAAAGTGGGTGTGTGTTGACGAGAGGACTGGTTAGGTGCTTTATCATGCACTCAAGGAAATCCTTACAAATTGAGATAGATTTAAAAAAACCCACAAACAAACCCCCCAAGAAAACAAATCATTAAAACCCAACCTGTTGAACTCTACACTACTTTCTGCATGAGCTGTAAGGTAGTATGTTATTTAAAACATATGAATTAATTCAAAAATTTCACTAAAGGCTTTGAGCATTTGCAGAGGATTAAGCACAAGGAAAAAGTTAAATATTCTTAGATTCTAGTACTTTGACACTTATCTGGATGCAGTTTATTGGATACTAATGTGTAGCTTAAAGGGTTTGTAGTAGTAAATAGATAAAACTATGGGGACTATGTGAATGGCTGTGAGAAATATGAATTAGTTATTCTGGGCCTTGCTTCTGATTGTGTAGTGTCCTCTAGATTGGCATTTTGCTATTTGTTTTTATCCCTATTGTAGTTTTCAAAGAATCTCAACTTAATTATAAATGTGACCCACAGTTTGCAGCCATCTAGCAGGTAAATGATGACTGATGGGTAAATTGATGGGCAAATTGAGGCAGGAAAAATCCTAAGTATCACTACTAAACATGCAGCTCTATTGCTGGTTTAGAAGGTCATAAAGTTACAAATAGCTGGAAGCTGGGAGAATGTTTTGGGAAGGATTGTGGTAAATTTTCTTTGAGCGTATTGCTGTCTGGCATCTGTTATAAGCCATTGATGGAGTTGGGCTGTGGGGCCACACAGCTGGTGACTTCTGTGTTCTCTCAGGTACTGCGAGGAGATGCCTGTCTGAACTTGAGTTGCTTGAAAGCCAAGCAGTTAATTTGATTCAGCCACATCAGCTTTCTCTACAGACTTTGGAGGGTTGTGGGCACCTTGAGATAACAGTTCATTCTGCACACCTCTATCTAATGCTCTATCTAATGTGGTCAGACAGCTCACCCACTGTTGGGTACCTGGTGCTGCCAGGCAAAACTTCTCTCTGGTGCTCTGGTATCTCTGTCTGAGTGGCTGCTTACGTGGCACAAGGATGAAATGAGTTGTAAGTGTTATTGTTTGTAATCTTGAGTGTTCTTCCTCTGGGATTATAAAATTCCTACATCTTTTGACATCTAACAGACTAAATCATCTCTTCCACATGACACCTTACACATCTTAAACGTAGCTAAAGGATAATTTCAGCTGAACACACAACTGGCTGGGCAGGTAGTAGGTATCTGCCTTGCTCTGAGGAAGAGGAGATAGGCTGAAACTCCTGCACAGAGACTGGAATCACAGCAAACTTGGCTTGGTCAGATCTGAGCCTGGGGAGGGGTTACGTTCTTCAGCATGAGCATCAGAATGAAAAGCTAAGTAACTAACCTATGTCCCAGCTATGAGTCTTAGCTGTAGACCTGACTTGGAAAGATATGGTAGTAAGGGGTGTCCAAGAAGGATGTGTTTAGGTTTAGTTTAACTATTCAAGAAAAACCCAGAGTATACAGTTTCTTTAAAGCAGTTTAAGTTTTCAAAATGCCAGTTTAAGGACTGCCACTGTTATAAATTTGCGTTCTATTTTAAATCTCAGCCTTTAATTACTACTTTCTTCTAAAGTAGCCATTAGATCAGCAGGCTGTAAATATGTGGGTTTGCTCAGCCAAGGAATTCTGTCAGCCTTTTTAATTGCTGTGTTTGGGTTTCTGTTATCGGAAGGTAAGACCATTGCTTCTCCTGAGAAGTAACTCATTGAGTCTGAAACTTACTATTCTTTCACAAATGGACGTTGACACTTAAATAGACAGCACACATTTTTAAAAGGCTAAATTTCAAGTTCATATTCTCATATTTGACACTGTTGACCTAATCTTTTAAGCTATGTAATTAATTGTCTTAGCAGATTGTTCTTAAAATGACTAGGAAGCTGATGGCAGTGACACTTGACATGCTACACTAAGGTCATATTAGCATCTTCTACTAGTTTTCTGCCATTTAAATGAGTGTTCTGCTTGCGGGTTTTTTTTGGGTTTTTTTTTGCTGTTTAGAGTAAATATGTCTATCTGGAAGAATAAATATAGGTAAAAACTGGATATGCATATTCTTATGTAAACATACTTCATATTTTTGCCAGAGAACTATTAAAAGTAAGTTAAGTTTCATTAGCAAGTATGAGGAGTTTTCACTGTTAAATCCATCATATTGCTCAGAATACTTGCGTGGCATGGATTTTGTTAATATTTCTAGTGTGGCCTTCTTCCTGCATTTATGTATTTAAATCATTCACTATCAGATGTACTCAAGTCTACAATGATTTTTTTCTGGAGCATATTAGGCTGATTTTTTTTTTTCAGCTATCTGGTGCTATGCTAATGGAGGAGTCTTGAACTGGCTTTTGCTCTTGGTGAGTTCCGAAACAATTGAGTCTGTCCTTTCCTGCTTAGTGAGAACTTTTTGTGCTTCAAAATCGGAAGCAAAACTCTAGGGAAAGATAAATAGCTGCAATTCTGCGATCTTGTTGAAGCAGTTACTGCATAAGTGACAAACCTGGGATGATTCTGCTGTGGAGCCTCTGTGAAAATCCAGTTGAAAGCAGAGAGAGAAAGTGAATATTTGTGCTTTTTCTTAACGTGATGTGGGACTTAGGGGCCACTGTCTCTGTATGTTGTCCTGGGAGGGTTTTGTTACATCATTTAGTGATGTAAAGCCGCCTATCCAGTACACGGCTGAGAAGCAAAATTCAAGACAGTCTTAGCCTGCATAGGTTGTCAGATCCTGACACAGGGGTCTGTTTACCCATTGGCTATCATCAAAACAAATGAAATAAGAGTCCAGGCAAATGTTCCTCAAATTGGTGGAAATGAGCAGCTGAATGACAGGTATCTGCCCTTCAGTGTGGTGGATTTCACTGGGTAGATGTGACCAAGTTGTCTTTGTTCCATGTCATTTGATGCTAGCTGAGGGACGTAGAGGTGACCTTCACCTCCTGCTCAGTGGGATCATTAATAGGACATTGCATAGTGGTAGGGAGTTAGGGTAGCTGTGCTGGAGGGGCATGAAAGGAGTTGCAGCCACAGGACATACTTTTGTAGAAAACACGCTTGATCAGTTTGGTCAGTCACAAATGTTGTTTCTGCATTGTCTGTGCAATGGTAGTAACTTTTATGGGTATCCACTCTTTTGTGCATTTCTGCTTAAGACTACTTCACTGAAAGTCCACAGCAATCTTGGCCACTTGCTATTTCTGACACCTCTGTGCAGGATGCAAGTGAACTTCAGATGTTGTTACAGATCTGCACGTCGTGCAGAGCCGGGGGCATGATTTCCTCTCACATTGCTGCTCCAGGGAGTGACTGTGCCAGTCGTGTTAAGTAATTTGTCACAGAAGTTCTTGAAATGAAACTTGGTCCTACTTTGATCAGACCCCTTCAGCCAGAAGGGATCTGTTTGGGTTCATGATGATTCTGTGGAACAGGTTGGGAATTGCAGAATACTGAGATTCTGGGAAGGCCAGGTCAGAGAGGAGGGGATATCAACAAGTTTGTCTGTCTGTTCTACTCTGGGTCTTGCCGCCAAATCATTTCAAGCAGTGTATCACATTGTCTTGAGGGCTTAGGCTTTGTGGTTTTTTTCTTTCTAAATTCAACTTTGGGTCCCCTTGTTGCCGCTAGATTTGTAAGTGAGCAATAATTGGAGTAGAATTAGCAACAGAGAAACTCCCATTTCTAAAGGGAATTGTTAGAGCATAAAAAATGTGGCTTATGCCTTGCCTGATGGTTTTTTTCCTAGCAGACCAGCTTTTGTGTACTATTTTGCTATTAAGTGTGAGGTAGTACTGAACCTTCTAGACTTTAGACAGCTAGGCTAGCCCAAGGTTAGTCTCCAGCTGCTGAAAGCATATATAAAATTTCACACCCTAATATAGAATGTGGAATTCTCACTTGGTGTGCTGATGAAGTTTTGACAAAATCCCTGTACTACATCAAGAATAGGAAGTGTGCCTGAAGAGCTTTCAGAAGCTCAGGTTAACCAGTCCCCCCAGGAGGGCACAGAGGGGAAGATGTGACTGGAAAGCAAGCTGGGATATTAAATGTTACTTCAGCATTGACAGCAGGTAGTGCTGGTCATCGTCAATATGAGTGCAACTATTACACTGCCAGCTTGTTGTGTTTTATTTTCACTTATTTCAGGATGTGCAGTAAGTTTTTGATGAATTGTAACTGCGCTAACAATTATTTGCCTTACTTACCAGCAGTTATTAATTGACCTTGTAATCACTTGGAGAAAACTATTCAGAGATTCTAGCTTTTGTGTCATTATCTGCTTGTACGTGGAGTGTTCCTGCTGCCATTGAAGTACCAATACTGTATGGTTTGTCCATTAGAGGTCACTGTTTGAATACCTTTAGCGATTTGTTTCCTGGGAAGAAGCTCATGCTCCTGGTAGCTGTTCATCCTGCCTGGTAGGTGCTGGTGGACAGCAACTTAGTTTTTGCTATTCTGCTCAGTCTCCTTAACCTCAGGTGATCTGTGCTCACTGGTTTCACTGTATTTTTGTGCTGCCTTTAAATTTTCTCGGTAGTTTGCGGCTATTCACAGGTCATGCCTTATAACTTTTCTGTCCTTCGGCTCTCGTGCTCTGATTCCTTATCCACTATTATCAAGTGTCTAAATGATGAGAGATCTGGAACAACTATTTTTTCATCAGACCTCTCCTGTATTACCTAATGTCATGTTCTCTGTCCCCCTTTTTTTTTCTGAGCTGCTGTTTTGTGCTGTTCTGTGCACTTTCTACTGCTTTTCATGTGATTCTCATGTAATTCCTTATTCATCTTTAGTCCTTTCCTTTTTGTGAGGTGATTCAATAGTTTTTTGTTGCTGGTTCCCATTTCTACGCCTGAATTTTGTTGGAGTTCACTCTCTGATCCTGTCAGAATACCTGTGTCTCATTGATCATGTTCCTTTGACAGCTGTGTAGTCACCCTTTGTCATCTTTTTGCATTTTGTCTTCCAGTAGAGCAGTTCAAAACTTTACTTTCTTTCTGCTCACACGACTTACTGCCTCCTTGCTCTGCCATCTTCTAAGTTGTTTTGCTCTCTGTATGTGACCAGTATAGAAGCTTGTCCGTTTGTTGCTGTTAACCCTCTTGACTGTGTCCTGGGTCTTATTTAACATGCTGCTAAAATCTCTTAGTTTCATTTTTATGTTAGGACGTCTCCTCTCTGAGTCACCTTTCTGGCTGTAGTGGATACCTGGGTGTATTGGAGGTATTCCAGAGACAGTAAGCAACACAATATCTGTCTGTCCTTAATTCCTTCCCGGTCTAGCTGCTTTGTCTTCTCCAGTCTGCTGAAATGTCTTAGGGTGTCTCCCACTGGTATTGTCTGACACTTTGCATCTTGCCTGGTATCAGGTTATTTATATAGCAAATTTCCTGACCTCTGGAAGGAACTAGATGACTATATATTCTTTACTCTTGCTTCTTGTAGTCTCTTCTACTTTGCTTCTGCCTCTGCTTCCTTTGGATAAGTCATTCCATGCTGTTGTACTGGCATGATACGCCCCAAAATGGTGCAAGTAAGCTGTCTGTGTAGTGAGACTAGGGTTGTGTCCAAGGCACAGGAACTTGTGCCTAGCAGTGGCCTATCAGCAGTGCCAGGGAGTGATGCTTTAAATTGACAGTAAGCCTTTAATTTTTATTATATATTTTGATTTTGTTCTACTTTATATTTCTGATGCTGGGATCTCTAAAGGGAAACACCTTTAGGAATGAAGTGCACAGGGGGACATGAAAAAGAGGGAAAAGGAGATACCTCTACATATGCCTTACTAAATTTGTGACATCTCAGTTCTGCAAAAATGTTTAGATTAAATACCTGATGGCTTTTTTTCTTCCTGAAAAAACCCCAAGCCTTTGATTCTGAGAAAGTACAGATGATAAAGCATTTTATCTTTAAATAACATAAATTTTGGTTTTAGGAAGCTTTGGCAGAATGAAATAGAATAATTTATGAAAGAGTTTTGTGCTGCAATGGTATAAGGGTGCATGCTGAAACTACCCAATTTATGCATAAATTAAATTGTCAAAGTTTGTGCTGTATGGCAAGAAAGTCAGTTTTGCATCATAAGTAAAGCATCAATACTAAAAACGCTAGACACAAATCACTTGTCTTTAACATAGTGCTTCAGAAGCTGTTGTTCTCCTGTTAAAAGACACCTGCAAACAAATTAATTCCTTTTTTTAAGTCTCAATGTTTTATGACGTGTTAGTACAAATTTCTTGCGTCTTTACTTATTTCCCAGTGACTTAAATTAACTGTAATTTTTTTGTCCCGTATAAATTCTCCATGTGTATGTACATATTATAATGGAAAATTATTGGAAATCCTCTTGCCCAGATCCAGACTATTTTTAAGTTGGCATTTTCAAAGCTAGTGAATGTTGCAAAGGGAACTCGCTTTGTTAAAGAGCTTAATTTTGTATTACAAAATTTACTGTTTAACAAGCCATTAAAAGAATTTTTTTGATACTAGTATGTAAGGACAGAAACAAGAAGGTAGCTTTGGTCTAGATTGAGAGGAAACTGGATTTACCTTGGTAAATGGTGTACTTGGTTTTGTACTCTATTTTCTGTGTATTCTTTTTGTTCTTTAAGTAGTCAGGTGTGTTGAAGTGGATAATGACACAGCTTTTCCCTTTAGACCACTCACCATCTGGCCTCTTACTTTTTCCATTGATGTCTTGTGACATAACCCTTGGGGTGAAATAATTTCCTGATCTTCATGTGATGATGGGCAGTGTGGTAACTGTTGCTCTTGTCTCAGTATCTCCTGTAGCTGGAAACTGAAATATATAGTCAGCTGAAGCCTGGGGGAAGGTAACATAAAGGCAGGCTCAGGGAGCACTGTACTGTACAGAGTGAAAGGTGTGGCTTTAAGTACTGGGTATAGGGAGCCCAAACTAGGAGGGAGCTTAATTCATTTCCAGTTCTGAGGACTGGAGCAAGGAACACATGTGCTGACTTTGCTCTTAAGCAGTGAGCTTTTTTACTGCAGCCTGTTCTGTGTGTGTGGTTAGAGGGCAGGCTCGTGTCCCTGCTAAGCAGTGTCAACACAGCAGTCGGCAATGCAGAACTGGGGGAAGAGTCAGTTGATCCAAGTAACAGTGAAAAATAGTCCTATGTGAGTTCTTAAAAACATTTCAGTGGTATAAAAAGTGTAAGCTGCTAGTACTGTCCAGTTAGTGCAAACTGAAATTTTGAACCATTTTTTAGGTATCCTGAAAGCAAAATTCTGTTACTAAGCACTGCTAAGCACACAACTACATGGATATTTCTGAGTAAGAGAAGGTGACCTTCACCTTTGAAGTTAACCTGTGTTATTGGTTCAAGGCCTAGTGTTCAGGACATCTTTGGTTAGTCCCTTCTGTAAACTGCAGACATGTTTAATAGATTGAAGTGGAGAGAATATTGAGGAAGGGAAAGGTGAACATGCTGGATGAACTTCAGACAGTTTGATTTATGTAAAGTTGGCAACTGTGCAGTAGTGTAAAACTCTGAAAAGATTGTGCCTGAACACCTGAAGGAGACTCACTGAGATGTAGTGAGAGAGACCGTTTGCATTTGGTGGACACCTAATAATAATTCTAAATTTAACGCTATCAGCTCAAGTTCTTTAGTCCTGCTGAAGTTATTTCTCTTAACCATTCCCTGCTGTTGAAAGATCAAAACATACAGATAATCTGACCTGTAACAAGCGTACGCAGCCTGTGTACTTCTAACTTTTTCATTAGTATGAGTTTTTTTTCCTTCTGACTTAAAAATAAGACAGCAAAGCATCTTGGCTGAACTGTGCACGCCTCACAAAATGATTATTGAAGCTGCAGATGCTGTGGTCCACTACAGTACTTTCATGTCACAAGTATTTGTAGAAGTGAAGGGGCACGTTCATTTCCACATGTTTATACCCAGCCTCAATTGCAGTGTTCCTTACTGCTGTAAAAAAGCTAATAAACATCAGATTTTTGAGTAATTTTGATGTGGTTTCAGTGCTTTGCTCAGCCCCTGGTTTCTAGTATTGCTCTTCAAACTCTGAAGTTCATCTTAAGCTCTCTTCTCAGAGAAAAACAGATTTGTGCTTTGTCTTCACTAGATGTCACTTGATTCCCAGTGTCTTCTCAGCCTTTCTTATGTTCACTGCACTTCTCTTTAGACTCTGGCTTCTAAATTAGAACTGTTTATTGATAAATTGCTTTGTTAGCACAGTAACACATCAGTGAGCTATAGTATAATTTAAACATGTTCATAAAAACAGTTTCATAACTGAGGTGCTTCTGTTGATAATTGCAATTAAAAAAACCCTGCTGGTTTCTGGAAAGAGCTGAAGATTAGGGATACAAGTTTGTTTTTAATGTTTTCAGAGTGAGGAAGATTAATATTCACCTTTGGAAGAGTGGAGGGAGGGCAAAAGGGGAAACTTGAACTACATAGTGTGTAAATTAAGTACTGTATGCTTCAGTTGGGATCAGAATTCTCTCCAGTTAACTGCCAAGTATGATATCAGCATGCCTATGAATATTTAAAATGAAAACTGTTGTGTTCTCCCTCAGCTAATTCCTCTTTCATTTTGGTGAAGCTGATTGCTTCTCTCTCAGTATAACAGAACCCTTGTCAAATTAATCTAAACATGACTCCAGCTCTATGAGTACAGTTATATTGGATGCACAGAATGCATTATATATTTAGTATTCTAAATTCTTCCTCCCCCATGAAATGTGAGTAACATTTCATGCCTTTATGACCTTTACACTAAGGGATCCTCACTCATGAAAAGTTCCTGCTGACACTAACTGGATTAGCAAGTCTGCACAACTGGGTTTATTGTGTTGTACAGCCCACAGGTTTTACTTTGGGCTTAAAAGTGGGTTTTTGCTCTTGGCAAGAAAACCTTTCCTGAGATCCACAGTGGACTCTCAAAGGTCTGAATTGAGTTCTCTTTACTCTGTATGACTCTTGACCAGCTTTTAAGTGGAACAGTTTAATGAGAAACTGGCATAGTCTTATAAATCTCTTCTCTGTCAAGTAGTGCTATTTTAATAGCTCATCTGGATAAATATTCCCTTAGTACCTGTAAAGGTCTGGAGTACTACTGAACATCATGTTCCTAGGTAATGCAAAATTAGTTCAGTAAGTAGAAAAAACATTCTGAAAAAAACAGGATTTGTGCAGCCTAAAGTTTTTAAGAATGTGAATGCCAAAGGAACTAATCTTATTTTTAAAAATTAAAGTTCTTGTTTCACTTGATGCCTGTTTCAAAAACCATTGATTTCAATTGGAGGTTTTCTATAACCTTTGGATGACAGTTATTGAGGAGATTGCAACCTTACTCATGCACATTTTTATGCATGATCAGGTATTACAGATACATTTTCCAAGCAGCAGTGAGACAGTATTTGTTTTGAACGTTGAGTGTTAAGGTTAAGTGGTTAAAGTGGTTTACATACCATATGTTCATCTCATGGAGACTAACATTTTTACTCAATCATTTCACTTATCCAATTGGGTACTTTATTGACTCTTGTCACTGTTTTCATCTGAGCTTCCTTATCTAAAAGGTTTTATATTTTATTTTTAAATTGTAAAGAAAATTTGGATATAGAGCATCTTCGGAAATGTTTAATGTTTGTCTTTACTACACCAGACCAGATTTCATCTTTCAGGTAAAAGGAAATGGAGACTTAATTTTGCAAACACTCGAATATGTTTACTTTGAAAGTAGCGAGGATCCCTGTTGTTTTCCGGGGCTTCACAGATGCTTTAAGAGAAATAATCTTGGAGATTATTTTAAGAAATAAAAACTTTCTGAAGCCTGTGCATTTTCAGCTGCACAAAGACCTAGCTGAATGACAAAAGAGTGGCAGAGTGGAACTGGACGGAAAATAATAAATCTCCTTTTCTTATCTTCCATTTTCTGTGTTCTTCCTCCTTTGTCAGAGGTTGGGTATACTAAAGGAACTGGATTTGGATGTGAATTCTAGGTAGTGGTGTAAGAACCTCTTGACTTCCTGCTTTATGAGAAAGGGTTACATCTGAGTCACTTAATTCCGAGCTGTTGTCACTGATTTGAATGTTCTTAGTATGTTGCTCTGCAGGGTAGTTGTCTTGGATGAAAGGTCCTTCTAGCCAATATCTGCTCTCCAACAGAGGGCAATATCAGACCTCTAGTAAAGATCATGTCTGGTTCTCAGTGTGGAAATATGTTTTGGAAATAATTTTGTAACTTTTGAACACCTGCTGGTTATGTAAGAATAAAAGGTAATAACTTGAGTAAAAGGTTGCTCTGATGAGAACATGTTTTAGTGTCTACAGAATTACCTCTAACTTCAGGGCAAAAAAGAAGTATAAATGCTTTGAAGAATAACAAGTTGCCAGTTCTAATTCCCAGAAACATGAACAAAGCCCTCATATTCCTTGTAAGCAGCCTGTAGACTCTGTCTCTCACTGTCAGCCAACCTCTTGAAATCAAGGTGAAGTCTATAGCTGTCACAGTGAATCACTGTATGCAATTTCCAATATTGAACAAGGGGATGGAAGCTGTTCCTGGTCTTGTGAAGTGAGACTTAATATGAATGGGGCTTCATGATGTGACTGAAGCTTCACAGGAGAACGCAAAGGCATGGGGCTGCCAAATTTTACTAGCATTTGCTGAGGGGGAGTTGTTAATGACACTGGGCAGCAGATGGTCTTAGAAGAGTTGTTAAGACACTGTGGATCGTACTGTAAATATGTGGGTGAGTGGAACCAGGATGCTGACAGTTCACTCTCACAGCTCATCATGAGAAGGTGACTCGAGTGGAATTCAGTATTGCCAGAACATGAATGTCTGGGGATTTGGCAGTCTGCTATATATCTGGGAAGAATTTTGCAACGTAACAGTGCGAGGGTAGTTAGGTTCTGTAAAGTTCATAAGAGAGACCATGATCTTTAGACCACCAGTGATCTTTAGATCACCACTGATCTTTAGACCTGAAGGTACTGGACCTGTGCAGCTTAGCTACATTACCAGTATAGGAGTTTTGATTCTTCTAATTTTCATTGAATACAAGAAAGCATTCGTTCATATTACAAATTATTCTGAATTGTTGAACCACAAAATAAGCTGTTGCAGAAATAAAGTCTTCTCTTTTCCCTACCAAAAGCCTGGTCTTGACATACTTTTCTGTTTTTCCTACTCACAAAATAGCTCCATGCCCTCCATCCAAACCAAAAAGTACAATTGTGCATTGGGGTTTTTCATTTTGATTTATCAGAGTGAGACGTGAAATATTTCATTCAAATCCTTTGCTGAATAGCTTACCCATGCAGCTTTTAATATATCTTGAAGAAAATAATGATATAAAGTATCCTAAGTGTGATTCATAACATAAAATACAGTATTGTGGGAATTATTCAGATGTATCAGAAGCTTATTGGAAGTGTGCAAGGGCAGAGCTCTTGTTGTTCCCTAGGGATACTTACTCATACCTGTGCCCTGACAAAAGAAAACCAAATTAAAAACCTCTGATAAACTAGCCAGTGGTAGCTGAGGTTTTGCCCGATGTTTGCTAGTGGGATGATCAGGTAGAATTTCAGATTCTTCAGCTGTGTAGTTTATTCATTGAAACTAACAAGCCATTAAAAGGTAGGATCTTCAGTGCAAGTGTAATCTTCATGAACAAATCTCTGGAAGCTGTTTTCTTCCTGTCTCCTAGATGTCTGTGTGTCATCTTTTTCTGTGTAGTTTCATGGGTTTTTTTGGATTGTTTTGTGGGGGTTGTTTTTGTTGGGGTTTTTTTGTTTGGTTTGCCTTTTTTTAAATAAGGATGAGTGCTCACCTTCTTCCTCAAAATGATTCTTTATCTCTCCACAGCCCCCTAGTTTAAGGCAGAAGAGAGATATAAACTTAAGAATTAATTTATTATTATTTATTATGATTAGTCAATTTAGAGTGGGGAAACAAGCGGGTTTGGACAGGTATTTGAAAGAACATATCCGCTAAATCAGTGTCGCTAGTTCAAGGTAGTTCAGTACCTGGATCACAGAATCACAGAATGGTTCAGGTTTGAAGGGACCACAGTGGGTCATCTCATGATGCCAATTTGCACAGACTTTTTTAGAAGAGTGTAACCTCTTACACTGTCAAAAAGGCCAAAACCTTCATAACAAAATTTTTATTAATTGCCTCAATTGTATAACTTCAAGCAAATTATGTTTGGTCTCTGTATTGTTCAGGCTAAAACCTAGTATTTGCTGGTACTTCTGATTCCTAGTCTTTATGAACATAGTATCTGAGAAGAGCAGAAACATGGTTTGCCTGTCCATGGCATATCATCAAAGTCAAATTATAAAGTCTAATTTCTGAAATGAAAACATTTTAGTATTGGTAATTACTGTTCTGGTGAAACATTGAGACTGGAAACAGCTGAATTATGTCAATTAAAATCCTCAGTTAACTTCTATTAGGGAATAATTTAAAACAGCAGTAGTAGTGCATTACTCTTTACTTTCTGAAGGCGCATAATTCTCGCTATCAAGTGACAGATAGGCATGGACTAGCTGGAAAATACTGCACAGGGAGGTCTTTTAAATGTTCAGATTTGCCTAATGACTTTATAAAAAAGCCTGCTAAAAACCTCCTGCAATGAATATGACCCTCAACAGTAATATTTATGTAGTGTAATTAGAGTCTTCGTTAGGGATCCCATTATTGTTCACAATGTAATCAGACTTATAATCTAGTAAATGTGACATACTGTAATGTTCCGCTTTGTAAACATTATTGACTCCATTTTAAGGCTGAGATTGGCTCTTACCAACAAATAAAAGAAAATCATGGCCTCATAAAACCTTCTAATTACTTGGATGTGCACTCTGCAGGTTCCTGATGCAGTGACAGTTGAGACTGAACTAAGGTGAATATTGAACACAGGTGCAGGCTTCAGTGCAGGTGACTTGCCAACCTCCTTAACACCTCGACTGGCTGCTTTGGTCTCGCTAAGTTTAAGGGGGAAAAGATGCAAATGTGAATAGCTTTTTAACCTCATTAGCACAGGCATATTCATACTGTGCTTCTGCCTTATATTTCGTGTTTCTAGGTAGTAACAACCAGATATTGATCTGTTGGTAATCCACTGTAGCCATGTGCGTGTATTGATCAGTCTATTACTCAAGGGAGGTTAACTGAAAATGGGCTTGGCTAAACAGTTCTTCTTTTAGGGATGAACTTAATTTTTTGTATAATTTTGTTGCATCTTAAATGACCAAGAACTTGGATACCTAGATTGTTTAAGCAGTAAGCAGAATGGGCCATTGCTAAAAATGAGGATTTATTTCATTTGCTGCTTAAGACCTTTAGTACAACTGCTGTCTCGGTATAACTACTTGTACATTTTTTTTTCCACTTAAATCATGAAATGGTCTGAGTCTCTTACGCTCTGCTCTTTTGAGACCTGTGTGAACTGAGAGGACAGCCTGTGCCTGTTTGTTAGTCTATAAGAGCATTTGTTGTCCTTGTCTCTCTCTCTGCAGTGGTCTTTGTTAGTCAAAATATCTTACAATTCTGATAGTAATTTTTGAAGTTTGTTTCTCATTGCTCTCAGCAATGACAACCAATTCCAGATAGGAGGCTTTTTGAGTATAAACTTTGCTTTTATTGCAGTAACAATGAGATGCTCCTTGTACTGCAGTCACAGCAAATGCCAGGTGCTAGCAGAGCATCTCAAGTCTAGGTAGCTTGCACTAATTTCAGTCTCTCACTGTGAAAACTTTCCCACAGCTGTGCCAGCAAACATCGCAGACCTGAGAAATATAGAAGTGCTCAACTTTTTCAACAACCAGATTGAGGAGCTGCCTACACAGATTAGCAGCCTTCAGAAGCTCAAACACCTGAACCTTGGGTGCGTATCTTAAGAGGTGCAATTAAAAGTCATTGCAACTGAACTTGGAACTTCTTATTTTTTGCTATTAAAGTTTCTTTTTGCTGTTGAAGTTTCTTATTGCAAGAGTTTGTGAGGATAACTCAGCAGTTACGAGTTCAGAGTGTTCCGCTAATGTCCTGGATAAGCAGATACTTAGAAGTGATCAAGAACTTACTCTGGTATACTGATAACCATTTAAGGGCAAAGCAACTCATACTCATCCAATACTGAGGTAAAACTGAACAATTACTGAATTTTACTTTCCTACCAACTGCCTCTTGCTTCTGGAGTTGCTGCAGAAGAATCAGGCTCTATTTCCTGTTCTGCTTTAAAAACAAAAAATTCCATGTTAATCTAGAACTTTAATTCCAAAGTTCCAAATCTAGGATTATAGACATTTCAATTTATTTTAAACTTGTAAAAGAAGGAGCAAATCTATAGCTGTGGTATGCATTTAATTCAAAGAGCTAGTATTGAGTGAATTTGAGTCAGGAGTGTTTTTGTTAAGTGTTCAGATACTATATTCCAGTAGAGATGGTAATACTTTATAATAACTACAGTTTCAGAATCCTTTCTTGAATTAAGAAAACAAAGCATAGGACCTTCTTAAAATTAAATGGGCATATTAAAGTGTAACTATTTAGGAAAGCACTGGTAAGCATAAGCTTTAGCACTATAGGCTTCTCATAGAAAAAATGTTGTTATTTTATAAAGTCAAACTTCCGAACACCTTAAACTAAGCGTTTTTTATTCTTTTGAATACCAACTGATTTTGGCTAGTCTCTGTGTATCCTGCTTTTAGATGCTTTTGTAAAGCACTGATAATTGAATTGCATCTTGAACTGTTGGAATGCCAATAAATGTTTTAATGATGATCTGTCTTCTCAGGTCTTTATTTGGTCATAGTAGATCTCTAGCTTGCCTTAATATCTGTTTGAACTGGAGTTGCTTTTCAGAGCAAATATTAATCAGGATTCTATATATTTTGGGGGTTATATCCATATTTTTGGAATGGCATGCAAGGGTGTTGCAGTATATGAAGGAAGAAGTTGGGCACTTCCTATGGATTAAAGCAGTGACAAGTGTTAGTATAGTTCAAATACTAGTCTTCATTAATGAAAAAAAAAAGGTAGCACAAAAGACCACTTGGTGTTAGGGCCAACAGACATTCGGGTCTGGAACCACAGTTGCCATCCTCATGTGTCATGTGTCTTATAGATGAAATGCTCTTCCTTCTTAATCCTGTCCTTACCCATAATCTTCCAGGTACAGGATTTACCACCCAGCCTTAGCTCTGCAAAATGGGTTCTGCTTTGCAGGTCCTTGGAATCAGTGAAGAGGAAACTCTTCTGCCCTACTAATTTTTCAGAAGGCAGCCAAGAAACCCTTTTGTCATCTGCAGTGCATGTGTTAGAGGGCTTCAGAACAGCCCTCTAGGGGAGAGGGGAGGCTTGAATAGGAGCAGAGATTACTTTTGGTAGAGTTTTGTTGCAGAAGGGTCTAGTGGTGGAGTGGAAAGAGGAAAGGTGTACTGCTGCACTGAAAGCTTAAAAGTGTAAAATTTGGAAGGCACGTGAGGCATGGTTTCTGAGGCACGAGCTCAGTGTTTGAACTTGTGCAGGGCCAAATAGTACTGAGCAGGGTCTTTGAGCTGGTTCTCTTTGCATGCCAAAGAATAGATACCATTCTGCCTGTTGCCAATAGGGAGAACACTCTTTCTCACCCTGTTTTGTGGTTAAAAAAGGAAAGGCTGTCAGGGCCACTTAGTGAAAAACCCTTTTCACTATTGAGAAACGATCTGCTTTAGTCCCATTTGCTGTGTAGAACAGTTTTTAAAACAGTGACAACTCTGCAGTAGCAGTAGTGGAGAGTGGCTTTTTGTATTTTAATAATTACTACTATGCAGCAATAGTAGGTGTATGTCCATGATAGGACTCCTTACGGGGGAGGAGGAGGAAGAAGGAGTTCATCTGGAGTTTAGCTACAGAGAGCTGATCTCTGCAGGTTCTGGTGGCACTGGCTTATGCAGAAGTGGGAGAGGAAAGATGAGAGTTTGTGAAAGAAATGGTGTATGTGCTTCTCCTGCCTTTGCTCCCATGGATGTATAGTTTCTTGTTTTTGAGCACCCAAATTTGTTAGTAGGTTTACTGGAGTTTTTATAGTTTTAAGTGTTGGATCATGATTCATTCATTCAGATCACATCTCCTCTTGGCTTCAGTTGTGACCGTTGTTCTTTGTCACTTTAGCATCAGAAAGAGAAAATTCAGAATATGTTTAGAGATAACATCTGAAAGGTCATCTTTGTTTCCAGTCATCACTTAACAATAAAATCGTGTTCTTGACAATGGCTACCTGTACAGGCTCTTCCTGAAGATGCTTATCTTCTCCATTCCACCTTCAAACCTGGATGACAACTAAAGCAAGATCCATACACATAAGGTATAAATTTGGTGCACATGCAATAGGAACAGTATGAATAAGAAACTGCCAGGTAGTTCTCTTCTGTTTACATGATAAACTGCCAGAGCTCTAGTTCATACACAAACAGTAAGGTTCTGTGAAGAAATCTCCAGCTCCGTGCCTGCCTCCATTGTCGCAGCACCTCTAGTGATTATCTGGATCACCTTGTTAAAGCTCTTTGAGGTCAGAGAAAAGTTACTGTTTTCTGTGCCTTGTTTGCTCCAGGTTATCAGAGAAATCTTTTCCTTCTCTTAGTTTTCCTCATGTTCTGGCTGTTGCCAGTGGGAGCTGCTATCCTAAACCCTCTTAAGTCTGGCTGATTGAGCTATATTTAAATTAACCCTCATCAATCACTGGACTGACATTTTATTTACTTCATGCTCCATGTGCATCAATAGTTATCTAGTGACACAGATTTGCTGTTCTTAAGAAGGAATTTGAGCAGCAGTTATCAATGAACACAAATCCTGTGCAGTTGAGGTATTCCTCTTTCTGTTTAGTGCCATGGTGAAGAACTGTGTGGTGTGTGGCAGAATGGCACATGGTCAAGATGATGTGCAAAAGGGTAATTTGTAGTTTAGCTAGTCATCTACAGGAACCAGCTTTCTTTGTGGAACATTTTTAAGCTGAGCATGGCACTGTGATACGTCTCTCCCTTGTGCTGTATGTTTCGGATGTGGCTGCTGGTTGACATAACAGAGAGAATCCCTTGCGAAGGCTTAAGTTTGGGTGTATTGAAGTGAAAGATTAAAAAACGGTCTGCATTGCAAGAGATTTCCTCAGTATCTTGGAGCATTAACCCTTTTCAAAACAAAAGGAAATCTTGGTGTAGATAATTTTTTATTTTATGGAAAAAAGATGATGTCATGTTCTTTTTTTTTTTTTCTCTTTACCTACAGCATGAACAGGTTAAACACCTTGCCAAGGGGATTTGGATCTTTACCAGCTCTAGAAGTTCTTGACTTGACTTACAACAACTTAAATGAAAATTCCCTACCAGGAAACTTCTTCTATCTAAGTAAGAAACTTTTCTAAAAACCTTGCAAATCTTCATGATATGGTGCTTTGCTTTCTGCAGTTGAAATTTATTTGCTGGAGACCAAAATCCAACCGAATTTTTTCTGATATTTATGTTTTTCTTTTAATATATCTTGAATACTTCTACATAGTACAGCAGTATTTATCACTGATACAGTCACCTGACACCTTTGGACACGAGAAGACTTGCTTAGTTCTTCTGAGTAATATTTCCTTGGGTCCCATACTCTGTTAAAACTTAAAACTTCATGGAGGGTTGCAAGCCTCAGGGGAAAATAAACTGTTTTGCAACACAACTGTTGTGTGTTGAGTCTGCAAACAAATGTTTTCCTGATGGTTCATTGCTGAAACAGTTTTAACAGCATGTGGATGTTGAAGTGTCCAGTATGTTAAAACATACACTAGGGTTACAAAGCTTGGCACAGAAATGGTAGAGCTAAGCTGATCTTTGCATATGTTAAAAATATACACTCAAGTTAAAAGAAAGGTATTGTAATTGCATGTGTGCAAAATGGTTACCTAAGCAACTTGAATTCTGGCACTTTCTGGATTTCCGTGATTCTGCTACCTTACTGGCCTTTCCCATGTACTCTGCTGAAGTGGCTTCAGGTTCAGTGCATTCAGCATCAAAGTGACAGGCGAGGGGAGAGGAAGGAGTGCCGCTGTCTGAGGGATGTTGTGATTGTAACCTGGCAGAGGAGTATTTTTAAGTCAGCATTATTAAAAATGGTCACATTTATTGAAATGAAAAGAGGAGTAAGACAAATGGGATCACCTCTGGTGGGGAGGAGAGGTTTTGCTGATCTGACCGCCTTCTTTCCTGCTGCACCTGATAGTTCTTTGTGAGTCTCCATTTTAATTTTTTTTTTCAAACTGTCATGTATGCTAATTCAATAATAGCAAGCTCTGTGATTGTGCTGGGTCATCTTTTTTTTTTTGTGAATTTCATAGAGACTTTGCATGGAAATTATACAGTTTGAGTCTTCTGTATTGCTCTAATTTCAGATCTCTTTGCCAGTGTTAGGTTGTGCTTTCTCTAGAGCTTAACGTAGATGTGTATCTGTCCAAAAAACTCAGATTTTTTTTTTTTAATGTTTGTTTAGGACGCAAATTGATTTAATAAATAAGAATCGGGGGTGATAAAGAGTAATGAATGTATTCTCACATCTGAGCATTCATACCATATGCCAGAATCTGCCAGAGCTTACTATTGCAGAAATTGTTAATTGTGCGAGTCCTTTTGAATATAGATGTTTTCCTGAACTCACCAACAATACAATAAGCCAGTAAATCTAAGTTTGACCTGCTTGTTATTATTGTGAGCCCTGGGTATGTCAAAGGCTTTTCACCAAGTCAGGGTTATTAATCAAACCTGACTCCTTTTTATTGATTAGACCTCAAATGGTTGGGTTATATGCCACCCTGTTTATATATTGCTATTTAATTTGCAGCCACCCTGCGTGCACTCTATCTAAGTGACAACGATTTTGAAATCCTGCCGCCAGATATTGGGAAGCTCACAAAGTTGCAGATAGTAAGTAATTTATCTAAATTCTTGGAAAATCAATTCACTTTTGCAACACTTGTAGGAATAGAATCCAGTCAATTTGAAGAGTAGTAGGCTACGTTTGCAGGAATAGACCACTACACCTGGAACTATTTATTGTTTACCAGAAGACGCTTGTAAATAAATTGGAAGAATTGAGCATTTAGGAGAATGGTGGGGGTAGGAGGGAGTAGAGTTCTCTTTTGGGCTGCTTTATGGTAACCAAAAATTGTTCTGACTGAATTAATTTTTGTTCTCAGCTGAGTCTTAGAGACAATGACCTGATATCACTGCCTAAAGAAATTGGTGAGCTCACCCAGCTTAAGGAGCTGCATATCCAGGGAAATCGTCTTACTGTGCTGCCCCCAGAACTGGGTAAGATTATGGATGATCATTTATTTTTGACTAATAATGATGATAATGCACTGTATTTCCTCTGAAATGATTATGCTTAAGTCATCATATAGGCTAATATTTACTTTCCCCTGAGAAATACTTTTTCACTCCTACTGGGTATACAGAAGGAGCCAGAAGATGATGAGTGTTTGGTTTTATTATTTTTTTACATGTTACATTTTTCATGTATATTAATACACCTGACTGCCAATTTGTTTATGGCATCTTGCTTATATATACATAATTATTATATATTATATATAATTATTATAATGGATCATAAATATTGGGTCTGCAAAACAATTCTTGTCTCTGACTGGGTTTTGAGAACACTATTTAGATTAGCAAGAATTATATTAAAAGCAGCATAAGCGGCTTTTTAGTGAATGTTCCTGTAAAAACGGAATTTTGATAAAGTAGAGTGAAATATAGGTAAATTAGAGGAAGTTTTTGTTTTTCAGTAACCTGCCTTTCTTAGTGAACTGATAGCTTTTTCACTTAAAGCAGTGGAGCAGGTTGCTATACTTTGAATTTGTGATATTGGCCATTTAAATACAGTTATAGGAGGCTTCTTTTAAACTATAGATTGGAGGGTTTATTTGAAACTTAAGTATTGATTTTGCTGAATTTGCATTGCAGTATTCCATTTTATGTGGGGGGCATTGTCCCTGTTTATCCCAAGCCAGAATTTGATTTCAGATCTTTAAATATTTAAAAATATTTTTATTGAGAATAATGCAGCTCCATCAGTTACGTGTGTTTGAAACACCTTTTACACAGGGTCTGTTCCTTGTTTTTTGTTATTGTGGACTGTTACATGGTGAAGTTTCTTTGTTCCTACTGGCACCTTCCAAATAATAGTTCCCAAAACTCAGAAGGATAGTGACTGAAGTTAGGGTAATAAAGTAAAATTATTTGTTGTCCTAAGAACTTACTTTGACCCATTGGAGAATGTGACAGCTATGTGCTTAAACGTGACAGTCTGCAACGTCTGGGTTTTGTGTCTGCTTTTCTTCTGTGAGGTGGGGGAAGATGTTTGTTTTGACTCTTACTTATTTACCCACTGTGGGGTTTTTTGCCTTTCCCATTCACCGCTGGTGGATGAAATTTGTTCTCTTTTCCTTAACTTCAGATGTTTATTTCTTGACACAGGTATACTTTTTTTAGCTTTTTGTGTAAGTAGTACTCATTTATAAAGTCTCTTTCAACAGCAGTAACATTTCAGACGCATGTAGTATCTGTAAATGTACTTTCCTGTAGCTTCCTAAATTACAGCCTTTGTGGTTTTTTTCAGAAAGTGAAAGTTAAATGCTGCACTGAGTCTAACCATCTTCTTTGGCTAATTAAATGTTCTAAACGTGCTACTGCTTTATAAGCTCAGCAGCAAATCCCTGTTAAATGGTTTTACCATCAAAATCCAACCCAAATGGAAATGTTTGAAAGAAAATTCACCATGTTTATTTTGCACTGACCTGCAAAGTGTTTTTCCATTTAGTTAGCATTTTCTTGCATTATAGAACAGTATCACAGTCTGGTAGAAAAAGGACTTGTAGTTTTGCCCCAGCTGATCAAGGCACACTGACACATCAAAGTCCTTTGTTACCTCTAGTCTTTTCTACTCAAAAGGTATTCTATAAATTTTACTTTTCATTTATTAATTTATCAATTTTATGGCTTTGCTCAGTATCTTCATTCCTCATCAGTTGGCGTAATTTCTATCACAGTCTATGCTGTGCATAATGCTTGAACTATCTCAAGTGTTTTAAATAGATTTTGGGGTGTATTTCCAAAGAACATTACACTGAAGTCTAGATTTGTAACTTGTTGTAGTGGATCCACACCATTACGCTTGTGCAACTTGCAGGCATATTTACTGTGAAAAGTAATGGTCATTAGACATCTAGGCACACATCTAGGGAATGGAACACCAGGCTAGCTTTGGAAGGCTTGTTTGAGAGCTGGTAGGAGTAGGCCACAAGCAAGCGTGAATCTCTGAACGGTTAGAAAAAGTCACTTCATCTCTGCAGCCTTGTTTTTCCTTCTGCAAATGAGGGCAATTTAGAGAAGCACACACACCTCTGCAGACAGTTTTAAAGTCTGCCAATGACAGGTGGTATGAGAGGGCTGTAACCTACTGCATGGACTGCTAATGCCATAGTCACCACATGAAGGAAAACCATCTTTGTCTGCGGTCTGAGTTCTCCCTCCTAAATTTTTAAAATTGAATTATAATGTACTCAGAACTATCCAAATACTTTTTGCTGTGCATGTTGGATAAATAGCTTTGCAGTGAGCAGATCCTATTTGCATTAATTGGAACTACTGCTGTTCCATTTAAAGTAAACAGTCTTTTCTCTCTCATTATCACTTTCGTAATTAAAGGTGCTGAAGGCTTTTGACTGGCTTAGTTTGGGCGCTGGTGGACAGCAGAGAGTCATTACAAAACTCAGAACCAGGGAGATGGGCACAATATAAAACATCAGGATAAAACATTGTATTTGAATGAGGAGAATGGCGTGTGTGTGTTACTTACATGGTTTTTTAAAGGTAATGGAAATAAGTGCAGAAGAAGGCATGGAGAATAGGGTATGAAAAAAGACCACAGGCCTTGGGATCACAACTTTGGTATGGAGAGAGATGACAATAAGTAAAACCCTACAGTCTGCCCGTAATGTCACCCAGTGTGATTGAACGTGGCAGCAGTGAAAGGGAGTTACCCTCCTTTGTGTTTAGCAGAGAATACCTATCACTAATTTGAGAAAAGTATTCCTACCCAGAAGGAAACGAGGGTGCTAAAAGAGTGCACTGGTGGTCTGGTTGTCTGTAAATACAGTACGTGTGAGTGATGAACACAGGAAATGGCCGGGAGTAGGTGGGTGGAATTTGCAGCTTGTTTTTATCATTTGTCTCTCAAAACCTCATTCATGAGGAATGGTGGTGGGCAGTCATATATAAACCTTAAAGAGGCACTGGCATTTTTTTCCCTAGCATTTAAAAGGTTATGTGCTGCATTGTGAGACAAATAAATCATGATTCACTGCAACAACAGAGTTGCAGTCAGTTATATAAATTGCCAAGGAGGCACTAAATCTGTCGCTTTGTGTATTCTGACCATTTAACAATGAGAATGGTGTTTGGAAAGAAAGCTGAATAGAAACAGGAAGCACATAAGTGGTAGATGCAATTAGTAACACCAGTGATGGTGTTTTAATGTTCATTGTATGGTCATCTGGGTGCACCCGTATGTGCCACATTAAAGATGTTCTTAGCAGAGTCAGGAGTGTAAGAGTGGTAGATGGTGCAGGGTATTCACAAAGATGTAACTAAGTAGCCACCCAGAGAATGTAACCAGCTTATCTGTAGGTTTGAGGTTTTGATGTGAAAATGAACGATATGATTTTTAAACCCCAGATTCTGATGTTGCCTGTGTGCATTTCCCTGCTGCCAGTATATGTGTGTGCACAAGTACACGAAGTTTGCTCATGTTTATGCATATGGAAGAACAGAGATATCTAAGAATACATTTCTGATTACCATCCTCCTTTTTCAAAATTGAATGTTGGCATCTGTGTCTTGTAAGTTGCTATTCAATACTGCTCTAGTTTATCAAATAATTTCCTCAGGTAAAGGGAAACAGTATCAAAAGTGTAAAGTTACATAGATATTTTAAAAGTGGGAAATTCAAGCTTGTTAAACAAAAGGTCTTGATGGGATAAGTAACCGTGTTCCTTTTTAAGGAGCATGAAACATTTTGTAAATTAAATCTGTATGTCAGAATGGCTAAGTAATTCTTTCATCACTCTTTAGTTTTGAACAGCTAAATTACCTTCTGTGGATAAAGAATTGTCTTTAAATATAAAGTTCAAGAAATCCATCCAAAAGTCTCAGTATTTCCATCACAAGAAGACCTTTTAAAATTTAGGCTTTTCAAATGGCTCTAGAATTTGTGAGTTAATATTATATCACACAAAGTAGTTGCTGCAGTTGTTTGTTCAAATTAATATTAATCGAAATAGCAGTTTACTTAGGTAATTATAACAGGCATGTGCAAACATAGGAATCACTTATTTCACAAAAGATATTTCTTTTCTAAATACACTTGACGTAAATGCCAAACTTTTCTTATTTGAGTATAAACTGTCACTGCACTCTGCCTGTGTCACAACACAGCACTGCTCACAACTGCAGTACAGGTCATTGGTGCTTCTTGGAAGCCTGAACACCCTGGGGCTCTTTGGACAACAGTTCTGAGGACTGCAACAACTAATTGATACCTTACAATTTAAAAAAATTACATGTTTCTACTTTTGGAACTAAGGCAAAGGTGGATAAACAAAGTAACTTGCTTTCTAGGACTGCTGAGGTAGCAGTTATTAGTGAAGGAACAGTAGAAAAAACGCATGTAACAAGATAGGCTGTGGAAGGTTATTTATGTAGAAAAGCTTCTGCGAAAATCTGTGAATATTCTAATTCTCATTTTAGGTTTAAGTTTAAAAAATGAGGGAAAAAAAAAAAAGCCAAACCCACTAAGCCCCAGCACTTGTTACGTAGTTAGAAAGCAGGATGATTGCAGAGAGTATTTGATGGGGATTAAGGTGTATGGGAAGAGCACAACTCTGCTGTTTCATTATACACAGGAAAATGTTTCCCATTATTTAGATTTACCACCACAGGCATTCTTTTCCTTACACTGCTGTAATTCTTGCCAAACTTTTCAAGATTTAGATTTGATCTTGCTTTAGTTTTTAAAATATACCAGTCTTACAGTCACTTCCCAGATGACTACAGTGTGTGTGTGGGCTCTCCTAATGTTGACTGTACTCTGATTATAAGTACAATCAACATAATAATGATGTTTCTGTGAGTAGGTAAGAGTACCATAATTAGAGCCAATCTGAATAAACCTTGCATTTGTAGTTTTATTTGGTTAGTTTTATATTTTTCATAGTACTTAAAAGTGGTCTCGCTCTTCTGAGTTCTTGGCAACCTGTGTTTGAATGGAAGTTTCAAAGGTGTGGGGCAAAAGCAATACAGTGAATCCTTTTTGAAGTCATTTTTTTAAATTAACTAGATCTTGGTCTCATAGGGACCCTTCAAAGAGAGAATGCTCTGTTGAATTCCCATGTAATTGAGAATCCCAGGGGAGTTTCTGATGTTAGAAAAAATGTGCAATATATTTCAGAATAAATTGGGATGCTGATCCTCTAAGCCTGTAATACTTCCTGTGCCATTAAAATGTCTTTGATGTTAAACTACTTTGACATCACATTAATTTCCTTTGTTCCCAAACCCGTCTGCTGCGTAGTGTGTTCCTTGGGTTTCTTCACTGCGAACACTTAGCAGTGACTGTCGGTTTGCCCCTTGAGATCCCAGTCAGTGCCAGGCATTTGTTACACAGAGCAGTGAAGGAAATGGTATTTCCAGCACAACATGTCACCTTTCAAAGAGAAATCGGTGAAACTTAGCAGTATTTGTGTCTTCTAGTATACTGTCTTACTCTTATGTGAGGATGTGGGAGAAATTAATTTAATCGAATCATAAGTAATTTGAAATAATTTTAGAATATAGTTTGAAAAGTACATTTTGAAGTAATTTCTTGGATTTTTGTCAAAACACTCTTTCTTCTGCCTTTCCTCTTAGCTATCAACACGACGGCATCAGCTGGGCTGGTTGCCCTGCTGCCTGAAGGCTGTGTGTGGTGGAGTTTGGCTGACGAAACAGCACGATTTGTCATGTGGCAGTACAAGCCATTAGCAGAACCTTGTTAGGCAAGGAGTACCTTGTGTGCTGCATTAAATAAATTCCTGGTTTATGGCTTTCATCTGTGGGTGTTGTTATTATTTACTCTTTCTACTAGTTATCCTGCTAAGGTCAGGTTTGTTGTGTCTTGTGATGGTAGAAATTTCCAGGGCTCTTCCCTTGTTCCCAGAGAGTTAACCACTCCTCCAGTCACCTGAATATGGAAATGCAAGTTTGCCCAGCCAAGTTAGGTCTATAATCTCTCTGTACTTAACACCTGAAGTATGGTTTAAGGGAGTAGTTCAGCATTTCATCCATTCTCTTGTCTTTCCCAGGCTTCATGCTGAAGTGTCAGACTTCCCGTTATAATGATTCTGACCTTTGATATGATGCTGGAATTTTGTATAAATATCTCAGGACTACATTCACTTTGTTTTAAACTCTCGTCTCTGAAATGTGCTGGAGAGTAAAATTTTCTTCCAATACAGTTGTAATAGCTGTAGCTGAGGCAATACCAGTTTGCTTTGTATCACTTCACATTTAAATCAAGGGTAAAGAATTCAATATTTAGTTGGTCTACTTTTCTTTATTTCAGCTGTGTTCCTTTTACTGAGAGTTGAAGCAAATGGAGTAGCTATTATGTATGAGTGCCACAGAAGGAGACTTGGCTGCTGATCCTCACTAGCTCCATGAGAAGAAAGCACAGTTGGTCTTTCTCCCTTGTAGATGGGCAGAGGGAGCAGCAGTGTTTTAGAACTAAGTCAGCTTAATTCAGCACTGAAATAAAGAATGTATTTTGACAGTGATGAACCATTTGAACAAGATACCACTGGCATCTCCTGATGTTTTTGAGACCAGATGTTTTTCTGTTTGAAGAGTCTCTGTAAGCTCTTCAGTTACTGGACTGACACAGAGATCTACAGTTAGATGTATTCAGGTGAATTCTGAAGTTGGGGTGTCATTCTGAACTCGTTATTGGAAATTCTCATTTACATCTAAGAAGTTGTTAGAATAATGTGTGATATTGCAATATCTGCACTCTTATTTTCTGTCACTGAAAGTAATTGTAAAACTGAGGATAGGCTTAGGCTTCAGTGTTTGGCTTTCAGGTTGTTCCTTCAGCCTTCTTCTGCCCTTAGGCTTCCTGTCTAGCACTCACATGTGAGGTTGCAGGCATTCCCATCTGTATGGTTAGGAAAGGAGCCAGAGGAAGATGTCCAGCCTGCTTCTGTCTGATGGATGCTCTGGAGCATCTGGTTAATTTGCATGTACTGAATCTGATTGCTTGTTATTTGAGACTTGAACCTTTTCCCCTGTTGTGTAGAACCACCACAAATACTGTTTTGGGGTTCTCTGAAGTGCTAGTGACTTGAAGTGATACTGTTAGACCTTCTCCAGTACAAGAATGTAGGGGTGAGAGAGCAAAAGTGTTTCTGGGATCCATCTTCAGGCATTTCAGTCTGGGTTTAGACTTACTAGTTGTTCTCTTTTAGTGCATAGAAGCTCATCAATAACCAAATTTACATTTTTGACATATGCTGTGGAGATGTAGAGTTGTTTATCATAGTGAATATTTCTATGACTATTACTGCTGGTTCCAAAGAGATTGAGTCATACCTCATTTATGTACAAGAATTTGCTCTCTGTTGTGTTACTGCTGCTTTATAAATACTGTTTAAATCTACTCTCTTCTGTTACTAATCCTTCAAAAATGATAGAGGTCTTCAAAACAGAGATGATCTTGTTTATAGAAATGGTATGAGTTACTGATGCACAGTCTACATGTGCTTAAGATCAGGGTACAAATAATTTGCTTTTTATAATACCTTGTGGCATAGAAAGCAGTATATATTTCCATTTTTTTACCTAGATTTTAAGACATCATTCACAATTAATTGCTTTGATATCATTTTTATGACATAATAGTCATGATATTTCTTCCACCCTCATGTTTAAACCAATCTCTCTCTATTGAGACAAAGCAAATGCCACGAAAGTAATAAAAATTATAAGCCCTGTAGTGTAAAGCAAATCTAAAACAAGCCAGGACAGACCTATTTTTACATATAACATAAGTTTAAATTTAGTGTAGTGGATTGATCCCTTACTTAGCATTTAATAAAACAGGATTCAAAGGTATTTATATCTAAATAAATTAATAAAACTAATTTTGTTCTTCCTGTCATATGTATGACAGAGAGTAAGACCTTTGTGTTGTAAAGGGAAAGAACATTTAAATTGCAGTCTTAAGAGGAATCGGTAAAAGGGATGTGTTACAGCTTGAGGACTCTCCTTGAGGTCAGTGAAGTAGAGTGTAGGCTGGGATGTGAGTCAGAGTATCAATGGGACACAGATGTGAAACTAAGCAGTATATAGGCTAAAAATTATTTCCATTGATTTTAATGAAGCTCCACTGGGGATGAATTTAAACCATTACAAAGAAGCGTTGATCTGGCATTTTACAACTAGGATCATGTTTCTTATGTTGAATGCCAATGTTCAGCTTCTCAAATGTCAGAGTTGTTTAATTACTTAATTTCACCTTTTAATTTTTGAAAGTATTTAAAGTGTTGCCAAGGGGTGTTTGAGTGGAAAGGACAAGCCAGGTTTGTGTTCACTCTGTTTTCTTTTGTTTGTGTTTAAGTAAATCCCATGTACCCCAGTCATACCTTACTGTATTACATGGGGTAAACACTTCATACATCATACATCACAAGAGGATGAGGGGCTTGTAGTTGTATGTAAGAGGTGCTTACAGGCTGGATCTAATGGACAGGGGGAGCCTGGGAAGTCTGGTAACACTCTTGGTCAGAGTGATAGGTAGTGTTATTACTGCTTCTGACACTTACTGTCTGCAAACACGACTGTGGGAGGCATCATTTTATTTTCTATTATGAGCTCTTTTCTGACCTTTGCAGGCAGCTGAGCAAAACATGAATGTTCACACAAACCACTCTTTATTTTAACAGCACTGAAGGAAAATAACAAGAAACGTTAATGATCGTGTTTTAGCTCAAATGCAGGATAGATTTATTGAGACAGGTGCAGGGAAACTGTAGTTGCCTTCTTTTCCTTTTAATGTCAATCAGGATGGGGTGTGCTTACTGTCATATGAGATGCGCCTTCTGTCCACCCATGGCAATAGAAGCTCTGAATGTAATCAGTGATAAATGGTACTTTTAGTCAATGGATGGCGTAAGTTAGAATACATTAAAATTAAAAATATACATATTTTGATTTTGCCATTGAATTTTCAAGAGTTATGGTGTAGATCTATTTACTGTAGCTCTGATGTGGCAGCTAATGAGAGATTTGGGCAGCAGTTTTGGGGTCTGCACAGCTTAGTAGTTGGGCATTAGGACCCATTTGGTTTTAAGGTCGGTTAAACACAGAAGTTAAGTCACACTGATCAAATCAAACTTATGGGTTCAGGATCATCATTAGATACAGTGAGTGCTGAGATAGGAATAAAAATGCCAAGATCAGGCATTTTTAAGATCACACAGCTGGCTGCTCCTTTTAGAACGCTTTTGGTCATACTGTGCAGGTCATGCACAGCAGTCAGCTGTTAGATCTCTGCTCTTCTCTTTCCAGACTGTTCTCTTTTCAGTATCTGCTCGCTGGTAGCAGCATATGTCCACTTTGCGTTCTTCCTATTTGGAAATCTATGTTTAGTCAAAGTAGAAAGTGTGAAAAAAGTATCCTTCAGACTTAGGACTTGAATGTTCTTTAAGCATATTAGACCTGGGTTCTGGAATGTGTGGGTTTGATCTTTTAGTAGGATAGTTTTAGAAGCACTCAAAAATAATGTGAAAAACATTTCTGTGGTCTAGGAAAGGGGCTATGCTGACTAGTCTTGAAGATAACCTGCTGTTCCTCTCTTACCAGAGGCGTATGATTGTGATGCATTTTGGTGGAGCCGATCTCCTTCAGTAAGGCAGAATATCAAGAACCTTAAGTCCACAATGAAGAAATACAATTTTAGTCAACAAGTTATGCTGAATTTTAGAGATGATAAATATTTTTTAATAGGCTGATGTGCATGAAAAGAACAAAACAGCAATGACCAGTGCAATCTCCAAGCCTGAGTTTTGTGATTGAATCTTCAGTGCTGGGTTTTTACTAGAGGCAATTTTGTATTTTGCTTACTAAAAATGTATGAGGGATTTGATGTGATCTGTGTAGAAGAACAGTATAGAAATTTCCTGAAGCCCTGGGGATGGTGTTCTGCTGATGCTGCTGTTAGACAAAATGCATGAAGGCGCATCTGCCATAGCTTTTTCCCTGGTGCATGTGTCTAGTGCTTCAGGGATGGATTAATAGCATTTCCTAACATGGTGCTGCCATAAAAAACCATCTAGGCAAGGAGACTGCTGAGGGTGGGTAGGACAGGGACACATCTGTAAGGTGTCTAGTTGCACAGCTCTCCTGTGGTGAGCCTGGTACCAAAACCATTGCTTCAGGCGGGTGTGAGCATCTCTTCCACGCCCTTGGGTTTGTCTTGGTGCTCTGCAGCTGAAGAGTCCATGCAGTGCTCCTGTTTTTGGTTACCCCTGCATGTACTGTTCCTGAGATGTTACTGAGACTTTTGCCTTGTGCTTGGGACTGCTGGATGTCCTGCAGCCAAAGCAGAATTAGGTACACCCTTGATTCACAGATTTTTTTAGCCATAAGCATAGAAAGGACACCAGGATATGGCCCCAAACAATGTATGGTGCAGGACTGACACATTTCCTTTCTGTCTCAGTTTTAATTGTGTGGCTTCTTTATGCTCAAGTGGCTTGCCTTGTGGCTGGAGTGTTAGACTCCATTTCCTCCCTAGTGCTGATGAGGTGGGGCAGTCTCTCTGTAACTTCTTATCGTGTTTAATTTTCTGTCCATTTCTGTCCTTCATTTCCATGTGGAAATTTTGTTATTGAACGGGGAGGATTTTAAAGCATCGGTTGCCCTGTGCTTCCTGCCTTCTGTGAGGAAGCCCACTCACCTGCGGAGAAGCACCCACTCTCTGCCTGGTGCTTGCCATGAGGACAGACAAGTTGTTCCTTTTCTCACCACTACACTTGATTAAATTCTTCACTTAAAATCCCTAGGCTCTCGCTCCAGCTCTAGGTGGCTGGTGGGATGGGCTGCCAGGCCAGCTGCTGCTGGCAGGGCTCCCAGAAGGACGTCCTACACGAGGAGGAGTGGATTTCAGTGCGGATGCTGAACTTTTGTGTGTCCCAGTTTCCTAATTAGGTTAATTAGGGTTTCTGCCTCTCTCTTCCCTCTGAAGGTAAAAAATAATGTTTGTACCTGCATCCAGCGTGTTTTGGGAAAAACAGAAGACAGAGGAAAATAAAGCTATTACGTTGGCATGGGGACCTACAGGTCATTTTGCTTGAGCAGTCCTGGTTTTGCTGTAAGATTTCTTTGGCCATGAATTACAATTAATTACATTTAAACAGGCCATGATGGTATTAAACGAGTATTAGAAATGAAGTGAGCATGCTGCACTGTGGGAATGGAAATGTGTGGCAACCTTCCCTGGATGGTAAATTTCTGACACAGCTCGAGTCAAGAGGATTCAGCCAAGACCTAGTGAGATTTTGGGAACACGTGACTTAGTCCTGTAGGCAGCGCTGAACTTGACCCATGATGGAGCCAAGTTTGCTTCCTCAGATTTGACTGTTTTTATTAGTTGTACACAGATTGATCATTTTACCCTGATGCAGTACCTGCAGAGTGCTTCCAGTGTTGGTAGTTTTGGAGAGCAACAGATGAGATTTTTTTGCAGGTAATAAAATGGGAAATCCAATTTACAGTTGCAAAGCAAACCCCTGAGTGATACATGATCTTCACAGCAGCCCTGGTCAGAGGGTTACGGCTAATCACCACGCTGGCCGGCTTCCCCAGCAGCCTCCGCCTGAGAGCTGGATAGCGAGCAGCCCCTGCCTGCACCTTCAGCCAGCACAGATTTAGATACACTGCTTTCTAGCTTATTAGGTCCTCTTTGTCACAGTACTTAATCCTTTTTCCTGATCCTTGTTAGAACAGGGCTGCCGCGTCCTTTAATAAAGGAGACGGGCGCGAGGCTCCTAACGAGGCGCACTGGAGCGTGCGGAGCGCGGGCGGCTGCGGCCTGACTGACGGGCTGAGCGCCACGCTCCCCGCTGCCGTGAGCTCAAACCAGCCTGCCACGGACAGCTGGCAGATGAGCTTGTTAAGGTAATGGTGACTCGGTGCTAGGCCGGTATGAGATGCTTGGCATCTTTTCACACAGTATAATAGCCTGTCTTTAATTGCTGTTAACCCCTTTTACAGAGGGAAACGCGCCAAGGATTAGCTGTCAATGTAGAACGTGCAGCCAGAGTGGGCAGCAAGCACAGGGCTCACAGCAGCTCCCGTTGCCTGCACTTACACAGGCATTTCATTCTGGAAGTTTGGCGCATCAGGTTGATTTTGGATTTCTGTAACATATTGGCTCAGTCAGTCTTCAAAATCCTGTAATTTTTTTTTGTTTTGTTCCCCATAGTTAAAGGTTGTTTTTTTTTTTTCAGTTATTTTAGATTTATCATAAAATTCTCAAAAATAAATTGAAAATGTACCACAGATTTCTTATTTTAATTTAAAGAATACAAAGTATTTCAATTGCTAGACTGTCCTGGAATTCAGCCCTTTGTATCCATAGTCATGAGGAGTTTCAGTGGAGCGTGGACTGTTTTGGGGTTGGGTGGTAAACATTTACAAAATGAACAAACAAACAAAAAAACCCCAAGCAAACCTGTAATAGGTCTCTTAAGTCTTCCTGTCAAGAGAATAGGTAAAACTGGCATGTTACAAGAATGATGCTGTTTGTGTTTCTGAGTGTATGGCACTCTAATCACAGATTAGGGTGGGATCTCAGTTCAGACAACAGGCCAGCACTGAGAGGACAAAAAGCCTATTGGTATGGCTTGTTGGTGTTTTGCTTGGAGCAGGGCTTTAGAAACGTTTTGCAATGCCAAGCTTCAGCAGTGCAGACTCCTACCAGAGCATCATTCTCCTTTTGTTCCTGCAGATCATGGTGGACAGGGCCCAGCACCTACGCACTTTCAGGTCCTGCTTAAAACTAACTTGATGAATAAATATCATATGCAGCGGGTGGAGTTCAACCCTGCTGTGCAGTGTGTAGCAGCACTGAAATAACTGGAACTGCATTCATCATGGTGGGAAGTTTTTATATTCACAGCAGGGTATTTCTTTCAAATTTTTCATGTTTCGAGTATTTTTGATATGCTGTTTTGTTTAATCCCACAGGTAATTTGGATTTGACTGGTCAAAAGCAAGTCTTCAAAGCAGAGAACAATCCTTGGGTTACCCCTATTGCTGACCAGTTCCAGCTGGGAGTATCTCATGTTTTTGAATACATTCGTTCAGAAACATATAAATAGTAAGTATTACATTATATACTGTAGCTGTGGTGTTTGGTTTTTTCCCTATAGTGTGTTTGGCTACACACTTCTTTCATAATCCATGCAGTGATTCGGTATTTGGGGCAAATATGCAAGCCTGTACATTTATATTAAGGAATTTTGCCAAGAAGAGGGTAAATAAGCTTCATGTAGACTTGTTAAGAAAACTGTTTGATACTGTCCTGCATTTTTTGTTTACTTCTATGTAACATGAGAGATGTAAAAGAATGAGCATTACAGGTCTTTTGAGAAGTATTAATTTTAAGTATGTACGGTAAGGTTTTATAGATTGAAATAGATAATTGTTGAATTTTTGGATGCCGATTGTTATATTTTGAGAGATGTCCAGAATTCAAACCTGTTTTGATCTGGACTGGTTTACAAAAGTCCAGATTACCCTAGTAATTCAAGTATAGGTACTAGTGTTTTCTTCAGCACTGTAAATGGAAAAAAATAAGTTGTGTGCTGGGGCTTCTCCATTTTAACGCAAAATTCCATGTACAAATGCTAAGCATTTTTTAATGAAATAATGTCTTTAATCATGCACTGAATTGAAATATTTATTTTAAGTAAAAATCTCCATTTTACTAGTCCACAGTAAAACTTTAGATGGAAAGTTATTTTAGGTGTGTTAACGGCAGTCTTGCTGCTGCCTTCCTAGGAGCAGTAGGTAATACAACAACAGTACAACCTCTGGAGTGGAAAGTTAGTTTTTGCATTTCCCCTTTATTTAAACAATATATTTTAATAATTTAGAAGCATTTCTGGACAATCTTTTATATGGTATCTGTCTGAACAAAATTACCAGAGAAGAGTATTCACAAGTGACGGTTGGGAGATTCCAATTAAGTAACTGAGATGTAAATTTCTATATGAAACTAAGTGATTCAACAATGGCTTTTGTAGGCTGTTCTTCATTTACGGAATTAAGTGAAAAGAATCACAGATGGGAGAGTGGTTGCAAAAATTGTGTCTCAGAAGTGTCCTGATATTTATGCTGTAATACATGTTCTCAAGACAGATTTATTCATAGATTTAAGTAGGCTGCAACACCCTTCTTCCAGTAGTACTCTGTAGTACAGACATGGTCTAGGGAAACAGCTGCCTATCTCCTTGGACCATCCCTTCCCCACAGTTCATTGTGTAGCTGCATCCAGGTTTCTTGATAATGTTTTGTAATTTTATTTTATTAATTTCTGTTTGCTGAGCAATGTAGATGAGGGATGCTTGTGCCCTTCTCACAGGAACTACTCTGGGCATCATGAAGACAGCAAAGTTTCAAGGACTGAAGTGCGGGTTTGAGAATTTGACCTACATTTAGTTTGGTTAGGGAGGTGGTGGGGGCTGTTGTTATGTATCTATATTTAAAAAAAAAATTAAAAATTTATAACTGTGGGTATATTAAACTGCTCTGGCAACTTTCCTTGTGCAATCAAAATTGACAAAAAGGTTCTGTAATTCATCAGTTACCTCAGCTGTTGTTCTTTGTTCTAAATTAGCCATATTATGTTTGTTGTCTTGTTCTTTGCTGAGGCATAACAGTGTCTTGTTGGTTAATAGGCCGATTTTTAGTTTGTCCACAGTAAATATTTGAAGAATGCAGAGTAAACAATGTAAGCAAAATCAGACTCTGACCATTAATAAGGAGAAAAATCAAAATCAAATGATCTTTCCATGGCTCATTCATGGCATCGACTTTGATCCTAAAAGCTTATTACATTAAAATGTCATAATTTTCAAAATTTAGTGAGGAAAACCAAATGCAGGAACATGATAATAATTAGATTCTAGTTTCCTCTAAATATATGATCTGACAATTACTAGGATGCCACCTCCTACAGACATTTTTCTGTTTGCATTTGGTTTTAGGTGTTCAAACTCAAAGGCAATGGCATGGTCTAGGTAACAGGTCTTAGTAGCATTGTTGTACAGAAAAGCAGATAAGCTATACATGCAGAAGAAATGAAAACTGCTTTTTTGTGATGAAATGTTGATCTTTTCTTGCTAACAGCTATACACCTGCTTCAAATGCTGTTTTCTTTCAGAGCCTATGTCCAAGTAGTGTGTCTTTTTTCTCATTAAGCAAATCACAAGATTGAGATGTGAATGTAGTATTTTCCCCTGTGGGTATCTAACTAAAGAAAATCAAGCTCTTGGGTTTTTGGTTGTTTTTTTTAAATCATTCTGCCAGAAGAAAAAAATATCCTGCAACATTTGATAGATCCAGACAGCTTAACTTTTACTGTGAGGAAAAGCAGAACAGTTAAATGAGTGATTGGATAGAATGCTGTTTAGATAACCTCACAACACTGAGAAGATAGAACATATATTAGCAGGTGACCATCAGATCAGTAAGTTTACTTTCAGGTACAAGAAGATGTGGACTTTTATAAACCAGACCTATGCACCTGTATGGTAGATGAATTTTGAGCTCCAGAGGGTGTATTTGTCTTCCTATGCCCATTGCTTTTGCTAGCTGATAGGAAACACTGATTTTACTTCATTTACATGTTTAACATTGTCTGTACTAGCTAAGACAGTGAGGGTATGCTCATAGAGTCAAAAGTGCCAAGTTTCAGAGGCTTACCAAGTTACATTTCACTATGTGGTTTATTTGGTGTTTGCAATGGCTAGAACTTCGTATTTACTCAGTTGTTGTTAACTTAGCCAGGAAGTGGTAACTCACTGAGTCTTGGCAATGCACTCATTTAAACCTTGAGGTTTCTATTGATGGCTGGCAGAAGTCATCACAGCAATCAGTGTCAGGGATCTCCATTCAGGTTCTGTGAGGTTGGACTTGTGAAGCAACTACCAAATAGATCACAAACCTCTTCTTTCCTTTGTGAAATGTGCTGGCTGTTTCAAGCATATTTAGTGAAAAATTACCCCTCATTTTTAGCCTTGTCTTAAGATATTCATGCTCTAGTGATTAATTGATAAGTAGGCATGACACCCATGAGGGATGACTATGTCTAAAGATAAAATGTCATTTGTCTCGCATACTTTTACATTTTCACACTCTTGTTTTACATGGTACTCACGCAGCAAGTATAAAACTGGAATTGCACTTTGCTTCAGGAGCACGTTAACCAGTAGGACCCTCAGATCAGCTCTTCTTACTTTGTATCTTCTTTCATTTCCTTTAATTTCCTTGCCTTTCATGAGAAATGGTGCCCGGTGATTTTTTCTCAACCCTAATTTTTCAGGAAAGACTTGTGCTGACAAAAAGATGGGCCATATATTGTGGTGGAAAATGTGTGTGGAGAGGCCCTTAACAGGAAATTCAGCAGCTCTTGGCACTTTGCTAGCTTTTGTTGGCTAAAATACGCCCACTGCACATATCATCCTGTGACAGCATCATTTGGAAATAGGTCAGTTTGCCAAGTATATAATGATTCTTAATCTCTCACTGCTGTGTAACTTTCTGAAACTTCAGTAAGCTCAATTTTGGCTTTGATTCTGTATATACTCAGGAGCTGCCATTAAATTCTCTGTGTGATGTCACAATAGTGTTGAAAAGCAGTTGAAGAACTTGCTTAAATAGTAAAGGGTAATGGCAACCTTATCTCCTCAAAGGGCTTAACTAAATGTTTTATTTTTTATTCATGCCTTTAGTCAACTCTCAGAGTGACCTTTATGTTGTAAGCATATTCTCAGAGGATCTTCTCGATGTACAATACTGACAAAGAGATGATGGATTGTGTGATTTAGTGGTTACAATGTACTTAGATAAGTGCAGACAGACATAAATGTTTGAAAGAAAACAGTGAATTAAGCTCCTATGAAGAACGAAAATCCTGTGATGCTCCTCAGGGTCTGTGTAAGACAATTAGTGGTTTGATCAAGCTGAGGTAAAACTGAGATGTGCAATTGGTACCAGTGGGTGGGTTTGGTTGCTGGCATTTACAGCAGAGTTAATCCAGAAAGCTGCTCTTTGGGTACATTTCTGGAATTATTCATGTGCTCTTGATCAGTCTTCTAGTGAAACTTGCTCTTTGCATGTTTGTTTCTGTAACAGAAAAGGTAATGATTTTGCTTTTATCACAGCAGTCTGTTGCAGTCATCCTCTCCTGGTAGCGTAATCAAAGCTAAAACAAAGAGTCTTGAGTGCTTAGAATAGCATTCAGACTTCAAGCATGTTTAAACTGTCCTTAAACCCAGCACCTTTTAACACTTAAGATTGTTGTTTCCCTGTTTGACCTCCTTACTCCAGTGAGGCAGAATTATGATGGAACAGTCAGCATTTTTAAGTTTCTAGAAAGTAGGTTTTCCCCACAAGTCAGTCAGTTTGCAGTTAAGCCTCAACAAGATGTTTTGTGAAAGGAAGTAAGTTGCACTTTGCAGATTTCCATCAGGAAAGGTGGTAGAAGAGCAAGCCATTTTCAAGACTGACACATTAACTCTTAGCAGAGGAAATGGTTTTACAAATGCAGTGCTGAGCATATATCGCTTGGCAGCATTGGAACATAGGTTTCCCTGGGCAGGCTGCTCTGTGCTAAGCATTGTAATTGAAAACCTCGTTTTATCGGCAGTGACAGTCTGGAAAAATCCACTCTTGATTCAGCCCTCTACTTAGAGACAATCTATCCAGCTTCTTGAAAATGAGTTGCTGTACTGGACCCCCACTATTAGGAGCAGCTGCTTCCAGGGCAACAAATACATGTCATGAAGTAAGATGTTCTTCTTCTGGGCTATATTAATGGAAAGTATTTTAACATTTATTTCTAACAACTAGAGGAGACTGGCAAGATATTTGGAGTAGTGCTCTAGAATACAAATAGTATCTTGGAAATAATTCATGTTCTTATTCCACAGTTGTTAAGCCTATTTAAGTTCAGCTGCATGGTTGGTGCTGTTCAAGATGTAAAGATGATGATTGGTAAAACCACGTATCAAGGAGTGGAAAAGAGGTCAAACAAGTGAAAAATCCATGTGTTGGTGCTTGGGAAGCATGCTGGGGAGTGGGAATTGCCAGCAGTTGAGATGGAGACATCAGCAGGTTGAACTGACAGGAGGAGCGATTGTCCTGAAATGGTGTTATTTGTGCAGCACAATCTTGGACCTGCAGGAATTTGGGGTTTTTTATGTTAGCACAAAAAGCAGGAGTATTTAATGACATTTGCTGATGGTACAAAACTAGCAGCACAGAAAAGAATCAACACACTACACAGTAAGAATTAGAAAACAAAGAGGAAGGCTTAGGTGCATTAGTTACAAGTGTTCTGTGAGCCACTAGTGTGATATGCTGGAGTGAGGCGAAGAGAAAGATAAGCACAATCCCCAGAGCTTGGTTAAAAGAGTGGAAATTTTCCACTACAGAACAGGAACTATTACACAATTGTGGTCATTATGTTCATGAAAAATGAATTCAGGCAGGAACAGGCAAAGTATGGAAATATAATAGGATAGTGAAATGAATGAAGAAAGAAGAGGAGGTTTAAAAGGTATTTTGTTTATTTAGGAAAGCAAAGTCTGATAACAGAGGTCGTGTTTGTCAGTGGAAGGGAGAGGGGGAAGAAGAAACTTCATTTAAGGCATGAAAAAAATTGTGGACATAAGAAAAAATATAAATTGGCTGGTCAGATGTTTATTTGAAGGAAGGTCTCTAATTATTAAGGGAACAGGGTAATAACTTTCTAGTAGAAATGGTCTCCTGACAGAAGAAATGAAGGCCAAATTCTTGTTTGTTTCAAAATGAGCACTGATCAGTTTGGGCAGGAGTATATGACGTGATTGCTTGTGGCAGAGAATGGCATGTCTGTGATGTGGGCAGACCTTGTATTCGTATCTCCTGATTTTTGAGTTAAAAACTCAGATGACACCCTCCTATATATTAAGATAACTTCTCAGTGCCACTGACATTAAACTAAAAGAGGTAAAGCTCTGTTGTCTATTACTATAAATAAGATTAATTTTGCATATTCCTGCATTTAATAACCTGTTTAAATAAACATGTATGGCAGTTTTGAGCAATAGTTTAAAATTACTGAAAATTTTTAATAACCTAATAATTACTTTTTATTATATAAATTATATATTCATTAGGAAAAATCATTTGGGGTTATGAAAGTCTTCATAATATTTCTTTCTCCACTTAGACTGAAGAGATACATAGAGAGAATGCTTTTCTTTGGCTATCTCTAAGTAAAATTAATTATCCAGTCATTATCTAATCTTGTAACAATACCGAAAACAACTGGGCACAGTTGATCTCAGGAGTGATTTCTAATGGTTAATATTCTGTACTCCCTGAGGGAAATAAAGATCTCAGAGAGGAACAAAGACCGATTGCTTTCGATGTCTATAGATTGAATTCAAAGGAGTTCAGTCAGACTCCTCAGCTGTTTGTATAATGCACAGAGGTCAATAAAGATTTAAAGAACTTGGATAGTGTGAGTCTGCCCTGCCTTCCTAAGAAAAACAGGTCATAATAAATGCCATTTACCTTCTTTATTTTTCTTTTCTTTTGGCTCTAGTATTCTTTGGTAGTTTGAGGATGTAGAGGTTTAAGCCCAGCCAGCAATTAAGTACCGCACAGCTTCTCACTCCCTCCCCCTCTCTCCATGGGATGGGGAGAGAATCAAGGAAGAAAAAAAACTTGTGGGTTGAGATAAGAGCAGTTTCAAAATTGAAACGAAGTAAATACAATAATACTAATGATAATAAAATACAATAAGAATAGTAATTAAAAAAAGAGAGTAATAAACGCCAAGAAAAACAAGTGATGCACAATATAGTTTCTCATCACCTGCTGACTGATGCCCAGCCCGTCCCTGAGCTGCAATCAGCCCCTCCTGGCCAATCCGTGACATTCTGTGGTATGAAATATTTCTTTGGCCAGTTTAGGTCATCTGTCCTGACTCTGCTCCCCCCCAGCTTCTTGTGCTCCTCCTCACTGTCAGGGCACGAGAAGCTGAAAGTCCTTGGCTCAGTGTAAGCACTGCTCAGCAACAACCAAAACATCAGAGTGTTACCAGCATTATTCTCCTATTGAATCCAAAACACAGCACTGTACCAGCTACTAGGAAGAAAATTAATTGTATCCCAGCTGAAAATAGGATAGTGGAACAGAAGGCTTCGCATAGCTCTACAAATACTTCTAGAACCGGTATTCTCATTGTTCCTAGAGGGATTGAGTATTCCTAGAGGAATTTTCCATGTTCATATGCTCATAGGATACATGATTAGTGAGTAGTTCTTCTTCCTTTTCATTTGCACTGTGTGGTTGTCCTGGGCCCTGTACAAGAAATGCGTCCATGTGTCCAGCAGTCCATTGCTGGAGCTCACTTCTATGTTTCAGTGACTTTTTAGCCTGGCATCTTTACCATTTGACCCATGACATGAATGCACTATCTGTGCCAGTGGTAGCTGTGACCTCATTTAGTTTAGTGTGGTTTCAAAGACTAGATAAAGGTAGTGGAAGAAAGATGACCTCAGTGATCTACCTTAGATGAGAGTCTCTGAGATGCCACATCTCCTGTGAAGATGAACTCAGAACAAATTAAGCTTCTCTCAAAGGATGGCAGGAAGCAAGATCCATCATAGCTGAGAAGTAAACAAGTGTTATACCAGTCCTGATTCACAAATTTTGATCACGTACCAGTAAAAACATTTAAATTCACCAATAAAAATCTTTTATCAACCTGATGTGGGGAAATATAAAAATATCATTTATGTTTGGTTCTGTTGTATTGAAGGCATGGTACTATATATTTTATATGAAAATGCTGATTTGTATTCCAACCAAATGTTGTATTTATTGGCTGTATTTTAAAAATTGATAAATATATTAGTACATTATTTCCAACAGAGAAAATAGATGACTAGGAGTCCTGACATCTTTAGACAACATTTACATGCAAATCTGTAACTCTTCCCTAAAGAAGAACAAACTGGAACCCATGTTGAAAGATAAACAATAAAAACAGTATGTCTGTATCTTTTTGTTTATATATTGCTAAGATGGATATGTAATAAAACCAAAGCTATCACTGATGTATCTGGCAGATATAGATACTGCACAGAGAAATATTGGTGTAACTACTGATATTTGCCATTTCCTTTGATGTGAACTTTCTTGTAAAGTTTAAAATATTATGTAGTAATCCATTTACCATGTCAAGGATGATAACCCAGGGCTTAAGTCACTGGGGCAGATGTCTAGGGCTATGTTAGAAGTGGAACTGGAATGAAGAAGTAGTTAAGTGCAGAAGCTGAGGACTTGATGAAACTAAAGTTAGGGAAACAGTTATGGTTGGATACAGGATTTGAGTAGGGAAACAATTCAAAGTTGCACCAAATGTAGGGCAAGGCAAGATCAGTGTCTGAATTAAAAATCAGTGGTAATTATGGGAAAATGTGAAATGAGCAACAGGGAGTGGTGTGCCAAAGAAACTGGTAAGCAACAAGATCCAGGACCTGGCCTAGAGGACAAGTTGGGGTCTAAGCAGGCAAGCAAAGAGGGAGATGTGCAGCTGCAGGCAAATGGCACCTTGGGCAGGAAAAATGATAGGTGGGATTGAATAAAGTTTGTGCAGTGGGAAAGATGGCTGGTCCAAAGTGAGATCTATCTTGTTAGTCATTGGAGAGACTGCTTATGGCTATCTGATTATGATAAATCCTAGAAATTAAATGGGCCCTTTTCTGAACTGTGATAGTTCAGAAAGTTCCTATTCCCATATTCACTAACCTGACATCAGCTGGGGCTGATACTTAATTCAGTTCTGGTGTGAGTAGTTTTAAAGGGGTGTTAAAAATGTGTTTAAATACAGACACCTTGATTATTTGAGAGCAGTTGTCAAGCAGATAAAGAAAGCAAGATACAACTTACTAGGTCAAGCTGCCAGGAAAAGTAGTATATTCATTTTTCTCTTATTGTCCTCTGGTTGCCTCAGGATACTTTCTGGGCAAATGTATTTTAGAGTCACATCTCAGTATGAAAGTTATTGTATGAATCGTGATGGATTTTAATACATTGTGCATAGTATTATCCAAAGATGATGATATATTGCCTGATTTTTAGACTTTACCAGAACTGCTACAACTGTAAGGCCTCGTATCCGATCAAGAGAGCTCTGCTGCTCTAACTGCACTGGGCGTGGTGAGTCCAGCTCCTCACCTCCACTGTGTTCAAGGGGTTTGCTCAACATTTCTGGGTGGTGGTGTTGCTAACCAAAGGCAGTGTGTCCAAAATGCATACAATTCAGAAACTGGACTGATACTCCCTGAAGATAACTCACCTTATCTTGTATTTATTTTTTTTTTCTTTTGGTAAGGATGTTGCAGGGAACAGAATTTGGACTTTACAGAAGACATCAAAAAGAATAGGGAATTTTAAAGAAAATCCTTGAGACTGCAAGAGGAAGAAGAATAGATAGGAAATGTCAGGCAGAACAATGCTAATTGAGGACTAATGTGGAAAACATGTTGGTAGCTATAAAGGTTTTCTGGTAAACTTGTGTAGCTAACTGTAAGTAGTGGTAAGTCTGTTAACCCTTTGTAAACTTCAAAATTCAGTTGATTTGCTTTTTTTTCTTCTTCTTCTTCTTTACAACCAAACAAGAAGAGTTACTGCACACATTTGCTGGTTTTATTTGAGAGATAAATTAAAAAGTGGCGCTTTTATAATCAAGCAGATCTGTCTGCAGTTTCTATTCTCTATGCAGTCATATCTGTTTTATTGCATGCTGATTTTTATTGAACTCCAGTTTCTTCTTTCAGTCTTGCATTATTTGAGGGTTTTGTGTGATCTTTAGCAAGTTTTTTTACCCTCCTGGTGAGGGCTATCAGGTAGAGAAGTGTCCTTAATTTTATGATTGCCTTTATTAACTGTTTATCCAGTGAAAGACTGAGCTGGGAATGATTCTGGTGTAATTTGCTGGAGCCGCTTGTAATGCACGCTCTAATAAACTTTTTAAAAGTCATGGTTTTATTTTAGCAGGTATTACTGTTAACATGTTTATATGCACTTTTACAGTCCCTTATACCCAAGGCAGACTGTTGAAAATGGTTATGATCAGATTTAATTTTAAATTCTTGTCATTCAAATTAACTTTTTCTTGAAGAGTATAACCTGAAAAACAGGAGCTTCCACTCTATATGACACAGTATTTCTCAGTCCTGCACTTCAAAGCTTTTCTCCATCCACATAAGAAATGCCCTTCTGTTAAAGCTGGGGATAGTCAGCTTAGGTGTATAGGCAAGTTCTTTTGACTACAGCTTTGCAATGCCTTTTTTTTTTTTCCTATTCTGTACCCAACCATGTTAACAATTTAACCATGTTATAGTGAAAATTGATATCAAATATCCCAGGAAAAAATACCCTGTAGTTTTTCTTCTTTATTACACCTGATTGGGAAATTGAGGAAACAAATTGTAGTCTTAAGTGAAATATGCAGGAGCATAAACAGTAACTAGAATTACATAGTATGCTGGCCATTTCACTTGCTCCAGCTTCCCCAAATCAATAATAATAAATGCAAGAATATTAGCCCTTCATAGCTTTGCCACGTTTTAAGAAACTGGCTCCCATGCTGGATGTAAACAGCAGCATTTATTTCACTGAATGGGGAACAGCGATTCCCTGAATCCTTTTTGTTATCTATATAAATTTATGATCAGGAAGGTTTTTCAATCCTGCAGTGATACATCTTGCACCAAAATGCTGTCACATAATGGTAAATATATACAGAAGTAAATGGAGCAAATCCTAAACCCAGTGCTGTAAGTATGGTTCCTCTTGACAGGAAAAGGATAAATTTGATCTGTATTCACATGTATACCTAGATCACTACCTCTGGCCTGCTCCAGTGTCTATTTTTATGGGATTTTCTGCACATTTAAATGGTCTGGGGAGTTATCCAAGGAAAGAGAGTGGGACCACAGAGTCCAGGACTCTTAAAAAATGCATTGCAAGAACCTGCTACATACAAAGGCCGCAATAAGGAGAGGTCACTGTTTTAGAAGAATAGGATTTAGGCATGCGTGTCAGTTTTGAATCCTAACATACAAGGAAGTTTGCTTAAAAAAGCTGCAACTCTTAAAAGATGGTTTTTAGTCACCTTTCAACTGGATATAATTTCCAAGCTAAATTCTGAATGTTTGGTTTGGATATTGCGTTTGATGTTCTGTCTCCTGTTCATTTCTCCCAAATTTAGGTTTACTCTATTGTTGACTTTAAAAAAAGAAAAGGTATGCAAGGACTGACAGTGATGATCCTGAATATAAATTGTATCAAGCAAATTGATGCAAGATAAAATTACCAAATCAACCTTTTTTATTTTGTATTTTATGGAATATCTAATGTATGTTTGGCAGTAATTTACTCTTGCCCATGAATTTCTGACAGTTTCGATTCTTTGGGCTTATTAATCAACATAGTCAGCACCAGAGCAATTTTTATGAGACTCAGTAGTCATCAAAAATTTATTAGCAGATAAATCAAAGAAACAACTAGCATCTTAATAGGGTGAACAAAGTGGCATGTAAAAGATCATTCAAGACTACATGCTTTTGATACTTGTGTATTGCATTTACTGCTAGGGTCAGAGGTTTTATTTGCGCTTTCATTAAAATAGTCGTGACTGTGACACAGTTTGCTACCTTTTGTGCTAGACATTTCTTCCTTCTTTTATATATATATATATAGATTTCATGATAGCACTATTCTGGTAAGGCATTACACTTCTATGTTAAGTGTAATATAGAACTTTAATTAAAATTTGAAACTTTTATAGTTAGTTGCAGTAGATCATGTATGCTTCAGGAGTAGGATGCGGCGGAAGTACATTGCGAGTAAGGCGTGACATGAAAGTACTTCAGTCTCTGATCTGGTTACCTAAGGAGCTTTGATACTCATTCTAGTTAGACTTCTAGTGTCTTACTGGAAACAGTAATCTTATGTGATTCTAGTTTGGTATTTTAAGTCACACTTCTTGTGGCTTTCATTGTTAGTCAGAGCTGAATACTTCCCCTCCTTTTTGTTAAAGCAAAGCACTCATCTTAGCAAAACACTGTTGCAAAGAGCACCTGCAGTGGCTGAGTCTCCTCCCCACTCAGTGCACAAGCAGCGGGTTTCCCTGGCCCCCCGGCCTATTCGACTGCAAGGCGATGAAGCTACAGGAATGTGGTACAAACATGCAGGTGATGGCACGGGGAGTGGGGCTTCCTTTGATAACTGCTGTTGGCTCCCTTGCATGAATGCATCAGTGGGGAAAATCCACATGCAAGCTGGTAGCGCTGTCCTCAGCGGAGGGCAGGTGTTTGGGGAATGATGAGAAAATTGTATTGTTCTATGGAGCCTGGCAGTCAAATGTAGGCAAATCAAGCAGTCTGCAGCGGACAAAGAGCCCCACCTTAGGTTGTCCCTATAATTAAGTGGGCACCTCAGGGACAAAGACAGTTCACCAAAAAGCTAAGCTGTGCTCCTGCACCCAGAGGGGAGGGCTGTGCCCTTGGGCACCACTCCACGGATGGTATGCTGGTGAGGTCAGCCCAGTTGTTCCCACGTGTGCACCCAGGCCAGCTCGAGCTCTCATGTGAGCATGTAGCAAGGGGATTCATGGAGCTGATACGGCTGGAAACTAATAAATTATTCTGGCAGTTTTAGTCCAAATTACCTCCTCAAACTCAGAGCCTGACAGCCAGCGCTAGGCTAGAGGGCAGCAATGCAACCACAGAAGAGGTGGCGCAGCTGAAGTAGGTTTAAGTTCTAGGGGCTGGTTGCATCAGCCTCTCAGCCATGTGTCCAACAGCACAAGGAGGAGAACCTGAGTCCTTTTCATGCACCAAATGAAGCCAGCCTATGAAAAGAACACAAGTGCTTTTAAGAACTAAAAAATTAACACTCCCCAACATTGGTGAACTAATGGGAAGTGTGGATTTTTCTGTGTTCAGAAATTAGGGGGAGAGACGACATCCTGGCAGCCTGTGTATTTTACATGAATCTGCTGATGCTGAAAATATGCATATCTCATTAGTGGAGTTCTTGTAGCTAGCTTTCTTATGTTTTGTGCAATAAAAAAATAACTGAAGGGAGATTGAATTTATTCTGTGTTAATAACCAGAAAGGATGTTTCTGGATGGCTACCAAGTGGTGCAGAACTGTGAGCAATGCAAAAGAAACCCTACTGTTCCCTCTTTCACCTGATGCGTGCTTTTACATGAGAAACATATTTAACTTCAGCATTGTCTTTTTCTGTGTTTTTGGTCCTAAGTATGACTGAAAATTCAGCTGTCTGTGGGATGAGTGGCTTACAGAAATGCTGTCGTCTTGTAGCTCTTGATGTTTATCTCCCTGGTCTGATTCCAATTCAAGTTGAGTTATGGCTGAAAATGGTTGCTGTAGGTAGGTTACTCACTTAGCAATGTATGTAAGGTGTAAAAAAACTAGATACAGTTCTCTTATTTCTCTTCCAGACATAGCTTTAAAGGTGTGATGGTTTTAAAACTAATAAAATAGTCAGTGCTAACATCTAACTGCAGCTGCACATTTTCTTTAACTTTATTTTTGAGAGAAATTTATAATAAGCCATGAAAGTTCTAAGCTGTTGTATTTGTCATTAACATATCACAATAACTAACCATCTCTCTGTGAACCTTTTATGTGGCAGCTGCTCAGTAGCATTTGCATTCAAAGAAAGGACTAATCTTCCCTGATCTTGATTTTAAGGCAGACTGGGGTTTGGCCTGGTCCAGATTTAGGGCAACTTTGTGGTAGAATATGTAAAACTTCAGTTAATAGAACTGTTAAATACTTTGGTTTAAAGGCAGTGATTTGTACAGTGGCTAAGGATGCTTGCTTGAAATACATACGTATTTCGGAGTGCTCCAGAGTAAATTAGGCAGCATCTGCTGGATGAGTAGTGGAGTGAGTGTTTGAGTTCTAAGTCCTTCTATAAATTGGAGAAGTATCAGGAAGCAGACAGAGTGTAAGTTCCATGTCCTAGTTCTGTGTCTGTCACATATTTCATGTGTAGCTTTAGTAATTTCTCAAAGGTCTCAACACAGAGTATCTCCAGCTTAGGGCCATAAGCTCCTAAAGATCATACCAAGAGACAAAAGCAGATATGAATTTTGTAGCAGAGAATCAGCAGTTCAGTTAGCCAGCAAATCAGCCAGTCAGCAGCAGACCAGTGTTAGAGCAGTTTCTGTTTGCTCCCTTTGCTGGGAACTCAGTTCATGTCACTTCTAGTGTAAAACCTACCTGGCCAAGCCTTTGTTTTCCATAGCTTCACTAGGGTTTTCTTGAGTAACATACATAGGACAAAGGCATAAAGATCTACCCTTTCTTCAGCATACAGAGGTCAAATGGAGTTTAAGTCCAAGATCCTGCAGCGCCTTCTGTAGGACCTACCACTGATGGAAGGAAGTATCAAGAGCCGTTCTAATCGGTAATATGGAAAACTTGAGGTACAGATGATGTTTTTGTTTTCGTGAGGTTGTCTCTTGTACCCTGCATTTTTATTAGAAGCTATTGAGGTTGAATTCTGTTCAGTGTATCTGGGTACTTGCTGTACCTGACCTGGTGGATCTGAGGTAGTCTCTGGTGTGATACTTTTGATATTACTAGGAGAGATGGTTCAAAAACAATTTTACACACGGGTACATCAAATCATGCTATATTGCCTTTAAATTTCTCCACCAAGTCATTTTGCTTTTTTTTTTAATTAGTAACATTGACTCCTTTTTCTTTGTTTTTTGGTTGACTTTAATTTGCGGTTTTACTCTGGGAATTGAAACAAAATAGTTTCTCTCTGAAGTCAGATGGAATTCTTAGATATTCAGTCTAGCATTTCTGGCATTTCACAATCTAGATTTTGATTAATTTGTTTACTCTTTGCTTCAGTTTTTGAGACTATTCTGTAGCTCCATGCCATAAATGAGATTTTAATTTCTTGCACATAAGTTGATTTTTCCTTTTCCTACAGACCTGTTGGCTTGATGAGATACTACCAACTAGACTGCCGTAGAGACTCAGATGCGCTTATAATCAAAATCTGGATGGTAATAGTGTACCAGTTCCAAGTGATTCACTTCATAGATTCATAGCTTTGAATGGGGCAAATCCGTGTCTGAGAGTTGCAATAGTCTGTGCAACCCACATTGTCTTATGGAGGAGAGTTTGCAGGTAAAGGTTCTTATGAACCAGATTGAAATGCACAGATGCATTTTATTAGACTCCTGACAGTGACCTGAGCCCTCACAAATATTATGACACTTCAGTTTGCGAAGATAAACACCTTCCTATTACATACTGGTGTTGTGTTTGGATTATGGCAGTATTTATGGTTGCTCCTTTTTCTTAAGATTTAATTTTTTAAGTATTGCACTACTTGTTTATTATTTTTTTCAGTAATACTTACTTATGAACATTTAAATGTCAGGTATTCTGTGGCTTATGATGTTATGAATGGTAATTAAAACTTCATTTTCCCTCTGCTTGGCAACTCATGTATGCTCTAATATAAATAATTATTCATAAACTTAGTTTCATCACTTTGTTAATGTTTAGTTTTAGTCTGACACTTGGTTTACTAGAGTCAGATTTACCTGTGTTCACAAAGTAAGTAATGAGAGTTGCTTTCATTACTTCCTCACTGGAGAAGGTATTAACATTTATGTGTGAGAAAATGACACCCTCGTAGCAAGGGTAAAGGTTAGTCATTCTTCTTTCTCTGTATAGGATTGATTTGTGATATTAAATCACAAGGATGTATTTCCCCCCAAATCTTCCTTTCCTTATATTTCACAGACAGTGGAGTTGGGAATCAGAAAGGCTGCTTTCACTTAAACACTGGAATATATGCATGAACACTAATAAGTATACATATTGAGAAATAAGGAGTCTGCATTAAGATAAACTGAAACCTCCCTTGTGTTCCTGCTAGAAGGATAGAGGTGGACTTCTAAAAAGTTGTGTGTTTATATGTTTGTGATGTATGTGTCTCTACACATATCTACCCATAAATATTCTCCTACATCCTGTATATATTCGCTTTAGTGCTGAAATTACATATTGTTCAGTAGATGCATCCATTAACTCCATTCCAGGAGAAGGATAGATTTAGAAAACAATGAGCATTGAAGTGCAGAATTCTGTTGACACAAAATAAAAATACGAATGGTGTTAAAAATAAATTTGTAAAAATAATATTCATAGGTAAAATACTGAGATTATCAAAATGAATCATGGGACGAACTGATGAAAAATGTAGATATTGCAGAATCCAAATTATTGTATTCATGGGGATCATAATTAATTATGTAATTCTAGATATACACATACTGTACCCTAAAAATGTATTGTAGGTTTACAACTGACTAGCTGTCTTATGTGGCAGAATGTAGTCTTTGCATATTTATTAAAATTATTCATAACTGCTTGCAGTCTAGATGAACTGCTCTATTCTTGTGTGTTGCTTTAGTACATTTTCTGAATCATTTTATCATGACATTATAATGGAAATTTTTCTAAGTTTTAGAATGATCCATGGGGCATTTTCCAAAACTCCTATCAGCATCTCTTAAAAACATGTATTTGCAGTTTACATTTAAGAATACATTTAAAAAATTTAGTAGCAATGCATATTTTCTATTTGTTTGCTGCTCTTTTTTTAAAAAAAGGTTTTATTTAGATGAATAAGGAATACGCATTGACAAAAGTAGGACTGTGCATTTAAATAAATTTTATGTACTTATCTGTTCTCCAGCTTACAACTATAAATTGGTTCTTTAAAAAAAAAAATCGTAGGATGGTGAAACACGTTCATAATGCATTTTTATGACCTTACCCACAAATGTCCCAGCAAAGTTATAAAAATCAATTATACACCTATGGAGTGTGTGGTGCCTCACAGCTGTTCCCCACGTTTGTCTTGGTAACAAGACTTTTGCTGAAGAAAAATACAGGATGGGGAGGCTTTCTACCAACATGATGTGCAGTTAGAGTAACTATAAGATAGTCACAGTTACTTTTTCTGTTCTATAAACATCAGCTAATTTGTGTACACAGGTGAGGCATCTTTATTTTCAATAGAATTCAAAAAAGTGTTCCTGTACCAATATGTAACCTAAGGTGACACATCCTGTGTACCTTATTTTATCAGCCATTTATTTATTTTTTTGATGTAATTTGCAAGAGCACAAGAAGAAAAGTTTGGCTTTCAGAAAGAAAAAATTAAGTTAAAACATTTCCACATTAGGAGTGTAGAACGGTTAGAAGTTGGTTGGGTCTTGTTTTGTGAAGCTAGAGCAGGCTGATACTGTAGTTGAAATCTTTTGCTTTATTATAAGTATCCATATGCAGAAATCCAAGGAATTTCTCTTTTTAGCCAGCCTATTTATCCACATCATATCTGAGCTCTCCCTTACCTAAATTAAGTAAAATATTTTTCCACGGTAATGTTTATTAATTTAATTCCTGTTCTCAAATGTCTGGGACCGATTCAGATGTTTGGGACTGAGGTACCAGATTGTGGAGGTTGCCTTCCATTTTAGCTTTTCAGCAGAATACTGTGTGAAAGGTCTTTTTTGTGATACAGTGGTTCAGGGCAATAGGATGACAGTGAAAATGCACTGTTAAGCTTCATCGTTTCTTAGGCAGAACAAAAGCTCCTCTCACAAATTACTGCTGTGCCTCTTCCCAAACCTGTCAGAATGGTCTGTACATCCACATGTGCTTCTCTGAAGTGATGTGATAACAGAAATCAGTGTCCAGAAGGGGGTTACTAGAAGTTTTTTCTATAGCAAGTGGACAAGACAAATACCTGAAGTGACTTGATTCCGAAACAGTAGAGGTATGTGCTGACTGGAGGGGCTGACCTGCCTCAAACCCTCTGTGTGACAGTGTTTGTCTACAGTTAGCAAAGGGACTTCCTCTGTATCCCATCCAACATTTGACGCCGTTAGTTGGGTAGCAGTCTGAGAGAAGCAGACGATTCTCCGAACAGCCTCACCCATCTGTTTTGCCAGCGCAAACAACGTAGATAAAAGATATTTGATGGACTTTCTGGAAGTTTTGTTATTAGAAGATGTTTCTTGCTGGATATCCAGCACAAAAAGAGGCAGATTGTCTGGAAGCTATTGAGAGACCAGGATGGGTTTGCACTTACAGGCTAACAGTGAGCCAGTGATATTAATTTCTTTGTGAAGTCTCTGCAGTGACACTTCTTACTACCTGTGGGTCTCAGGGCAGTGGCAGGCTCATGGTTTACTGTCAGCACAATTGTTTTGGGGATGAAAGATGGACCACTTGGAAAGCTTAACCTTTCTGTTCTCCTTCGGAGGACAGACAGCCCTTTTCCGTCTCAGAACAACATGACATCAGTTTTACCAGGGAAGGCTGAAAGTTTTTCAGTCTTGTTTTTTAACCAGCATAATGGACAATTTGGGCCAATAAATACCCTTGGTCAGTCCTTCTGTAACAGCAACCAAGGAGATACTGTCATCAATTTTATTATACCCTTTGCTTTCCTGTGAACCTGCTCCATTGAGGGGAAACACTTAATGCTCTTACTGTTAAAATCTCAGAAACTTTTAGAGTCAGTGAAGAGCAACATTAGCTCAAACTTTGGGCCCTGTTCCTGAACTCTGATTTCATTCAATTGTTATTTACAGCATTACAGAGTGGTAAACAGCTGCTTGTGCCTCCTGGGTGTTTTTTTTTTTGCTGTTGGTTTGTTGGGTGTTGTGAGGTTTTTTCCACCTAATGATGCCAACAAAAGTGACCTGGCGTTTTTCCTTTAATTAAAATGGGCCTTTGTGAATTAGTGTGTGAAAATCACGGGATACAGCACTAATTGGAGTTTAGGCAACTGCTTCCTTAACCTTTCACAGTGAAACTTCTATATGAAATGTTTCAGTTTTAATTTAGTAGCTTGAGAGTTTTTCATGGCTAGACATTAAATAATGATTCTTGACCTTTTTGGACAAATATATTAGTAGGGGTTTTTTTGAATAAACCCATACATTTGTGGCTGGCATTACCTGTGGTTTGACTGCTTCAGCTCCCGTTTGACAAAGGACATCCTAGGGACATAAGAAAAGACTTTCTGTCATAGACCTGTGACTCATCAAGCCCAGCAGCACCCCTGCCCTGAGAGGCAGTAGGATATACTGTTTAGGGAGACCCCTGTCCACCCTGACCTTGAAAGTTTCCAGAGATAGGGCATCTACCACTCTCTGGATAAGCTGTTCCAGTGTTTTACTATCCTCATTATACAAAACTCCTTCCTTATATCAATTCTGAATCTACCCTCTTTTAGTTTAAAACCATTGCCCCTCATCGTGTTGCAAGAAGCCCTCCTAAAAGGTCCATCCTCATCTTTCTTATAGGCCACCTTCAAGTACTGAAAGGCTGCAATAAGGTCTTCCTGAAGCCTTCTCTTCCCCAGGTTGAACAACCCCAACTCTTTCAGCCTTTTCTCTTAGGATTGGTGTTCTAGCCCTCTGTTCTAGCCCTCTAATCACCTTGGTGGCCCTCTGCTGGACTCATTCCAACAGGTCCACGTGCTCAGGACCCCAGAGCTTGACACACTACTGCAGGTGGGGTCTCATGAGAGCAGAGAGCAGAATCACCTCCCTCAACCTGCTGGCCACATCCTTGCTTCACTGAAAAAACCCAGATCAAGAGTAAAGTCACTGATAACGTTTACAGTTTTCTTGTGTTTTTAGGCCTTGGTTATATACTGAAATGTATATGTTCACAAGTCAAATGTTTGTCAAGGATGTATAGAAATAGCAGAGGTTTTTGAAGGTGTTAATGTGTTTTGAATATAAAATTCTAGGTGTCCTAACTGAACTAAGTAAAGTACTGAAAGTCACCGTTTGTGAGGAAAGCACTCAGCATAGATTTTGAACACCAATTAGCGATCTACACTGCAGTAGACTAGATCAAAATCAATATTTCTGCCTGGAATTCACACAGCCTCTTTGAGAGACGAGATTAATATGGTTACTGTTCGACTCTGTGTTCTCAATCAGCTAAGTATGTGCACTTGTCATTCATATTTTGTTTTTAGCTTGTTATTCTGACAGAAGAGTCTCTGAGGAATGAAAGGAGAGCCAGTTTGAAGAGTAAAGCAATGTAACATTTACATATTTTCACACTGTTAGGGAAGCCGGCTGTTAGGCTTTGAACATTATTTATTCATTTGGTGCTGCTATTTGTTACAGACCTCTGAAATATGTTACTGACAGTAACTAAACCATCCGTCTCACTTTAGGATTTCTACTGATTGCTAATTTTGTTGACTAAGTGGTGGAAGAAGCTCAAAATGTGTTATAACTAAAAAGACATGGTTCTATTAGGACTTTTTTTTTTCCTAATACCCTGCTTCCATACTGAGTTGCAAGAGAAGGTTTTTTTAATGTTGGCACATGCACTGACAAAAACACCATGTTGTAGGCCTTGCAAATCATGCAGATCACTTCAGTTTGAGCTGGTGCATTCTAAAAATCAGGCAAATGAGCTTTCCATCATGGTTGTTTACCCAGTGGGTGGAAATATAACCATCATATTTGAAGGAGTTGAACCGACTGACTCTAAAAGCAATTACTGGCAACATTGATTTTTCCATTAATTGGCTGAACCTTGTGAAACATGAAATCTCTAAGGACACTGTCTAAAATGTGTTACTGCTTTTATTGCTGTTATGATTATTAGATTTTGGATGCTACCAAAATGTCCTGGATGATATTCAAAATACAGGACAGTTCCTGATCCTGTGAACTGGGGAGTCTGAAAGACAAAGCAATGTCGAAGGGAATAAATGTTTCCAAAGTGCTTTATAATTTCATGATTATTTTTATTAACTGGTTAGATGCTTTACAATATAAATGGGACCTTATTGCAAATGTTGAGTTATAAGGGGGTAATTCCTTGCCATAGGACGTCAGAGAGATTTGTCCCTACATTGGTAGGTAGAAGCACATCAGGAGTTTGCTGTGTGTGTTATGGTTTATCCCCAGCTGGCAACTAAGTACCTCACAGCCACTCACTCATTCCCCGCTCCCCAATTCCAGGTGGAATGGGAAGGAGAATCAGAAAAAACGTAAACACTCATGCGTGTGACATAGGCAGAGGGAAATTCAGCCCTTTGCTATCTGAACAGCGGGCAATGGCCAGATTTTCAGAATGATGTGAAGGAAACAGCATGAGAATTCAAGTCCTGATTGCTTGAATTCTGGTGGAAGAATTTTCAAGACTTTGCAAGAAAACTTAATTCACCCAACACCTTATTCACATTATCCAACCTCTGTTCTATTTCATTACAGTTTCATACCCCCTAGAGCTCTGACTCCCTCTGTCATTGCTGTGTTTATTGTGTGGGGCACATGAGTAGAGGTGTTATATAATGCATTTAATAGCTATAGATTCCTTTATAGGTGCCTACACCTGCCAGGCCTACACCTGCTGGATATTAATTTTAACATTTTTCTGGATTAGAGTGTAAGTGTCTGCATTGGAAAACTACTTCAGAATGACTGTAAATGTTTAAGAACATTTTCAAGTTTTCATCCTTTTCTTGAGCCAAATCTGAGTAAAGAAAACTTAAAGAAAGGCAGTGGCTGATTTCTTAGAATAGCCAGCATTGCTGGGAGAAAAATCAGATGTTTCAGCAGATCTCTGAAGCAGAGATTTCCTGGATGCCATTTTTGACCCCATCTACTAGTCCAAGTCAGATTGTCTCTTGCTTGTTTGGGAAAAGTTTTTGCTCTATTGCACAGAAGGTTAAAGCACATTCCTTTCTACTGCTTAGACCTGAGATTGCAATATAAGCAGTTGCTAAGAATAAAGGGAAAAACTTAAGAAGATAGATGATACCATGAATAACAGAAACAAAGTAAATCAGTATTTATATCAGACATTGTATTTCTTTCTCTTCTGCCTACTGTATTGCTTGCCTACTGACTCTTAGTAGAGTTCACTTATATATGAAAATATTCCTCTGAAAAACTGGGTACTTGTGTATTTTGAGAAGTATTTTTTCTGTAGACGTGACAGCATGACAAAGTGATTAGCAGAGTTGAAGGGGAGATAACAGTACAGGAGACAGAGTTACAGTAAAAAAAAGTTAACCTTCAGTGATTCTGGAAAATAAAATAACATTTCAAATGTGTCCTGAAAAGAACAGCCTGCCGTTGAGCAGAGCTGGTGTAAAGTACTGATTGAAGGAATACATGGTTGGGAATTACTTCTGAGCGCTGGATCTGCAGAATGAGCTCTAGAACCAGAGTGTCAGCAAATGCCACCGTATCACTGTGGAAGTGTCTTAGGTGGCATGGAAGAAGTAATCCTGCTGTCCTCTGTTCTGTCAGCCCTGTTTTAAGGTATGTATCCCAGCTGCAAAAAATGGGAATGAATTAGAGAAAGTCCAGAGCAGAGGAACAAGGAAAGTCAAAGGCTAGAAAAGTTCACCAATGAGGAAAGATGAAGTTGAGGTGTTTACCCTAAAGAAGTGTATGCTGAAATGTTTTCAAACAAGTCTTTGAAGAAGAGGAAGGGGAAAAAATGTGATCTTGAGTGAGAATAAGACAAAAAAATTGGACTCACATGAACTTCTGTCATCGCTGCAGATCTTCAAAAAAAATCTCAAGACAAACTAGAGTTGATCGTGTCATGAGGCAGAAGATTGAAGCATACGAGTTCTCTATGTCCTGTCAGCGTTATTTTTCTGACTCCATTTCTTACTGTGTTCTCAAAAGCTGGCCTTTCTTTGTCCTTCCTCTCCCCATCTCCCTCACCCTTAAAAAAAGGAAGAAAAGAAAGTACCTTGTGCTTTCCTTCTCCCTAAAAAGCTACTGAAGTGGTAATTAGCACCCTCTTTGTTGCTGTGTAATACTGGATGATCTTCAGGTCTGTCGGATCGTGCTATAGGTGCATAAATATTATGTGAATATATAATATTTAATGAAGAAAGGTCAGAATAGTAACATCAAATTCTAAAGAGGAAAAAAGAGACCTGACACTTTAAAGGGTTTTTTGGGGAAAAAAAAAAATCTCGGCAGAGAGATTGTAATTATGGTCAGCAGATGTTCCTAAAGGATACCTGAAGTCTGGAATGCAGGTTCAGTTTGCTTCCAGCTTTCTCAGCAGAGTTCGTTGCACGGTAATAGCGTCCATCATCATAATCTCTGTTGTGGAGCTGTGTAATCCACTTATTTCAGACCTATTATGTTGCTTTATAGGACATGTGTTGCTACAGGGAGGTCACAACTCTGAACACAGAAGTGGAAAAGAAGTTTATTTACTTTAAAGGTAAATAAAAAGTTAAATAAAAATAAAAGTTAGGAGCTTTTAAAATATCCTCTCCTGTCAGCTTTGTCAGGAAGGAATAAGAACACAAAACTGCCAATTTTCTTAGTAAGCAAAAATAACTATTTAAAGTAGAGAAATGTGCCGCAGCATACTTTGCCTACCTTATGAGGTTGTTTTCTGCTCTTGTCAAGTTTGGCTTTCAAAAGATTTTTCATTTGGGAATTTTTTGGAATCAGCAGTGAAGCCTGAAAAAATGCCTTCTATAGGTCATCTTTAAAAATGAGTGTGAGAAGATGAAATAGATAGAGTTTCACTGTTTTGTTAATCAACATTACATTTTTTCCCCCCTGAGATAAGTAAGAAAAGGTAAAAAAATTAAATTGATGTGTCAAACATACAACTTTAGTATTGTTGCTCTTATTAAGGTATTCATTAGGGTTTGGGGGGTTTTTTATTCATCTCGTAATATGCAGATAGTGCATGAACATGCTGCAACTTGCATTGGTCAGAACCCACACCTGTGTTTAAGTTAGTTTCCCCAGTGAACTTGAAACAACTGTTTTGTTTGAGACACCTAATTGTTTTGGTCTTCAGAGCAATTACTGGGCATATTATAACAAAATTAAAAAATATTTTCCTGCAAGACTGATGTAGTGAAAATTAGTTTTACTAGGAATTTTTAACTTACTGGAGAGCAACGTCACAGTGCAGTGAAAGGGAAAAGTATGCAAAAAAGTTTAGTGTCAGCTGTGCAAAATGCAGACTTACTAATGCAGGTTTTCAAGCAGAGGGAGGCCTTATTTAGTTGAAGCTCAATATGTGGGAAAAAAATTTCTCAGGGAAAAAGGAGTAAAAAAAGTAAGGGGAGATCTCTTAAGACGTTAAATGTAGCATCAGTCTTGTTAGGGTGTGCACAGTGGCCCAGTCAGGGTCGTAGGACACTGCAGTCTCAGAATAGTTACTCAGCATGTTCATTTGTGATCTCAGCTAGGGTAAGACAATTTTAAATTTCATTTCTGCCACTCAGTAAGTCACCTTTTCCTGTACCAGTACTCTTTGCTAGTGGGAAGATCAAACACCGTAAGCTCCATCACACAGGCATGCTACCCATCCGCAGACCTGTTGTAGGGCCTTTGTGAGGTGAGGTCCAAAATGTTCCAGCTGCCTCCCACAGCATGAGAACTGGGAAGTGCAGTGAAGCCAGAACATCATAAATACCAAGAATTTCAGCTGTCTGCAACACAGTTGAGTTCTGCCAGTCTTTACTGTGAAGTGGCAGTTATGATTTCCTTCCTTATCCTTCATACTCTCCGTTTTAATATTACTAATTTACAGGATATACAGCCACCAATTCAGTTTTTAATATCAGGAATGTGTGGATCTTCAGCATCTCAGACAACTACCTCACTGATGCACAAACAGGCTTAGAATTAATCTGATTCAGAGACCTGTGTGCTGAAATAAATTATTTGATATGGTTATTGAAAGACAGATGCAAACTTTTTGAGTGTTGAAAAGCTTCAGTAGTAATTGCTACCCAAATTGCCAAATCTTTTATGGTAGCAGAAGAGAGGGAAGTGAGGGAGGAGAAGTAATCATTTTAGGGACTGAAGTTGGAGAGGTGACAGACACCACTTCGTCAAACATAAGCACAACCTCAGAAGAAGAGCAGTGATATTTCACAGCAAAGCTCAGCAGTTCAAAAAGGTATGCTTAAACATACTACATACTTTATCTTTTTGGTCTTTTTGTTCACTTAGGTTTATGGTACCTGAGGCTTTTTTTATATAAGCAAATTTAAAAGGGCAGTTTCAAGATCCGTAAACCTGATGATGTCAGATGCACACAATGAAAGCAGGTCTGTGACTCTGTATCGCTGTTAGTTGTAGAATTATTTAAAGATCTATCTAAGTATTTTGTTGTAACCTTTCTGCTATTTACACCTCTTAGATTTTTGGTTTATGAGCAGCAAAAGCAAACTGTCACTATTTGCTGTAAATTGAAGCTTTTAATAACTGTGTCTGTTATACAACGTTTGTCAGTTTTGAATATTCTGTCAGTAGAAAATAAAAATAGCAGGAAATCTCAGCAACAGTGACACTGAAATTTTATCTGCTTATGCTCAGAAGGTGTAAAATAAAGGCTTCAAGAATAAGGAATTGTAGTTTTCCTTTAAAAAAAAAAATCACATTTGCTGTGGCTAACAGTAAACTCTATCACCACCAAAATAAATGACAAAGAATTTGTATGTAATGTAGTAGTTTACACAAAATGCTATTAAGCCCTTTAAACAGTAAGAGATGGTCAAATAGATATTGTTTGTCAGACTCCAGCATTGAGTGCGTTGTTGGACACAAGGATGAAGGTGTAGAAATGCTCTGAAGAGTAGTTCTGCTCAATAACAGTCATGTTTTATCACCTTGTAAAACTTGACTGTCATGTCAGGGTGTTTCAAAGTGCAAAGAAGACATTTCAAATGTAAACTTTTTCAACTAGTGTTATTTTATTTAACCTGGAAATGTGCTTAGTAAAATGAATATATATAAAAAAACAAAGTTAAAAGTTTACATACATGGACATAATTTTTTGCTCTTGTTTTTCGGTGCTGGTGAGGGAGATGTTCTCTTGGTAATTTTCTTGAAGGTTTTTTGTTTAAATCTTTAAACAAATTAAAAAAAGCTAATTTGTCGGTGTTTTTATTCATTAGTGAAGCATACTTAGAGTAACAGTACAAACTGTGAAGTACTAATGTATTATGCTGTGGTGGATCTCTTGTTACAGAATAGAAATATTTTGGGACAACCCTGGCAGGATTTCTGTTTGTCTGTAACTGAAGTGTTTTGCTTGCAATGGGACTAGTTCAATTCTACCATCAGAAGTGTGTTAAATCCAGCCTGAAACATTGGTTCCCACCTAAAGCAATTTCCCCTTTGGACTTTTCTCTATTTTATTTGTAAAACTTCTGAGAAAGTAGAGTTATGGTAGTGGGTAGTCTTAGAAGATATTCTGGCAAATACCTGTCTCCTGTAGTCTCTCTGTTCAGTAGTGGATAGCTAATGTTTTGTGTTCTTTTTTTCTGCCAGTCAGAAAGCCAGTAGCTATCATTTTCCTCTCCAATAAACCATCTCATTCACAATGTTCCTTTGAAATTGCGAGGCTCGTTTTGCCAGAAGATGAATCTGATTAAAAAATCCACTTTCCATTTTAGGAGAGGGTCTACAAAAATTTTATCTGATCAAAAGGGAGTGTTACAAGATTGAATTCCTGTCCACTGCAGAAGTCATTTTTAGCTGACAGTGCCTTCAGTCTGCTGTCAGTGTCTTTCAAGAGTAATATGGGAATTTAAAGGTGGAGGGGGGACACCTACCTAGAAAGGGATAAAATTATTCCTCTGGGAAATATTTTTTGTTTGTTTATTTCACAGTAAAGGTTTGAGTCTGTTCCTGATTGAAAGGGCAATGCGACCTAGAAGGGTCTGGCAGGGAGAACATGACACATAGGATTAGTTTTATTTAGAAAAAGTTCTTAATTCTCTCTTTTTTCTATTGAATTTCACTGGGCAGAAATTGTCTGTAGGTGCACAGTCATGATAAAAATAATGTTTTTGTCTAAGAAGTCATTGTTCCGTTGAAGCCTGTAAAGCAATTTGTCTTATTCTGTAACTTTCAAAATAATTATTAGGTTAAGATTATGTATACTTGTATCTGAAGTGATTTGTGAAGAACACATCTGTAAAGCTGTAACAAAATCTCCTCGACCTGGAATCATATCAAAAACATGAAAAACAAGTCTATTTGGTTACAAAACGAAATTTAGAATTTTATAGTACATTTATACCAGAAATAGTTGAGGAATTCAATAGTTAGAGATTCAGAGCTTATAGGTTTTCAGTGGCATTACCTAATTAGGAAGGGAAGACCTTTAACGTAATTAAAATAATTAATATTGGAAAACTATGTATTCAATAAGAACTACAAATCTGTAGTAATAGACCTGAACTCTCCATCCTGGAAAGGAAATGATCAACCGTGATGTGTAAGAGAACTGTAAAATAGTAAGTGACATGATACAGAGGAACTTTACTAAGTATTTCTCATAATCCAAGAATTACGAGAAATAATCTGAGATAGAAGGAAAACAGACAAAAGGAAGGAGATAGATGATTTGGGTTTTAGTGTGTCATTCATTCCCAGCCTCATTCTGCTGCTCTCTGAAGGCAAGATCACTCCTCTTCATATCCCCATCACCATCGTTCCTACAGAAAAAGTTGGGGTGCATGGACCAGATGGAAATCTGCTGCGTACTAGCAGTAGTAGTCACAGCACATGCCATCACCTGACCCAGACACTGCATCTGGCCATACCGTTACCCTCCAGGTGCAATTTTTGCCTTTGTAAGGAGCTGTGTTTCGGTCTGCTGGACATTCCTTGCATGCGGCCAGAGTACTCGTGTTCGGGGGTGAATGTTTAATATTCAGGTTATTGGAGATGGATCCGCCTAAAGCTCTATGAGAAGAAAAAGTTATTATTCTTTTGAGAGAAGATGGGATGGGAGTTAGTGGGGATTGCAGTTAAAAGAAGACTGTGCAGAAGTCACCTGTGGTTGACAGGAGGAGGTGCATTGAGGCTTGTATGGGTTTTTCTCCCTCTTGCCCATGCACCTTCATGTTATGTCAGCCATGTGTTCGACATGGTCTGTGTAGCAGTGTAGCGCGAAGAGGATCACATACTTCAAGTGCTTTAGCAGAAGAGGACATGGCAGTTGTGCTGTGCCAAGAGGGGTCCCAAAGAAGCAGCGTCCGTGCCACCTGCTCCCCACCAGGTTGCCGTCTTGGAAGAGCTGCTTCCTCTGCAGAGGACAGATAAAAGGAGATGTAGTGTCTTCTGGTGCCTGTTGGGTTTCTGCTGCTTTGGGCTGGATACATGCACTTTGGCAAGGTTGCTGACCCATGGTCTGTGTAGAGTCACTCTGTAACTGCTACATTGCTTGAGAGGCTATGATTATTCAGAGTCAATTCAACTTTTGGGGCTGGAAGCTGTTTTTAAGACCTCAGCTGCTACACGTGTGCTTTCCTGCCCTTTCTTCAGTGCTGAGGCTCAGGGCAAGGGTGAGATACCTGGTCACAGGGTCACACCACCTTCTAGCATACCAGCTGCTCCCTGAGACCTGCCAAAATGCACCCTCGTGTCCTCGTGCTGTACCCCTCCAGTAAAGTCACCTGCCATTTACTGGGTGGCTGGAGGACATGTGCAGGCAGCTCCTGCAGGAGCAGCTCCTGAGCTGTAAATCCTCAGCATACTGGTGGTGACTTGTCCGTCAAATTGCACCGTTGCTGGAACTGTAGTCTGTACCTTAGATAACGTAAGGGATCTTTGTCAGTCTTGTTTTCACATATGGTCAGCATGCACATGGTGTAGGCAAGTTTTGAAACACACAAAACTTAAGAAATATCTTTCTTGTACCCATAAAATATCTCACCTGCATTTTGACAGAGTTATAGAAGCTTCAAAGCAACCATATAACGGTGTGAAATAGTTTTCTTTCAACAGCATCTAGTGGCACCAGTTCTTATTTATGTTTCCTGGATTTGTAACTCCAACAAAAGTATTTTTAAAAGTCAGATAAAGTGGTTTCATCTATTGGTTATATTTTTTGATGCTTTGGGAGATATGTTTAGTTTTTATGTTGGAAGCCACCAGGCTATTTTAGAACCTGATGAAAAACATTGAGAAGTAATTGCAAAGTGAGGCTTTGGGAAATCACACGTTTTCAAGCATAATTCCTAAGAAATATATTAGATCTGTAGTACAGTTTAAGTGCAGTGCTTTTAAGGAGGATGTGTTTTGCAGAAATAACATTTGTCATCCAGTCATTCTTCCCAGGTAAGCACCCTTCCTTTGGTGCATTGCAAGAATTCCTGGGCACGTAAATAACAACGCACAGGAATGTCCATGGGAGCAGGGCTTGATGTGGGACAAATGCTTCACTGGTGCTTCTGCTCCCAGAGAGCTGTCCCCTTGTGTTTGATGTAGCAGTCCTAGATGATTGCTCAAATATTTTTAAGAAAACTTTTTTTGCCATCTTCTGGCCCTATGTCTTTACACACTTCAAATTTTGAGAAAATAATTCTTCCTTTCAGTCTAGCTGTTTTGTAGGCACTGCTAGTTGAAATTATTTTCCTGTGTTCATTGGTTCAGTAGCTTCAGTGAATCAGTTGAGTGAAAAATACCTTTTGGAGTTGTCCCTCAGACTCACAGAACAGTGCTCTGGTGTGACAGGTGATTCCAGTACCTTTAAAACAGGAACTCGCAATATAATTACATTTTTTTTTATTCACACTTGGGTGATGGTGATCTTTTTTTACTTTCTTGACAGTCTGTGTACGAAAGAATATGTATGTGTGTGTGTAATTTAATGAATGAGTCTGTTGTCCTTTTCACCCTGCTACTCTCTCCCAACCCTAAAAACAAAAAGGAAAAAGAAACAACCTACTTGGAAGCAATTTTGATTAATGCATTGCTTTAAAATTCTGGCATCAGGAAATAGAAGAAACGTATTTTGGATAACTGGATTTTTCTGGAAGACTTGCTTTTAAAAGTGGTTTTATATCTTTGCCTGGGTTAAGTGATACAGCAAATGCTTTTGATATAGTATTTGTGTTTCATCTGAAGGCTGTAAATATTTTTTTTCAGATCTGCCTCTGATATCCCTATTTGACAGAAATTCTCCCTCTGACTGAAGCGTATCCATCATTCTTTACTGTATCCATCATTGCACATCCTGATTCAATAAGAGATTATATCTTATTATCCTTCCAGTGAGTCACTGTATTTATGGATTTAACTGGTATTGTCCAGATGTATTATCTTTGATTCGATGTGAAGGATACTGTGGGACTTACTCCCTGTATACCACATACTGCAGGTTGGTGTTACGTGGTGCTGAGCCATCCCAGGGACCAGTTTTATCTGTGAGTGGTACCAACAGATAACAATTGAGTTTTTGTTAGTGCGGAGTTAATATATTCAGTTTTGTTAAAATGAAATGTTAAGGAAAGCTTCAGTTTATCTTCTAATACTGAGAAGTCTAATCTGATTTGGTAGTTAGGGGTTTTCACGTCATTTCTTTTTCAGAGTCATCACAGAGGATTACACATATCTATTTACCCTTGTTTGGTTATTCAGTATTACAGTAACTCAACAAATATTCACCAATTCTACATGGATATTTCAACTCTTTTGAGAACTGAGGCATGAGGCATATTCAGATTGAAAGTTCAAGAAGTGTTAATTGTGGTGGAGTATGTGACTCTTGATAAGTTTTAGGCTTCTTAAAAGGTAGTACTTCACATAGCTTTTCGTGTCATTCAGACATGTCCATTTAACTCTCTGTGCATAATTAGTTGAAAATTGTTTTGTTTTTCTGCTTGTTGTAATTACAGTGAGATACCTTATGATCTTGTTAAAATTCTCCTAAAAAACCCAAAAAAACAACAAATCAAAACACGGGAAGAATTCAGAACCAGATGTGCTTTTTTAATGACGACAAATACAGTTCAGATTTCACAATGTTAGAGGTCAGTAAAGACATCTTTTCTTATTTGTGCATTTTAGAAAATAATTGAGATTATTGGGTTGCAAATAAATCAGAAGACACAAGGAGCTGTGCTTCTGTGGCACTAGTAGTTGCCAGTAAAAGGCTGTAAGGCGAGGAAGTTAATTACAGGATCATAACAGTCTACAGATGTTTAAAAGATGAAACCACTAGTCAGAGTAATATTTTTATTGCTTATTACACCTGGGATATGAACAGTTTCAACCTGAATGCCAGGGAAGACCTCTTCATAGCAAGATACAAGTGAATTAACTCCTTGGATCATACTTTTCCCTGAAGTACTTAGAACACATAGTTAGCAATATTTAATAAGGGGGAACATTTCATTGCTTGAAGCATGGGCTGAGTTCTGTTCTTAGCTGCTCTGGTGCTTAAAGCACTTTTCTTGGGGCCATCCAATTACAGCAATCTGTTAACCTCTTTGGAGGAAAAAACTGAAACCCATGTCCAGAGAGATGAATGAGATGGACCTGAGGGCAGACAGCTCTCTGAATAGGCTTTTGATTAAAAAATTACCTCATTCTTAAGTACTGATTGGGGAATTTCAGAGAAACAGATGAGAATCCTATATAGAAAAATTCTTGCATTTCCTGCTGTGGAAGAGTGTTCACACAGGCTGGAAGCAGCCAAAATAACTAGCCTTTACAAAATCTTCTTTGTAGGAAAGGATAATTTAATTGCATTTTTAGGAGACAGTTGCTAGTTTTCCCAACAAGTGTTCCTGATGGTTACTGCATGCACTTAGCAGCCAAGCAGAGAACAATAGTCATTCTCAAGGAAGAAAAAATGCTTTTTTTTCAAGAAGCAAAGGCATTATCCAGGTAACTTATTAATTTATTAGATTTTTAACCTTTGAAGTCCCTTCACGTAATGCCATAGATTTGCCAAATTAATGTAGTTAAGAACTTCAGTGGTGAAAAGCATCAGACAAAAATTCCCTAAATCAATTACAAGAGGACATTATGGGCACGCAGAGGAGAGGGGACGAGCTTCAGTGGAGTTACTTGGGTTACTGGAGTTTGGGGAGGGGACTGGCGTAGCAGGCGCAGGAGAGATGTCATTTTAAAGCCCAGCAGTTCAGTAAGCAGATGCAATGCAGAGGAGGACATCTCTCCACACTCTTCAGTACTCACAGGCCACTTGGGTGTATTGATGCTGCAACATCTTCTGCGTATGACATAGATCCAGTCTCAAAGGGATCTTTTCAGTCCCAAATCCTCTGGCCTGGTGTGGTCTTCTCTAACTCACTTTTTTCCTAGTTATGGTTGGTGCGTTCCTATGTTCTGGGCATGTATGACTAATTAAAAAAAGGTTGCCTAGCGGCATCACCATATTAGTGACAGATCTAATACTCAAGGTCAGACATGTTCTCTGAGGTCAGAGCTCGTTTGATCAGTGTCTTACAAAGTTGCTAATTCTTCTTGAATAGAGACTGGTAAAACTGAGTTCTCCATTTTTTATTGTATTATCCATACCTCTCCATGCTTTCTTTTCCTTAAAGCTGGAATGGGTTTTAAGCTTTGCAAAACTAGTTTTTTCTGTTCTGATGGGATTTCTTTAGATCCCATCAAGTTAAAAATTAGTCGTTCCCAGGGAAGAGTCAGAGCAGTTACGGGGAAGAGTTGTTACCTACGTGACATTTCTCTTGGAGATCCCTGGTGGTGGTCCTGGCCATTCAGCTGCTGGTGTTTGCTGTGCTACTCAGCATGTCGTGTCGGCTGTGTCACTCTTCTGATTCTGAAATCTCTGGCTGGCTGGCTTTACAGGTTTCTTTGTATTGGCTTTGAACTGCTGGATAAAATTTCTTGCAAACGTAGTGGTTCCTTCTAATCTGTCTGGCTGATTTCCAGTAGCTGTGAGGTTGTGGTGCTTGTTGTCAAGATTTTGAAAAGGGTGTTCAGGTTTGGCAGTCCCCAAACTAAGTGGTACTTGTTGATATTTGAGCCTTCCTAAGAGACAGTTTAAGCTGATACCTTAGGAGTGAGAGTATTCTTGTCTGTCAAAGAAGTTGTCACTGTCAGAACAGAAAGTTCCGCTCACAGGGAAGCAAAAGAAATACAGAAATCCTTATTATTACTTATACCTGTAAAATATCCATTACTTTTTTTTTCCCAGTTCTTTTCTGCTGTGTAGGAGACACCTTCAGGGTTGTGTTTCATTTTGTCTCTTTTTGTTCTGTCTGTCTATCTGAATATTGTATCCTGGTAATTAAATGTAGACCTCCTTGCAGTCATTTCAGTGGCTTTTAATCTAATCTGCTGGTCTCTTTTTGTGCACTATGTGTGTTCCCAATTTGACTTGATTATGTTGGTAACATTTCTGAGTCATCTGTGGACTTGTTTATTTATCACCACAGCCAGTCCACTCATTAAATTCTTGATGGTTGTGTCAAAGGCAAGATCTTTTACCCTGGAATGTAAGAAAAAGGTAAAACATATATACTGTAATCTCCTAACTTCTGAAAGTAAAATAGAAATTGTCCACTGATGTAAGAGGTCCATCCTGCCGTTCCAGTTTACACCTAGCAAGGATCAGTCCCATGGCATGTAAACTGAGCACACTTACTGCCTTGCTTTTGTCTGTTCTTAAGAGAAAATTCTGATACCCAGCATGCCAGAAAGTATTCGAGCTGGCTTTAATGAGTACGAATAACAGTAAAGATACAACAACATAAGGCTCAGCAGTCTTGTGCAGCTGAAACTCATAGCTCTGCTTCTTCACTGCTTCTGTTGTCTGTGCTGCCTTGGCTGGGAAATCACTTCCTCGTTTTCAACAGACTTGCAGTTTAGCAATGACTCATCCCTTTCTTGCACTGACATTGACCTCGGCAGAGTTACTCCTTTTCTGTGTGCGAGCAAATGAGAGGAGAATTAAGCCTGCAGCCCTGAAAAGAAGAACTGCTTAAATTTGATCTCATTAATAAATACTGAGTCGTAATTTTATACTATTTCTGGTGTTCAGATGGAGACAGCAATATATTAGGAATTAAATAATAGTTTTGAAGCAGATTGAAAATGCAGTGTCTGCAGTTGCTCCATTATGACCTTAACTGTCTAACTGCCCCCAGTAATGGGACTCTGGAAAGGAGACCACACCAGCTTTGTTCAGTTCTTCCTGTTGTTGGCTGCTCTTGCCATCCAGCATTCTGTTTTTTGCTTTCTTCTAAAACAGATCAGTAGGATAAATTCCTATTAAGAAATTACGTGCACTGAATGGCAACATACATTCCTCTTGAGTTACTGTAATGCTGCCTTGTTTTACGTGAAACTAAGATTTGTGCCCTAAAGCTTGCTGTTAGGTCTTTAGTATCAGTCTTCTGACATCTCTGAGATGCTGGTGTCCAGCTTCCTAAGCTGGAGCAATGTTAGCATGCTTTGGTTAGGTCTTTCCTCTCAGAGAAGGCAGGTTTTGAATAGGCAGTGTCACTTCAGTGAAGCCACATTTGAGACTCAGACACATGCAGTGTTAGTGCCTGATGTTTGACATTTTGAGAGAATGTATTTTCATGTTAGTAATTCTGAGTAGGGAAAATTAAGATCCTTGAGAAACAGGTTCCAAATTGTGGGATAGACTTTCTACTGTCAAAAAAATAATACTTTCAAAATGAGAAATTATTTTTTATTTATACATTCTGCATCTGTGATTAAGGTAACTATGAATAATTACTGTCTGAACTCCCTTTGGACTAATAGCAATGCTGTTCGCAGCTATTACTTTTGAATAGTGCAAGAGGATTAGAACATAATGGTTTAAATAGAAAAAAACCTGAAAGTTAGTTTCACCAGGTTAGATTGTAACAGTGAAGCATTTTAAAAAAAAAGCTGGTCTTTATCAAACCTTTCTCGCCTGCCCCCTCCGCTCAAATACCTTTTTGTCTCTGAGGAGGTAGTTGCTGTAGGGGCTCTATAAGAAATGACTCATTGCCCAACACTAATTGCTGAGCTGTCGTTTCTTGGGTGTTTTGTTTTATTTTGGTTTTTGAACAGGTCTTCATGATCATGCTATGTGTAGCTACACTTATGTTTAGGAGAGATTAAAAAACAGCATGTTTTTATGGTAATGAGATGTCGCATGTTTTCTTTACATTTTCAGTTTGTTGAAGTGTGTTCAGGACAATACCTTAACTGCCTCCCTCTGTCTCCTATCTGGGGGACAAAGACAGCTAGGGTGAAACTTTGCCAAAAATTACAGCCCAGTGGTGGGAAAGGGCTTGAAACAAAACTAGATCATGAGGTGAAAATGTTCATTGATTGTAGGTAAGAGGAAAAGCTGTGCCTGCAGAGTGGTCCGTGAAGGGTCAGGGATGCATTCCTCCAGCATCCTGAATCAGAGGACTTTGCAAACAGCCCCATGTCTCTCCCTGCAGCAGCTCCTGGTAGAGCCATCTGGTTTGAACATGGTTTTGCAAAGTTACATTCCCTCCTGACCACTGTTCTGGTAAGCAGGTCCTGGGGAAACTTATGCGCTGATCTGACAGGGTCGTTGAAGGATCATTACTGCTGAGCAAGCCAGGGCCTTGTAAACCTGTCATGTTAGCGCAGCAGTGCCTGTAACAAGCTGTGTTCATACGCTCTGGTAGAAAGGAAAAAGCATTTCCCATTCTAGATGTGAGGTGAGGTCTTCAGTCAACCTGTCCTCATGCTCTCTGCTTTCTGCAGTATAATAACTTCTGCACTGATGTTTGGTTTATATTTATTTGTATGCCATTGGAACTGCAAGCTGTAGTAACCAGATCAACAAGCCAAAGAGCACAAAGTAGAAACAAAGGGGGTGATTTGTCTGAGGTGGCACTTCATCTAAAGTTTCAAATAAGAGCAGATTACACAGAGAAATATGTTTCATAAGAGATAACTATTAATGTGTTCGTAGCTTAAAAAAAGGTAATGAACCTGCTCAGAGCATGTTTCAGCCTGTTTTTTTTTTTGCTTAGTACACATGTGGCATGGTGTGAGTTTTTTAAAAGCGTAATTCTGTGCTTCCAAAGGCCAGTATCAGGACGATGGGCAGCAGCGGGGGTTTGAGTGGATCCTGTGGTGATAGCGTGGTGGAAATGGATGCTCAGTGCTAGATGAAAGCCTCTTTATTTGCAAGCTGACTGGCATCAAGAATTAAGCCCTTGATCCCACATCCTTTATATTGGTCAGTGGAACAGTGCCATAAGCAGATTGCTCAGGTAAAATGTCGTTGCAGTATCTAAGGAAACTTCTCTGGGAAAATTGTAATTATTCGTCTTAACCACTCATTTTCAGATACAGAATTATCAGTTAGGCTTAGAGCGTTTAACCCTAGAATCCCAAGGAGAAACTAACCCTGTTCAATGCAAGGGACTGGAGTTTTACCATTAGCTTGAATTGAGGATGGGAGTTCCTTGCTGTTTATCTGCTGAGATGAAAGTATGTCCTGACTGCAGAGAAACAGTAACACTCTTTGCTACCCCCACTCCATCATGTCAGGTAGTCTTAACCATCTTGTTTGGCCATTCATTTTGGTTGTTATGCTCATCCGTGAACAAAGGAATTGTACACACAGTTTTATACATAAACCCTGAGTGAGACTACCTGCCTGTTTCTGGATTTAGCAGGTTTAGCCCATTGTGGACAGCACAGCTGAGCCATTGAGAGCACCAAATAACTGTTACTCAGCTGAGGACATTTCATAGCAGGTCACTCTTGCTGCCACCTCAGTAAAAAATTGTGAATCCTGGGAATTTTGTTCCACAAACAAAATAATTAGAAGCTTCGAGACAATCAACAGGACTCAGATTCCTTTTTCAGGAACAGATAGTACGTGAATATATTAACCTATAACCTTCCCTACTGGAAGCCTAGCATCTTGCCTAACTTGATGATGTAAAAGAAGCATTTTGTTAGATTCAAAATGCCGCCTCAGTTGCAAAAAAACCCCAAACAAACCCACAAACAAAGAGGGGTAAAAGAAGCACTGGAGCTCTTTGATATGAAAACATGTATCATTTTGTAGCCCTGCAGATGCTTGATATAGGATCAGTTATTATGAAAGTACAGGTGCTTGGTGTGAAACTTTTCCAAAAAATATATTGGATCACTTACCTGGAGATAAATATTTTTTTAAAAATAGAGCTTGTGAGCATCTACTTTTAACATATTGTTGTAATGAAACGTGAAACACTTGTTCCTGGGTTTTAAGCTGGACATCTGCATAAATTATAGTACTGCTGTAAATATTTCTCAACATGGACAGGTAGATGCTATTGGAAAAACCAGAACAAATCCTTAAGTTACCAATATTGTCACAAAGTCTCCCTTCAGAATGAAGTTGTTTGACAAAGTGTTTCCCTGGTGATTTGGCTGCAGATGAAAATGTCTTCAGCAATAAAATTCTGTGCTCAGGTCTCAGCTCTCTGTGCTCATCAATCAGAAAATGACATATCAAGGATTTTTTTGCTGGATTAGGTAATATGGTGGAGGAAAATATGTGAGGCATTGATACTCCTTTCAATTTCTATATGTAGGAGGTTTTTTTGTACTCTTAAATACACATTATTTTTTAATATATGTATTTTTTTCCTACAGCTTCCTTTAGTAATCAGTAGTGCTGCAATAGAACTAATGTAAAACTGTTTCTTATGTACACGGATTTTCTTGCCTGGAGATAATGCCTACTCTCTGAAAATCACTGTCAGTCATAGGGAAGAGAATGCTGAGGGAAAGGTGGAGAGATGTACATTTAGTGACAGAATTTCTACCCTCAGTGCACTGTCCTTTGTGGTTTAATATGTTAATGTTTTGCCAATAAATGGCATTTTGTAGAATTTTTGTGGCTCTATGTGTTGTAAACACAGTTTTGCTGCGGATAATCATGTTCCGCATCTGCTGATACTTTCATAAGGTATCATTAATGGTTTTAGAAAATTCAATTACCTGGCTGCAAAGAAATAAATCACCTCATAGTTTAATTACCTCTAATATAACAGCAGCAGATATCTTCTGGGAAGCTGCCTCCTGTGTTACTAAATGACTGTCAATGATGAAGCTGCTTTTCTTAAAGGATGCTCTATTAGGGAGATTGTTTCACAGTGTTTTATGCTACATCTGTTGCTGCCACCACTAAATTTTATAAAGGAATTTGAAATATGACAGATGTCAGTAATAACTTTTATTTCATGCCTGCTTTTTAAGGGAAAAAAATGGAACTTACTGCAATTCCCATAAAGATTTATATGAAATGTTTCATAGGAAATCCTTTTAAAATACTTTTAAAATATTATTTTGAACGATGATATGGGATCCAGGGAAATATCTCAAAACACATTTTAGCAGATCCCCTCTGTGCTGTGTGTGGCCATTCATTTCCTACTTAAATGTCTCAAAACTCCTCTTCGGATCCAATCACCTGAGAGGCAAAAAGGATGCACAGATGGAAAAATGTATTAAAAAAAGGAGCTATAAAAGGATGAGAAACAAGGAAAGGAAAGAAGAAAGCAAAAAAGTTGTACAGGAGGAAGACCAGTAAGAAGATGAAGGCTGATGAGCTGGAAGCGGAAGAGAAATGGGAAGAGCCAAGATTCTGGACAGGGGAGATAAATGAGAATGGTCAGCTGATTAGGCAAAGATAAGAGATAGGAGGAAGTGCAGCAATAGCAGAAAAATGGAGCATTTAGTAAAAGCACAAATCAGGGACACAAATAAGGAAAGGATAGGATATAAAAGAATATTGGCAGCCTTTTTCTCCCATTACCAGTCAGTAGGTGGGAGAGAGAGGTGATGGACAAATGTCAAAAGCACAACCAACGTGCTTGTATTTTCTTGCTTGTCTTCTTCTTAGAACTCTGGGGTTTTTTTGTGTGATTTGGTTTACCATGTTTACTTTGGGCCAACTGCACTTCTATTAATACCACTATATTGCTAAACTCAGTGACTGCTTCGAATTACTTGAATCATAATATTTTAGGAACATAGCTTGAACTAACAGGCTTTAAAATTATTCTGAGCAATTTTGAATCATCTCTTCCTCGTGCTTCTAGAAAAGTGCAGGTTTCAGTACATCCCCTCCCCTATTTTAATGCAATAACTAGCAATACTTTGACTTCATAGCTCAAGTTGTGCAGCCTTCAGTGTGCTAAATATGGTGGTGGTGCATAATCTCAAGAAACTCCTGTCCCTAGGGTGGTGAGGTGGCTCCAGAAGAGGTACAGATCTCCCAGGATTTAGATGCTGAGCAAGATGTGTGAGTGGTGCAGGGATGCAAAACCCTTGGCTATGCTGTGGCCCACCCTTTCATTTGCTGGCTAACAAATGTTAGCCAGGACAGCAGGATAAAAGAGCAAGGCTTTTTAAGTGATAAAGCCCAGGTACATTTCTGCTCTCTGGACCAGAGTGGAGAGGGGAGTGTACCCTGCCCTTTTCTTTGGGCAATTTCCTTACAGCAGGGGTTCACACGTTGTTAACACTTTACAGGGTAATAAGTAGGTTGTTAACTAATGGCTATTTTTAGCCTCTAAGTTGTAGGCCGTAACAATAAGAATACATTCTATTTCAAAAGGTGTTTTTTAAAGGAAAAAATGGGGTTTTTTTGCTGAATTCAGGGGGTGGGAGTTAGGCAGCACTTAATGTGTTGAATGCAGGGAGAGAAGATTTGAGCATAAGGTACAGAGACATGTAGGTTGGGTTTGGATGAACACATTTGTGTGTGGAAAATTATATACTGTCTCAAGGAAAATTACTCTTTCCTTCTGAAAGAAAATGTTGTTTTCTCCCATGTAGTGAGCGAAGTTAAGATCTCCTATTGCTGCATGTATAGTTTTTTTCCCCATACACATAAACAGAAGTACTCTTAAACTAATTTTTGCAAAAATTATGGAAGATAATTCCTTCAAGGAAGTTTTGGTTTTCCTTCAAAGTTTTTATTTCATGTGCTAATGATTTTATACTGCAGTTGTTCTTCATTGTTCTTGAAGAAATAAAAGATGCACTGCAAGTGTATCTCCCTCCTTACTAAAAATAATTCCCTCCCCAAAAAAAAGGTTCAGAAAGGCTCTGAGAATATCTGATCTAAAGTTGCCGGTACTGAAATAATATTTCAAGAATATAGTAAAAAAAATCAGTAAGAACAGAGTCAAATTAAATGAAATCTTGTTTCTCTCAGGCCAGAATTAACATAAGTACAGAATGGGTGTAATGTAAGGAGTAACAAAATATAGTCACAGCCCAGCTGAACAAAATAGCAGGTAAGGAAGATGTATCCTGGAAAAAAATGTAGCTCAAAGGAAAGTCCTGTCATTTTGTCCTTGCCTCTCTGTCTTTATTTTTGACTCTCTACAGCTGATCTTCAATGCATTTGCTGAGCAGGGACAGCTTTTAAAAGGGAAAACTGCTCACAAGAATCAGGATTTTCAAGAGAAGGTCCTCAGTCTGCCTCCAGTGATACTTAGACAACGTGTTTGATTTTGATTTTGGCCCTTTTATCTAGTCTGGAGTGGGACCTCATTTGGGGCAACCGTGGTGGATTTGCGACGTGGAGCAGTGGAACTGTGTCAAAGATGTAGGGACATCAGCAGGGAGTAAAACTCTGTTTTTAGAAACATTGTGCAGGGAAGAGACGATTCTTCAAACATTTGAGATGAATGAGTGCAGAGCGAGCCCCGAGCCGGCTGGTGCTGTTTGCAGGATCCTGGGTGTTGCCATAGAGACCAAGAAATGGGGAACAGAGGAGTTTTGAAGAGAATATCAGCTGGGGCTTCAGTGGCACTAACTTAGCATGTGATGCCTGCCAAAGAGCCCCACTGGGGAGATGGGCAGTAATGTGATATGAGAGCAGGAGAGCATTGAGGTCACCTGGAGTCTAGTAAGAACTACTGAAGTCATGTCTTGGACAAGTGGGGAGGTGGTGGAAATAAGCTCACCTTGTGTTCACATATGCAGGTTATTTCCAAGTTATCTATTGGCACATTTCCTGACAGGGTAATTGCTTCTGCTTCCTCTTCCATTCCTGAAAATATTGGGTTTAATTCTAACAGTGTCCGCTATGGAGATAATTGCCAGGTCCTCTGTGTTTTGAGAGCACCACCCTGACATCCCAGGGGCCTCACAGGCTCTCCTGCCCCGACTGCCTAGTTCTCTTGGCAAATCAGAAAAAAACGTGGGCTGACCTTTTCCTTGTGCTTTGGCAATAGTTTTGTGGTCTCTGTAGTATTTTCTCTTGACTCGTAGAAAATGCAGAGTTGACACCTGTGGTTGGTTTGTGTTAGTGGAACAGATTTAGGAACGTGGGTTACCTGCACAAGTGTCTTTGCTAGGGACCTGAATCTGAGCTGTTGGATCTTCAAAGACAGATGCTGAGTGATACTTGTAGGCAGCTCGCTGGACCTAGCACTTATCCCTCGAGACTGGGGACCCACGCACTCTCTCCACAGATCTGCAGATTTCTCACAAAGTATCAGGCCAACTGTTGTGTTTGGAGCCAGGTGACTTCTCTCTTCAAGCAGATAGTTTGAGCTGTATGGAGTCTATACTTCACAGTAAGTCACTATCCAGGACTTGCACTAAAAAACTCATTTTTGCTTAAATAAGAATTATTAACTAAGTACATGAAGCCTGTTGAGTGGGTACAGTACTAAAGATGTCGAGTGAATGAATCATATTCAGGAAGGAGAGTCAGGACCGAGTTTGTTGCTATAACGTGGAATCAGAATCTGGACAAGACTCAAGATCAAGATATATGACTGCTCAGATACAAAGTAAATAGCATTTTTAAAATTGATGTCTTTGGCATTGGCTCTGTTAATACTTCCCTTTTGCAACATTTATTTTTTCATTAATGCAGCTAATGTGACTGAGAGATGGATGTGAAGAAGTGACAAGCACCATGTATGTTTAAACAGGGAAAGGTCTGCTGCAGTCTGTGCTCTTGCTGACACTGCTTGGTCTTGAAGTAATGGTACTGAAAATTACAGACTAAGGAGAACAGCATTTAAGGGATATGCTCCTTGCATCAATCAAGAGCCCGCCATGTTCTTCTCTTCTGTACCATAAGAGCTTAATGAATTCACATGGTCCACATGTTCATCTATTCCCTCCTTCCCTCCATGATCCCTTTCTTCACTGAAGTGAGAGTTACCTGCATGTTTCTTGCAAAATACCAGCTTTGTCCTCTTTCCCGTGCCAGAGTCAGTTGCTGTTACATACATGAAGTTTTGTGTGTCTCTTACCCCCTTTTGCCCTCAGAGCTCTTCTTTCCTCTCTTCCATCCTTCTCCTAGCTTGGGTCTTTCTTCCTCTCCCTGAGGCAATTTGTTCTGGGTGTCAGCCTTCCTAAACTGTACTGGTAGCAAGTCCTGCAAGGATATGAGGGAAATGAGGGCAAAGTGTTAACTCTGGCAAAGAGTTAACCACTCACTGGCTCTTTGGTCTGTAGGCCATTACCCCCAGACCTGGATGCCTGAAACAGCTGCAACTGCTAAGTACTGAAAGAGGTCACAAACCCTGTGTGTGTACATGTACCTTCTCCGTTTCATTTTCTTGTTTTCACCAAAATGAATATGACATTACCTGTTGCCTAGAACATTCCCTGAAACATTGGAATTCATCAAATAACCCAGCATCCTGAATTTATTGTGTAATAGACAAACACATGGAGAAATGCCACTTGGCCAACAATCATAACACCTACTGTACTCATAGGTCATTAGTCCCTAAGCACAGTTGTTTTTCCAGGATGCATCTGACAGTTTCCTTATGAAGGTGTTCTACAGACCTGTCTAATAAGTCCTGGGCAAGAAATCAGGCTGCCCATTATTCTGTGGGTCTCTGTCCCATTGTTCTCATTCCTCACCACTCTTTGTCAGCTTTGCATGGGCTCGTGGGCTTTGAGTGAAGTTAAGTTTTCTCTGCAGGACGTAAGCATGTCCCACTGTGCAGTTATGCCTTCTGATTCCCACTGTCTGATTTGTGGGGATGGGGTTGAGTCACAAAAATGAATTCATCTATTTTCTTTCCTTTTCCTTTTTTCCCTCTGGCTAGGTTTTCCCATGCCTCCATCATATTATATTTGATAACTAAAGAGCTGCATAGACACATTAACTTGCTAACCTGACAGAAAGCATGCACCCCAAAACAGAAGCATTTTCTAGAGCGGGAAAGTGGTCTGAGGAAACTATAGCGTGAGCACCAGACTAGGCAAAAAAGTGAAGTTAGTGGGCCTTTGGCTTTGGTTGCTGGAGTTTGCTTATGTTTATTTTGAATTTGCAGTGTGGTTTTGGATTAGTGATTTTTGTTTTGCTTTGGCTGGGTTTTTTAATGAAGGGATATATTTTTTTCTTTTTGTTAGGCAGGAAACTAATCAAACACAAGGGAAGGTTTCTTCAACAGAAAGAAATATGAGAGGTTCTGGAACTCGTTTCTTTTGAGTTTCAGTGTAAAGTATGTCAAAAAAACTTTTAGTTGGGGAGTTGATGTGAAGCATAAAAAACCATTTCAGTAGGTAGTATTTAACTTTGGAATTAAGTATTTTTCATTCATACAAGAATATGTTATATATATTTCAGCTTGGAGTTCAGTCTTGTTCCCATTTGCTTGCTCTGATAAAACCTGCAGTCCATTGGCATAGAGAGCAGTTGTTCACCATAGTATCATTTCTCAAAGATAAATTACGCAGCAGTAAAGACAAGTTCATAAACTTTATTGTATTGCTTTAGTAGCAGTGCTTTAGGTGCTACTCGGAAGGCAAATTCAACACTAAGGCCTTCCTCAAGGTTTATTAGAACCTGTCAGTGTAATTTTTTTTCCTTTTTAGGACATTTTTCTAAGCTCAGTAGCAGGAGAGGGGAAGAAGAGGATGGTCTTTTTTTCTTGATCTTAGGTTAATCTTTCTGACTTCCTACTTCCACTAGCATGTAGGTTAATCATACTGTAAGAAAAAAATGATACTTTCTTTACTTGATTGACTCTAACACATGTAGCTTTTTATAGGCTCGCTATTTTTCTTCAATAGCATTCATCTTTGTCATAGTTTAAAAATTATCTAGAAATAGTACAGTTACAGTTCTTAAAATTGTGTGCAGCTATGAGCAATATGTACCATCCAGATTTTCCGTATGCTGAGACAATGTTCTAGTTTTATATGTATAGTAAAAAGTTATAAGGGTTAAACAATCAATAGAGTGAAACTGAGTCTTAATGGAATACTGAAAAAAAAAATCAGAATCAAAGTACTTCACATTTGTATTACGAAGAATTTTAGGACATAATGTTTTTCAGGCCCTTATCTGGTAGCCCTGAAATATTGGGTCTTTATGGCCTTTGCAAGCTGTACAAGTGGAATATTGGCACCAGAGGATTTATGTCTCTTTGCATTTAACTGATTCATTTTTTCTTAAGAATTTCAGGAGATCTTTAAGCAGCTATCATTTTCACTATTTATCTCTGAGTTTCGTTTTAAGAAGAATGTAGGAATGTCGAACTGTTGCTGTTTTAGCTAATGTTGCCATCTCTTTAGAGACATAGTTCAAACTGCAAGTTACAGGACTGAAAGACTTAAAGATAAGAGATGTCTTCACTGCCTGTGCAGCTATATCTTTTACAGCTGTTTTCCTGTAAAATCCAAGGCACAGATTTTTTTTTTTTCTGGGTGAGTTGAGATCTAGGGAGCTGCCTAGCCGCATCATGGTCAACGCAGCTTTGCCCCTGTGAAGTTGTTATGGAGAGGGAGCAAACAAAAGCTACTTCTCCTGCAGTAAAAGTCTCATTTTGGCAGTAAAGTATAACCAGGCAGAGAGCTGATACCTAGTCTTGGAGTCATATTTTAGGTCCCACTGCCTTTAGCTAAATCTTAATAGGTAAGCATCAGGAATTCAGGTGCAATCTCAAGCATGCTAATACAGTCATAGCAAAAAGGACCAAATGTTCCCTGAAAATGGGAGGAGCCCTGAGGATCTCAAACCTCATCTGAGTCCTGTTTTCTAAAGCATGCGCTAATCAAGGGTGTGAGCTGTCTGGAAATGCCATTAGAAAGCAACTGGTCCACAGTGCAATTGTTCAACTGAGGATGCATCTCTTCTCTATCTGAAAACATATGTTGGTTGGCTTAAAGCACTTGAGCAGTGAGCTGATGGTAGGTGGGTGCTTCAGTGAAAATACAGCACTGTCTCACTGATGAGTGCTGGAAAGTATATTACCTGAGATGAGACTGAGGGAAGCAAGCCATCCTCTGTGTATGCCCTCACTTTGGCATCAAGCAGCCTTCTGACTTTCAGGAACTCAGGTTTATAATCTATATGAGCCCCTCTCTAGTGATGCTTCTCATTTTGATTGTCATTAAATAGAAGAATGCAGGCGAAAACACATTGCCACATTCTCCAGGGCCTGAGTATCTGCATACAACTGTTGTGTCTAGGCAAAGTTGATATTTATAAGGGCTCTGGAGTGGGGAAGAAATGAGGCATGCTATGAGGGAGAAGATGTTTTAGGCCTTAGAGAGGGATTGATTTGTGGTTATTATTGCTGGCTTTGATCTGCCAACAGGGATCTGAAACTAATCCACCAGAGCAGCACAAGTCTGATATATAAAGCCAGATGGAGATGCCAGAATAGGTCATGCCTGCTGTCTTTGATGCTGCCTTACCATGAAGTGATAAAACATGTAGTTCAAAGCAAAGCAAGCAAGGGTTAGGAGTGTGTGTGCTGCAGGAGCACTGCCAGCTGTGTGAAGTGACTGCCAGTTGTTAAAGCCACTGCAGGATCAATTAGCCATTTGCAGCATTACCCCAGCCTGGGGAGAGGCTGAGGGGCCCAGCCACACAGAGCAGTTGTTGGCATACAGCAACGAACACCTTCTGGGTGCTTCCTTTCTAAATTGAGGGAGTAGAAAATGCAGAGTCCCTGTATTTCAGAAGTAATCCCACTAGTGTGTATGGCCATAGAAGTGGAAAATGTTGTTTGTATAAGGACTTTTGCTTGCCTTGCATTCATACCCCAGCTACGAAGTGTATCAAAATGAATCTCGCTCTAAAACGTGCTGTAAGCAGTGAATATGGTGCAGCTGCTGAGATGTTGGTGGGATTTTACCATTTCTGGTTTAATTTTGATTATAAATTAGAGCACTTGGAGGCTTAGTATAGCTATTAGTTCTCTATAGATCTCATCATTGTCTGAGTCAGCAAGCTTGTTGCATAAGAGCTTTATATAGATGTTGGATCAATTGGCAGTGAGTTGTCAATAAATGTCTCCTAGACACTGCAATTGACAGGCTAATGAAGTGCTTTCTTGGTGACAGAAAGCTGTTGGCAAATCTTTTGCCACTTTGCTTTTCTCACTACTGCATTTCTGATAAACCCACTCTATACCACAAGCTTCAGGAATACTGGAGTGATTTAGAATCATAGAATCACGAAGGTTGGAAAAGACATTTAAGATCATTGAGTCCAACCATTAGCACAGCACTGCCAAGTCTACCACTAAACCATGCCTCTAAGCACCACACTTACACATATTTTGAACTCTTCCAGGGATGGTGATTCCACCACGTCCCTGGGCAGCCTGTTCCAATGCTGGACCACCCTTTTAGTGAATAAATTTTTCCTAATACGTGATCTAATATCTATCTTTCACAAGTAAGGAGTTGCCTGTTTTCTACCTTGTGTGCATATTCTGGCATTTGGCAAACATATTAGTAGCCTGTGTTTTGAGGAACCAGAAAGAAAACACCAAGGACCTTGTTTGCCCTCCCTACAATGTGTTTTCCAACATGTTTCTAAGAAGATGCAGAGTAGGTGGTCTGCAGTTTGTCCTCAAGGACTGCAGCTTTGGGTTCGGCTCGCTGTTCTTGCATTCCTTCTGCCATCGTTGCTGCTGTGGCACTTAGACTGCTTCAGTGCAAGTGGTTTCAGCTCCATGTCCCTTTTCCTCTTGCCCGGGCACAGGTGGAACCACTGGTTTATTTTACATCACTCTTGAAGGCTCCCATGGGAGCCTTTTGCAAATATCTGATGAGTAAACTAGTTCTTGTCTTTTTCAGTTAAAGTTCTGTATTTGTTCCTCTAACTCATGAGTATTCTTAAGCACCAACAATTTAAGATAAGTGCTGCCTACCTACAGCAAAAGGATGTTCAGCAAAACCAGATCGGTATGCATAATCCCACCTTCCTTGCAAGAGAGACTATTTTGGTCAGTGCATGCATTAAGAAGTCATAGAGTGACTCATTAGCCCTTGATGAGAAAGCATAATTTTCACTCCACTGTTCATACCCAGCCTAGATGTTGTCCATATGTTGTTGTATAGTTTGGAGGTTGTGAACCATGCTGCAAGTGCACCTTTCCATTTTGCTTGCATGGGTGATTGACATTAAAGGCCAAACTTTGAACCCACTGAAATCAGAAGCAAAACTTGTACTGATTTTGGTGAAATCAAAATCAGGCTGACACTATACTGTCATTTCATCTTGACAGACACTGGGGGAGAAGAAAGCCTTTCAAAAGGTTCGATGTTCTTCACACTGTGGGCCTTGAAAGACACTGAAAGCAACTTGGGAAGTCGTGTGGATTGTATGACATCAGAACTTTCTGATGTCAGTGTAACTGCTGTTTTCCGACAGGATGGTCAGCTTCTTGCTTTGCAAGAGGGAAGGAAGCCAATGTAAAAGTCTGTGATGGGTTAGATATTCTCCAAAGAGTAAGGATTCACTTAGTAAGTGAGACTTCTTATCTCACCCATCTCATCTAGCACCGTGGAACACAAATCTAGGGAAAACACTGCTCTCAAGAAAAGATAAGTATATCACAGTTTGTTTCTGGTAGATGAAGGGAAGCCCAACCCTTTGCTCAAGGTGTTAATGGCATGAAAAAATATTATGTGATTTTCCTGTTGTTTTAGAACCACCTCCAACTGTAGGCAAGTTTGTTTTACAGAACAGAGCTTTAAGAAAGAGGACAAACTAAAAATGAAATGGTAAACATTGAAACAAATGTTAGTGTCTTGTGTTACCTCAGGAGCTGGTTCAGTTTGCTGATTGCTCAGTTTCAGTGTGGTCTGAGTAATGAAAAGCTGACTAGTGAGCCTAATTTGGGGTAATTCCCTTAGTACTCTCGAAGCATAACAAAGGCAGAAAAACTCTAATGAAAAATAATGGAAAGGTAGCTGGGGGCTTAACTTATGATCTCTGCTCATTACAGTAAGAGGCATTTTCATCGCAGTGTTGCCATAAAGATTATTGGCTGCCACATAACATAGGTCCCTCCTGAAAAGTTTCTGGAACAGCTTTGTTGGCACAGTAAAAGCCATGGAAAAACACCACAGATTTGCTTAAAACACAGTAATTCTTTTCCAAATATTAAGGATGTGATGCTTTGTTCAAAACTGGCTATAGAATGAGGTGATACGTGGTTCCCAAATCTTGATGTTTCAATATCAAGGCCCCCAGATCCAGTCTTACCAGAGTACAGCCCCTCAGCCGTTTTGGAAGCTGATCCTAAGGTCCCTCAGTGTCTCCAGTATCCAGGATTCAGTCCATCCTAGGGACCAGCTAGTCTAACTTGAGTTTTGCTTATGGGTCATGCATGCATGCTGTCAGAACAGAGGGCACACTTGCACAGAAAACAAGAGTTTAGGCAGGACAAAGTGAAGGTGATTTAGCACAGAGCTCAGCCAAACAAGTGTGCTGTCCTCCTGCTTACACACTATTGACCTCCTTTATTTCCCCCCTGATCCTCTCTCCCTGCAGTTGTTCCCTGCCATCCTCCTTGGTCCCTCACTTCACTCTCTTGGTCTGTTTCCGTAAGAACTCGTAAGTCCTCTATGATCCTTAAACATTCTTGTTCAATCCCAAGTCTCCCTCTATGCATCCCTCAGTAAATCTATGCCCCCTTACACAGGGGTCCCCAGAGCTCACAGAGCCTTCTTGTTTTGGGTCATGCAATTGGGTTGCGTAGCAGGACCAGGATTTAGTCCATCCCCTTCAAGGGTCTCAGAAGTGGCAATTCAGGGTGGTTAGTTTGGTTGAACTCCCCACCATGTCAGTGTGTCCCTCGTCACTGTTCAGTCTTTGTGTCTGTTTTAAGGAGCCATTGGAGAGCTGGCCCTGCAGCCACTTTGGGTGGCAGAAGCAGACAGCCTGGGAGAGAGATATGAGCCAGCCCTGCAGAGGAGGGCAACTGTATAAACATTTATACATGGGGGAATTGCGGTCCCCTGAATGTTCTTCATGCTACTGTCACTGAAATTGGTCATCCTCGGTGTGCAGCAGAGCAGGCTTAGATTAACTCAGACACTTCAATTTTGCTTAAAAAAAAAAAAAAAAAAACCAAAAAAAAACGAGGAAAGAAGAGTCTCTCTGTATCAGTATTTCCCCGGAGTCCCTTCTATACATTTTATTGGTACACTTTGTCTAGTTACTGGAAAAGAAATACATACCTGCCAGACACAGAATAACTTAAAGAAAGTTCCTTGGCTTGCACTTAGCTATTTTTACCCTCTGTTTTCCTTTTTTTAAATGTTAATTAGGTGCACAGCAAAATGCATGTAGTAAATCAATAATAAAGATTATGTAAGGGGATTTATCTGAGCAGCAAGCCCCTTAGTGTAGCATTCAGAAAGGAAAATGAGCACTGTTCTACTGAAGCCCAAAGGACTCCATGTGGACAACAGCATTAAAATAACATAAGAATGAAGAAGACTGTGTTCAGCTGGCTCCAGGAGGGTATCTGTGCTGCAAGCCAGTACGTTTTCTGCACCATGTTTCCTGCCTGTCCAGGGTTAGTTTGAGATCGGGTAGGTGGCCTTGAATGTGGTCCCAACAACGTGGTTTGGAGAAATGGAGCAGCTGTTGATTTATCTACTACATGCTCATAAATTACAAATATATAAATACAAGGGCTGTGATGTTACAGAGGACTTCAGTGAACACAACACACTTCTTTCTCACTTGACTAGTCTTTTTCCTTCTTGGTGGTGCATTTTTCTCTTCAGCTACCTGTGCTGGCTTCTGCCAAAGAAGCTGAGCCTGCTCATGCAGATTCTGTGGTTCCTAATTGCTTTTGATGAATTAGGTGGAAGATGTCATTTTTTCTCTTGGTTACCTTAGCCCTCAGGGTAAACAGCTGATGCCTATGTCTGGCACTAAATTGTCTGTTCTGGTCATATATAAGTGGGAAAGCACCATTTGATTGGTGAAAACAAGGGGAAAAATATTCCTCTGCAATCTGTGAGAATTAAGGACTTCAGGTTCTGACCTATGCAGTTCTTCCATGCCTGGGGTAGATTCAGGGGCTGGCTTGCATGTGTAGACTGAACAAATCATCAGTTCCTTTGAAATGGAGCGTGAGAAGGGAGATCAGCCCTCACGGATGTTCTTGAAGATGCGAGTCCCAGGTGAGAAATTCTTCATGATTGAGATAGTCTCATAGGACTATCCACGTGCAGAAACAAATTGTTCTCTCTCTGGTCCTCTCAGGCTGCTGTTTCATTTTACCGGGCTAGCTGGGGGGGGTTTTTATCAGCATAATAGATTATCTAGATGAGATCTTAATTCCTGGTTACCTCTGTTTTGAAAAAAATAAGCATAATCATGCCCTCTTCTTTCCATCTTTGTGGCAGTTCCACAGAGGGCCCCCTTGTGTGTCTCTTTGGATTTGCAGCATGGTTGAGATTTTCAGTGCTGGGCTCCCTGGGTGTTAGATAGGCCTGGCTTTCAGAAACCAGATGCTTGTGTTCCATGTGCTTTTAAAACCCTCTCTGTCAAAAGCCCCAGATCTTGTAAGGTCTTTCAGGTTGTACATGCAAAGTCATTAGCCAGCTTTGCAAATCTTGGCCTGTATATTTTCCTTTTAAAAAAATCTTTTTTTTTTTTTGCTAGGCTTCTATGAGCTTCCAGCTGTGCTTCCCTAACAAGCCTCACATTTAAAGTACTTGCTTCAAAAGGCTGCTAGCCTCAGAGAATATAAGGAGAAGGCTTTCTTTTATTAGTGTGTATTAATTAAAGAAATACCTAACACCTAGTTGGAATTCCTTTATGAAAAAAAAAAAACAGTTCTCCTTAACACGCAGGATGGCGAGTTCAAAGAAGTAGGGATTAATTTAACCATTTTAAGAGCAGATGGGTCTGGCAGAATTAAAATTATCCAGCAATTGGCAGCCCTATAGGAGAGCAGGTGTTTCTAAATTATAGTTACCTCAGCTCAAATCTCCTCCCACAGGCACATCTCCCCTGAGGTTCTCCTTATACATCCGACTGGACTGTATTCTCTTTAAAACTACTGTGTTTGGACTGGACAGGGAGCTCCTGAGCTGAGGCCAGAGGTCCCTCTTGTCGGGTCTGCCTCTGACAGTAACCTGTAGGGATAGAGGGTGAGATACATGGCAGTCTTTCTTTTCCTCAGGTATATAGAGCAGCACATGTAAAGGGGATAGTGGAGGGATCCAGCAGAAGGGAGCCCTGTGAGATACTGAATGATGAAGTGGCCAGTAGGAGACCCATGGAATGGGTAGGCTTATTTTGGAGGGTGCGCAGTCACTGAGACAGTGAGCCTTGGAACAGTTTTGGCAGAATACTTTTTTTTGCTTATTGAGATTTGGAGTGTTTTTAGGCAGAAATTCACAGTAAGTCAACTTTGGACTGTGTGACTCAGCAGAGTCTGTAACGTAAGGTGGCTAACAGCTTGTGAGAGCATGCAAAGTGGGAACAGGGAGGGAGTGGTTGCTTTGGGTGGACTTAAAATAGCTAGATGTGAATATCTGCATGTCAGCTAGTTACCCACTGTCCACTGTAGTTGGTGAAAATCTTTAACAGGGTAATGCAGCTAAGCATCTCACAGCAGACACTTGCACTTGATCACCCAAAAAGCTCTGTACTCCAACAGCTCCATTAACGAGATCTCCCCTGATTGGGAGACATGGGCTAAGATACTTAGCTCTCTACCTCTACTGAATCCTTTCCTTCTTATCTAATTTGGGCTCCCAAAAATGAAACTAGTTACAAAGAAGAGCTAAGCCAAGATGGGAAGAGGTGATCAGTTCCCCTGCTGAGTGCCTGTGGGCACCTAGAAAGCACTTGAAGGGAGTAGGGATTTTTGGTGATGCAGAAGGGCTCTTTGAAAGCTGAAATGCAGGACAGTAGTGAGGATTGGGGAGAGTGATGACAGGCAAAGTCTGCAGGAGCTCTAGGTTGTGAATATTATTGGTGCAGGTGGAAGGAATGGAAAAATAACACAGGTTATTACACTTTGGAGTGTTTCAGGGTTGGGTTCTGTGGTGCGTGGAGACTGGGGCAATCTGAAGCATTAGGTGTACCAGAGTCAGTGGGCTATAGATGAAGGCAAACTGTTACAGACCTAAAAGTAGTGGAGCTGTTTCACAGCACATTGGGAGCTGCAGATTTAGTAGCCCAGAGGTCCTTGCAGTGTAGCACGTGGCACTGCCAGCACCTGCCCCCTTCATCCAGCCGGTGCTGCCTCCCTTGTGGAGCACAAGGAGAGAGCTAGTACAGAGACTGATGACAGGCCAAAGATGTGGTTTTCTGAAGAAACTTGGGAGAGCTTGTTCAGATGATGAATATCGCTGACACTGCTGCCATCTGCTCTCAGAGCACTTGCAAACAAGGGGCAAAAAATTAGCTGAATAAAATGAGTCACTCTTGTCTGTTCTTCCTTATTAAGAATCCTAAAACTGCAGCTTGCCATCCAAGTGTGACGAAAAGAGATATTGGTTTCAATTAGCCATGCAGTGGTCCTCTTCATTGAAATCATCTGACTTATGTCACGCAGAATAAAAATATTATTGGTAAGCTACCAAAATAATATGGCACTTGCAAAGTAATTTTAACCTCCAGTGTTTTCTCTCAGTAGTACATTACCAACAAATTAAACCCCCGTATCTGTCCCTTTCCTGGGAGAATATGTGGTTTGGTAAGGTGACGTGTTAGAAGCTTTCACGGGAGAAAAGGCCAGTCCCAGTCACTCAGAGGGGATGCCAGAGCAGCAATTAACTATGCAAAAACCACTAGGGTGAAAGCAACTCTCTGTAAGTGCATGTGAATTGTAACTAATGCAGGGTAGCCAGCATATACCAGTCATATAAGCTCTTCTTTCAGCTTTGGATTTCTAGTGATAATACCACTGATTTAGCTTTTCCCATCTCCTGCTTCAGCAGCTGAGGCTTGGGACCATCCTGTTGAGGTCACTGTAAATACTCACATTTGAAGCTTCATCTGAGCACTAAATATCTGCCTGATCCTGAGCTCCAGCTTTTGAAAAAGCAAGCTGGAATGTTTCACCTTTGTTTCCCAGAGTACAGTACATAGCTGGAGGTGACATCTCTCCAGGATTGTATTTAGCTGTGTGGTCCTTTTCATACTGCATACTCAACCCTGTAGGTCTGTTACAGACATAAAGTGCGAGCAGTGTATTTCTGTTGCCTCGATCTCGAAATCCTCTTTCAAAATGCTTGAATTGAAGAAAATCAATGTGTGCATCAAACACTTTGCAGTAGTTCCCTAGTTTGCACAAGTTTACTCTTCATCTCTGGGAGATTCTAGCCCTCGGCTAGTGAGCATTTTGTTGTACAAGAGAGAAAACTTGAAGACAGTTGTGCTGAAGGTGGTTTTTGAAACTGACTCGTTTGAACTTTATGAATTTTAACTGTGGTTCAGTTTTTAAATTCAGAGATTTTGGTAGCAAGACTGAATGCTTTCAAGTTACAAGGCTCCATGGCTGATCTTATGCTGTAAATTGCAATATTTTGCAATTTGTAGTTTAATTTAGAAGGATCACCTCCTTTCCTAAATACTTAAGTAATGTGGCAGGCTGTGGTTATTGATTCTCTTGGAATTTATTACAAGAAAGCTGTATTCACTCTTTCCTCTTGGGAATGTCCCTGCTGAACTGCATGCTTGCTAGTGACAGCTTAGGCCCCTGATACATAACCAGAGACCTTGCTTAATATCCTTGCAACTACTTAGGGAATTTTTATTAAGTAAAAACATCATTAAAGTAGACAGAATGATGAAGTTTAATGAGCATCTTTCTCACTTGATATTGTTAGTTTTGCTGCTGCAGCAGCAGCGGTGCTCTCATTTGTTACTTCCAGTGGGGCGGGTGGAGAATGCAGGGAGATTTTGTTTATGTTTGTATCTGCATACAAAGAAACATTTATGTTCATGAGATGTATTTGCTTTGAAAAATATATACAAGGAAAGAAAGCAAGTGGAAGTCTCTATCTGAGAGCTTTCTGCACTTTCAGTCTTGCATGCTATCTCCCCTTTAACGTAATGAGAAGGCTGCCTGCAATACTGTAGCTGCTATGTCTACAAAGGTGTGTGAGCTGTGGTTGTAATAACTAGCTTCTGGCTGTTGCTGCAAACCGCAGTACCAGCTCCATAAACAGGTGACGTTTCAAAATATCAAGTGGGAAGGTGCTGCCATGTGTTATCAGCACTTATCTCACAAATCTGCCTTGAAACTATAGCCACAATCTGCCTCAATATTCCTTGGTTTCTTTATGGAGACAATCTGCCGTGGCTAAGGGTCTAGTCATGCAAAGAGCGATGTCAAGGTGCCATCTCCCAGCACGTTACCATCCGTCAGCTGAGCAGCACAGTTGTCTGTGTGCATGTCATAAGCTGACCTCCGCTGCCGAGGACGAGGTGCAAGTGTCTCTGCCTAACACAGCTGACTTTGCATTGATGCAGAGCAGGAGCATGTACACAGTTTGTGCAGCTTGGCTATGGCTACTTCTGTGGCTGCATCCTTCCAGTAGGTATTGAAATCATTAGAGGCTGTGTATGCAAACTTCACATCTGTTACAACCAAAGGGTTATAGGTTCTTGTGGAATTTAGATAGTTACTTCTCTGTGCAGATAAGCTCCATTAGTTTTTTTTCTTTTGCTTTTTTTTCCTGTGGTTTTTTTTCCCCCTTGGGAGCTATGAAAGTGGTATCTGTTATTGTACCAGAACTTCATTGAAAATTTTGAATTCTCTTTTCCCTAGTGTAACAGAAAGCAAATTCTGTCCCAGAGGCATTATCACAGTCATTATTGTATTTAAATGTTGTTGTGACACCATATGTCTCCTCATATTTGATGTATGCAAACACAAGAGAGAGACCCTGTGTGTGAAGGCTTGTGTAATCTAAATACATCTGATCCTTGCTCTTTGAGTAGCAGACTCCTGTGATAGACTGTAAAGCACTCATCTTCCGTTGAGATAGCAATGTGCGCTGAAACTTCCTTGACATTTTGCCAGGAAAACCTAAGTAGATGTATTTGATTTGCTTATTTCAAACCCAGTAATTAATTTTCCTGGGTGGAACTTTGGTGCACATGATGATAGAAGTGAATGTGAAATTTGCTGTAGATGCCTTCAACTCATGTACATCTATTACTACTAATGGAGTATTTGCATGGGGCAAAGGGAATCACTGGAGCACCAATAGCACTGAATATTGTAAGGAGCAGATATCAAAGAAATACCAAAAATCCTTACGGATAAATTGGGATTCTTACTGCTTAATGCATGCAGTGGCCGCTGGACCTCATTTCACAGTCAAAAGGCATTGCCCAAGTAGACTTCAGCAGAACTCTGAAGTTCATTCAAAATTGTCAATATTCAGTTTCTCCACTTGGAAAGCATCTGTGTAGTCAGTAGAATCCCCACCACACCCTTTTGCTTCAGGAAGAGTTCATTACCAGAGCTCTTCCAGTCCACAAACTTGAACATTTGCACTGAGAAAGGAAGAAATGAGAGGCATAGTGAATACCAAAAGGGTCACCTGAGAGGAAAACTCACGTAAAGTTTCCAAACCAAAAGAAGGAGAGCCTAAAGCAACCTGAGCAAAAAGAGGGTATGTAATAGCTGAGAACCACTAAAGCTGGTTTAGTCCTCCCTGGGTTGGCACTAACAGGGCAAAGGAACTGTGAGGCAGCAGGATGTGGAAGACAGGACAGTGACAGGGGACTTCTGTTCCCATCTGTGAAGGGTTTTTGTGCTCAGATATGGTGGATCAGTGGATTCTTTGTTAATTCAGTGCTTAAAATCCCAAATGGGGACTTTCTTATTCTATGAAAAAGAGCCAAAAACCAGCTTGAATGTTAATTTAGTATTTAGCTAACTATTGGTGTTCACAGGTTTGAGTATACATTTCCACTTCTCTGTTGCTAACTTCTTGGAGTTACAAAATTATTGCTGACAGTGGTTCAAATGCTGCGCTGCATATCGTTGAGAACAAGATACTGCTTGTTCCCTGACGTTTTCTACCCTGGATCTGATGGGACAACCTCCTTGAATGTTACCTCTGTGCTCTTCTACAGTGATAGTATTTCCTAATACCGAACAATCTCCTACCATATACTCCCTCCCTCAACTCACTTAAAGCCTTCCAAAACAGGACCGTTATTTAGGATGGATATTTGATTAGTATTCATACTGTGTACTTGGATAAAATACAGTCTTGTGCTGTTGGGGCTCTATCTCTTATGAAATAGAAGAAAAATATGACTGTTGTAGCTAATACGAAGCATGTGGTTATCACAGAGGGTCAGGGCTCTCTGCATTCATCAGGAAATGGCACCTGATCCCTAGTTGACAGTAGGTGATGACACATATAAAATTTCAGTAAGGTGAAGTAATGTCGTAGTTTACAGTTGTATTTTCCTTGAGCAAGTCTTTTTTAGCTACAGCACACCTTGACAGCAGTCTGCTTAGCAGCATGATGTAAATCTTCAGCTGCTGAGAAGGTGAAAGCTAGCACTGGCTCTCCACCTCACCCTACAAGAAGCTCTAATCCACTCTATGGTCCAGGAACCCCAGGGTTGAAGTATCTTCCAGATAAAGCAAAGTAAATCTCAGAGCAGCTTTTAACACCCTGACATAGAATTAGAATAGTAAAGAATAGAATAAAGTCACAGAATCATGAAGGTTGGAAAAGACTTCCAAGATGACGTGTAATGGTGACTTGGGAAGACAAACACCATCACGCTGAACGTGCCCCTCTTCCTTCTTCCCCCAGCTTTGTATGTTGAACATGATCCCATGTGATCTGGATTATCTCTTTCATCAGTTGGGGTCAGCTGCCCCAGCTTTGTCTCCTCCCAGCAACTTGTGCACCCCCAGCCCACTCGCTGGTGGGGTGGGGTGGGGTGAGGAGCAGAAAAGGCCTTGGCTCTCTGCAAGCATTGCTTAGCAAAAACAAAAACATCTCTATTATCCACACTGTTTCCAGTGCAAATCCAAACCACAGCCCCATACCAGCTACTATAAAGAAAATTACCCCAGCCAAAACCCACAAAGTGCGTCTTTGAAAAGCACATTATGTCAATAAGGGAAGTTAAATTTGAGCTGTGTTTATTTTGAGTAGGTTTTTAATTTAGTTTAATCAGGATTACTCATAAATTATCTATCAATTACTGTGTGATATTTAGCAAGATCCTCTCAGCCATGTAGTCTATTTAGCTTCACAGTGAATGCCAGTGTCTTAATTGTAGGATACTTTGTCAACATTTAATCAGTGGTACTTACTAATGTGGCATTGATGTGTTGGTAGCTGTCCCAGTGCTATCAATCATGTGTGAGCAGCAAAGGCTGCTGTGACACCATTGCTCTCTGTCACATTATCAAGCCCTTGGGTTTTCTAGTTAGGGATGATGCTCACTCTGCTCTAAGCGGGCACTCTATCTCTCCAGTTCAACCCAATTTTTATCATTGTCTACTTGAATACACATCCTTCCAGCCTTCCAAGCCTTAATCCCATAACTGCAGAATAAAGGTTGCTAGTTTCTGAAGGCAAAACTGATTGCTCCTTCACTGCTCCAAAGGCCTGCTTCTCCTGGTGTTACTACCCTGAAAAGTCACGAAAAACCAAATGTTAATGACTGCAGCAAGATCTAATAGAAAATTCAGTGTGTTGAGACAAAATAAAGACCTTCCTTTTTTTATTTCTAGTAACTAGATGCATTGTTTAACGTGCTGCAGAGTAAAAGCCTGTATCACAATTTTTTTGTCTCATTTCCTTACAGTCTTTATGGCAGACACATGCAGGCGAATCCTGAACCTCCAAAGAAGAACAATGACAAGTCAAAGAAGATCAGCCGTAAGCCTCTGGCAGCCAAGAACAAATAAGTGCCTGGCTTCTGCCTCTGTTTTTATATCTTTTACATTGCTTTTGCCTGTGCTTATAATATTCCCTCACATCTCCTGTTACTTATAAGAAAGCAGAGACTAGAATTAAATGCAATTTACTATGTATACCGCTTTAGGAGGTACTGCTAGAGGGATACAAATTTACATATTCTCCTAATTATGGTCACATTTATATAGCCATTTAATACATCACTGTCAAACGTATTTTAGCTTTTCTATTTATATGTATATTAATGTTCTCTCTTCACATGTGTCACATGCTGTTAATATCAGGGGGTTTGCACCTATATTATATGATATTAAATTTCATATGATATTCCAATTGATTTTAATAAAGTTTTTAATTTGTATTGTTGTTTTGTTTTTTCAGTAGGACTTCTGAAATAGAAAATTCCTTGAGGAACATAATGTGTCCAGTTTCCTGTAAGGTGTTGATTTCTTCCTTAGGAATGTGGTAGCATTTTATCTGATACAAGTTAGTTAAAATGCAAAACATTCTGTTCAAGGAGTGAAAAATTTTAATCAGTTTCTTTTTTTTATTTTTAATGTTGCTATGTCCTGCTCTTTTTGCCTTGAAGGTTATTTTGAAATCAAAGAGTAGGGAAGGGGAGACAGGAAAGAAAAAAAAACTGTCTTTGTAAAGAGCTGCCAATTGCCAGCGCCAGTTTGGGGAAGAGAACTTTGTCATTGAAGAAACTGGTAATTCTGCCAATTTTTTAAGTGATTTTTTTTCTTTAGGCAAAAAACCCAAATAATGTGTTTAGTCTCTGCTGAAAGTGCTTGTGTTGAAGAGCTATTCCAAATGGCTTTTGAAAATGCCACAGGTTCTATATTTATCTATACAAAGCTGGCACTGCAACCAAGCTCAGAAGCTGCAAATTGTTCAACAGCTCGAATAGCTTCAGGTCTTACCAGTGGGGAAGGAAAACCTAAAATCTACAGACAGTAATTTCCAAACAATTTTAGTCTTACGAGACCAAAAGCTAATGAGGGAACTCAAGAAGCAAAACCAGATATTCATACCTAGATCACTCGTGTCGGGACCTTTCTGCCCTTGATTTCCAGTTCCATGAATTTCATATCCGAGCAATCCATTGAGAGTCGGCTGCTATCCGGACAGCAAGCTGGGAAGCATGCCCAGACTGCCGAGACAGGCCTGTGGTGTTCAGTGGGAGAAGAAAAGGTTTTAAATATCTCATGCTAGAAGTGATACCTTCTGCAAAAGCCATTTTCTGTCTGAAGATTCTGTTATCAGCACCGTCCTCTCCAGCGCATTTAGGATTACCCCAGCATTTAAGTAACATGGTTGCCTTAGTCTAGGAATAAATGTATTGACATATATTTTGCAACAGATTTTTTGAATTGGCAAGCAGGGCTAGGAAGTTGGCGTCAAGCTTTAGACACATTTTAAGTGGTCTTCAGTACTTCAGAAGAATGAGGCAGTCTTGGTAAGCAGATGGAGAACAGTAAAAATGGTAGACTTGTCAGGAACAGTTAATTCTATCTGTTGCAAGCTCTGCAGAGGATTTTCCAGACCTCTTAAGTGATTTGTATAGGGAACAGGTCCAACTGAAACAGGCCCATGAAGGTGCTAGGTTGGTTGTGTGCTAAGAATTCACAGCAAGAACTGGCCCCCATCTGGAATGCTCACAATTAAATGTGGTGTAGGCATTAACACGTGAGGGGACCTAACGACAATAATAATCATGCTACAAGAAGTCCTGAAGAAATGTCAGTGAAATGTCAGAAGATCCCCAAACTACTATTACAGATTTGTTTTGAAACAAAATAAATAGCAAGGGCACATCTATCAGGACGGGGTGAAGAGGCTCTAGACCCTTCCCTGGCATTGAACACTACCCTAGCCCTCCCTCGAGGGTGGCACTGTCCTCGGGGTGGAGCCACTGCTCTCCTGACAGATCCTGCAGCCATGGCTAGACAGCTTCTTCAAAGCTTGAGGGCGTTTTACATAGGCTCGCTTCCAGCTGAACTGGATTCACCGCTCTTCTGAAATCTCCCTGGGTATGCCCTGACGTGGTTTTCTGTGAGCAGGGCAGCATTATGGCTTTCCTTTGACTCAAACAGAAATCCAGCCAGAGCTAAAGGCTCAGGTGGTATCTAAGACCGCGTCCATCACCTCCTGTGTCCTGGGGTTTGGAAAAAAAAGAAGCTGCTACAGGGCTACAAGGGTTTCAAAACATGGAGTAGAGCCTCTAATGTAAAATTAAAAGCTTGTTGGGGAAGGCCTGGTGATATTATTGGTGGGAAGCTACAGCACTGCTTTAAAATAAACTTGATTTTCAAGCATTAGTCAGACTTCCATTAACTGCAGTTGCAAATTTTGAAAGTGTTGAAAGACTCATGCAATCTCTCCTCTGCAGGGTTTCAAAGTATTGATTGGAGCATTCCTGAGTGTTCATAGCAAAAAAATCCACCCAACCTTCCCACTTCTTCCCTCATGAAGGAGGAAGAAACACGGTTTTGACAAGCCAAAGCAGGAATGAAGGGTCTGGGGAAGAGTAAGTGAAAGGCATAAAGATGTGAAGGATAAAAGAAATCCTAAAGGGAGAAGTATTATACTGAAGATGGTGGCAGATGGGGGAAAAAAGAAGTTTCTTGAAAAGAAAGATGAAAAAATAAGATAATGTTCTGAGAAGATGATGAAAAACTGAAATGCATAAAGCTTCACAAACAGAAAACAAAATGGGTAAGGAGTAGCTCTTCAGAGGTTTAGGACAGAATAAAAGACAAGGGCAAGAAAAGCAAACTTTCTGGGATGTAACATGCTAAGGTTTTAGAGTTCTTAAAAAGGTACCAGCTTCTTAGAGCAAACTACACAACAGTTTTAATGTGAGTGTGATGATTTTATGTATCTGTTCTCTAAAGTCATTGCTTTTTTAATATTTAAAAACAATGTTTTATTTTACTGGGTCACAATTATTTCGCCACTAAACTTCAAGGAAACGAGCTGCTGTTTTCTATTGCGGTGAACCAGTTAATGAGTATTGCAGCTCATGATGGTCCCTCTGATGGTCCCCATAGTCACTTCTCCAGAGTGATGGAGTCACTTCTCCCTCAAAGTGAGGCCCCTTCCAGTGAGTCTTTGGATGCTACCGCTAGGTGAGCATTTGTGTTGTGCCAGCGGGAGCACCAAGCTCTGGAAAGGCAGCTCTTTGCTGGTCAGTATTGTTTCACTGGCCTGGTTGGCAGTGAGGTCCCTGATCTCAGGCTGCCTTGAAAAGAACATTTTTGCCATCCATTCTTTCATGGTCACTCGTTCAGTTGCCTCTTTGGGCCACCCTCTCATACAGCCAACAGCTTGCCACTTCAAGAGGAGAAAATTATTCCTGAGAAGAGGAAATTTGTTTTTTATAACTTTACAGTACGTGGGAGCTCTTTGAAAACAATTATGCTGGTAATTCTCTGTTTTGATTTTGCATATGGTGAACTGGAAAGAGTATGGCGATTTTTTTTTGCTTTTTCCTCTGACAGAGGAAACTTTTTTAAATTACCATAAGACGGATAGGATGTGCCTGTGCAATGAGTGGCCTGGGAAATTAATGCTCCGTGCTAAGCTAGGCAAAATAGAGCCAGAAAACCTGCATGTTGCAGGCACCATCCACACTTTTCTTGTACTTACAGTGTCTGTTAACCCTTTATTGCCTCCTGCAGTCCTCCTGGTGGACAAGTAACAGTTAAAAACAGACAAAGAAACAAATCTCAGCTCTGGGAACATGGTCACTGCTGTTACTCTATTTCCTATGTAAAAAATATGTGAGGAAGAGCACTGTGATTCTAAAGGTTTACCTTTTTATGATTGTTAGTCTGGGAATATGCTTCCAGTGGAGTCACTGGTATTCAAGCATCTTTATTTTGGTTTTAGTCAGGTCTTTTCTGTTAAGGAAATGACACTGTAGCATCTGTTCATCAATTAGCTTCCAGCCTTACAGCTGGCAAATCACACCAGCAGCATGGGCACTTCTCCTGAAATGGCAGCTTGTTTGGAGGTACGATCTGAGCCAGCATGGCCCTTGCCTCTCCTCCCTCCAGCACCGCCTGTGCTCCCCATCCTCCTCCTCCCGGCTCTCCCCACCATGCTGCAGCGCAAGGGGCCAGATCCTGGGCTCCTGGAGGATCTGGGGAGAGAGAGAAACCTTCCTCCTGTTTTGCCAGACCCTCTGCTCCCAGGGCGCTGAGTGAGGTCAGGAGGCATTTCCAGCCCTGGCAGCACTTGGGTGTTCCACACTGGCTCATGGCTTGGTGCTGGTATGAAAGCTGGGAGGGTGAGTCTGTGCTGTCCCCACGCTTGCTGAGCAGCAGGAGCTCCAGAGACGGGTAATATTTCCAGTTTGGAGCGGGTGGTAACTGTTAATATCCTCATGACAACCAGGAGGAGTGAGATTGTCATCAGTTATATTAGTTGTTAATTTTGTAAATATTAACAATTTCTAGGATTATGGCACAGGATGTGAGCTGTCAACTTGCTTTATTTTCCTCCTACTCCTTCTTGTAATGACACATCTTTTATACTCCCAGATTCGTGCCATGTATTTGTTACTTTGCACTGACACCAGGGCTGGCAGATGTTCTGGGATGAAACCATGATAACTTCCCAAAAGTTAGATTTTCTTCCCCTCCTGGGTACTTTGTTTCCCCTGATCTAAGGAGAAGTAATTTGCCTGTAAAGAGCAGTGATTTATAAATCTCTGTGGTTGGTTTACATCCAACGCTGCTGCCAAAGCCGCTGCCATTGGCACAGCTGAGCTCCTGCTTCCACTTCCAGTTCACCTGAGTGCCTCAGGCAGGCGCCACCATTCCGGTCCCCCCTGGAGCAGTGGCTGAGTTACAGCTCACCAGGAACTGTATCCCTATTGTGAGAAAGCCCTTAAAACTGACATTTTTACCATATATCTCAAGAGCAAGATTTTAACCGTATTTTTAGATCATGAAGCATGGTAATTGTGTGAGTGCCAGTCGCAGGAGTCACTCCTGCAGCTTGGTGGACATGTTCAGAGGCAGCTTTTGTGACAGTGCGAGGTCGGGGGGGAAGCACTGGGGCAGGTGGCTGTGCCAGGGCACTCACTCCTCACCTTGGCTCCCTTGCTACTGGTGAGAGCTTCTCTGCCCCACTCCTGTGCCGCCGGCAGCCTTGAATGTACAGCCAGTGCTCCAAGCAGTGGTGAGCCCCCGCCTGAGTGTAGCTTCACAATTTTCCTGACATTCCAGTTGTTGAGGATAATGTTTCAAATGGCCTGGTGCCAGGGCAGCCACCAGTGCAAGGATGAGTGGGGAGCGTGGCTGTGGCTGACTGAGTGCCAACAGTGGGACAAGCTGCACCTTCCAGCCTGGAGTGTTCAGTGCCTGCGGATGGCGCCATGCAAGCACTGGACTAAATACCCCAAGTGTTTCAGTAATCCTTTAAATGGGGTGCCTTCTGCCAGGGTGGGTGTCCTGCAGGCCCTCAGGGAAAGTCTCGCCCTCTGCCTGAGCCTGGGCAATGCTGTGCTGCTCGTGGTATTGCTAATCTTTGCTCTGCTAGCATGGAAATTGCAGTCTGGTAGCAGTGGATTTCCTGGTGGCACAGAGCTATTGCCAGGCAGAACCTGAGAAGCAGGACACCTCCTGCCCTGGTGATTGCCCTTGCCATCCTCGCATGAAATTCCGCACCCTCGGGAGCCACACTGAGCTCAGTCAGCAGTGCTTCCCAGGACCAAAGTGCCATGGAAAAAGTCACCCCTAATAACCACTTGTGGGGCTCAGCATGGCAGTGCCCTGACAAGGACCAGCCAAAGTGGAGTAGAGCCAAAGGGCTGGTCTGAGGCTCAACCCTGCAACCCAGAGCACCGCTGGAGAAAGGGCAATGTTGTCAATAAAGGCTGTGGTCGTGAGTGGCTCAGGTTCTCGGTGGGAGAGTAGATTTTAGCTTAATACTGGACTATGTTTTTCCTCCAACTGTGTGGTTTAGGATGTAACATCACAGCAGTGACACAGAGAATTGGTGATCTTGTCAACTACCCCCTCAGAGGGGTAGGGTTTAGAAACCCTACTGTTGGGAGCCTGGTTTGAGCATCCTCAGCCACTTCTTATTTGCTCTTATGTTGATCCAGATATTTTATTTTAGGGAGATACCCAAACACACCTGGCATATATGAGTTCCCAGTATCACACAGAAATGAGCACCTGTGTTTGGAGCAGAAGGGAGCACTGATTCGGAGGAATGCGATGCATGGGTACTTACTGGGATATGATTTTAGCCATTTCCATCCAGACTGTACAAAGTGACTTTCCTGTCTTCATTTCTGGTCATCATAAGCTCCTCAAAAGATTTCTGTTCTGCTGGTTGATATCCAGAGATGCATTAAACACCTTGTAGATCAGGAATTCAATACTAATCCATTCTGAGGGCAAACATAAAAATCAAAGCTTTGATTTCAATCCCAGTACTTTGCTGATACCATGTGGGCTTGGAGTCCAGCTGTCAGCGGCTCTCCAAGCTACTCGTGCAGCCAGGGAGGATGCCCGGCAGCACCTCGGGATGCACTTTCCGCCTGTGCCAGCAGTGGGGGCAAGAATACAGCTGGAGAGGCGAGGGAGGGAACACCAGAACAGATCCAAAATTAAGGCCTGAAATCCTTCTCATTCCCCGTGTTGCTGGTACAAAAACATGCCGAGACAGTTCACAGTGAACACAGCTGTCACCCCCAGGCTTGGCAGGGTGTCCCCAGGGAGGTTGGTGGTATTTCCTTTCCCTCACTTTGCTTTTACATCAACTCCACCAATTAAGAAATCAAATAATTCAGAGGCAGCCATGTGGCATCAAATGCTGCAGCAAGGGATAAAAATAACCCCAAAGCCTCAGGAAAGATTGCTCCGAGGGCTGTGCACCAAGCCAAGCCCCGTTGTGGTGTGTGTGAAGAGGATCACAGCCCTGGCTGGCCTGGCTGTCCCCCCCACAGCTGGATTTGAGGGAGCAGGAAAGCCCGTGAGGGCAGGCCCTGGCAGTGTTGCTCTTCTGCACCTCTTTGTGGGAGAGCCCCCAGACTCCCGTTGGGCCAGGAGTGCCAGGGCAGAGCAGGGAAGTTAACAGGGCCCCCAGACACTCTGAACCGGGGACCTCAAGCCAGCTTCTCCATCCCCAAGGCAAGCACTGACCTAGAAGTGGGTTCATTAGCTGGACCTGCATTTTGGACCTGTGGCTGATGGCTTTGCAAACAGGGAAACATGGAATAAAACTTAAAAACATTCTTTTTTTTTTTTCCCCGAAAGAAAACAGAAACAGCCAGGAAATAAATATTGAAAAATAATCTCTCCAAAATCCTTGAAATGAAAAAAAAACATTGGGTTTGGGAGAAAAATGGAATTTGTTTGGAATAAATAAGGAACCAGGGAAGGCCAGGCCACCTGACATAGCTCCATAGCTAGACCCACACTCCAGCCAGGTACAGGCAGTAATGAAAAAAATAAAATAGTGCATCCAGTTCTGCATAGAAGTTTTCTGTTCTTGTAAACCAAATGAAATTAATCATTACATTTATCTACAGGGTGTTCTATAAAATCAATAAGTTCTAGCACTGCATAGCAATCAAAATATGACAAGGCACTTAAACTTTGCCAACTCAATCCAATTAATTATAACTTCGTTAGAAAACAGTCATTTTTATAGAGTCAGTTGACTCTTCAAGGACTATAATACAAGCCTGATATAAGCTCATTGATTTTTTCTTTATGATTTCCAGTTGAAAGCAAACGGAGATCACTCGCTTTATAAAACTGTGAAAATATGTGTGTATTTAACATACCAATATTATTTATAAGCAGCAGCTAATATTTAAGTGCCTCTTGTACGCCTTGATAAAAGTGGTTCATGATTCAGCCCTCTCAGATGTTCAGAGGATGTTCTTCCACATTATTGCTGTCGTCATTTGTCTTTCCCCTCTGACATGCAGTTTTTTATGCAGGAAAACTCTGTAGATGGGGCTTGTCAGAAAGGAGTAGAGCAGCCTGAATACCTATGAGGAAACCAAGCACCTCCAGACATCCCAGACTGGCTCTACCATCTTTTTATACAGCAGCCTAGGACCTTACAAGGCAGAAGTGAGACCAAGGGACCCTGAGGAAAACAAAGAGCGGAGGAGTAGGGTGTTAGACTCTGCAGGTGTTCAGGGTTGGAAGAAGAGAAAAGCTTAGTCGTGGTAAGGAATTTTCAGGGTGACAAGTAGAGGGAGGAAGGTTTGGTTTGGAGTAGGGATTGGAGGGAGGAGAAGGACCCAGAGATTCATTGAGTGCTCATAAAGCTCACAAACCCTCTGGAAAATGAAAAGACAAATACTGCAAAACATACACCAGGCATTGAACCCAGCTCCTCTCCAAAGAGTACAGTTGGGGACCACATGCTGATGGTTGCTGCCATGAACATGTGTGTTTGAGAGGGGTGTTCCCATGCCACATTGCCCTTCAGCCACTTCCTGCATCAAGCCATCCCAAACAGACAGGCCTGAGCCTGAGCCACAGCCAGAGCCAGAGCCAAGCCTTGGTGCTTCAACAGTGCAAATCAGAGCTGAAAACCGTAAGTCACAGGTACAGTGCCCCCATAAATGGCACCAGTGAGAACTCGTGCTCAGTCCTGAGGGCAGGGGGATTGCACATCCTGCTCACAGGCCCAGGGAGCTGGTCAGGTTCAGCTCCCTACCAGGGTTTACAGGAGGTTTGATTTCAGTCCCCAGGAGCATCCAGGCACCAAGAGGCAGACAATGATGCCTGGATCTAATGGGATTTCATACTTTTTGAGCTGATGTTCATGAGGTGAACATGAGGCCACCCAGTCTGAACAGTAGTTTTGCTGGGAGGGGACAGTATCTCCTGCCTTCAATAAATGCATGAAAGAAATCAATTTTACCAGCAGGAAGGCGCTGCTCTTAGGTCCTCAGGACCGGCAAGCGGGTCTCCCCTATGAGTCAAGCTGTTGGCTCTGTGCCTGGCTGTGATTTCATCCTTCCTTGTGCTTGTCTCACATGACCCCATGTGGTTGAAAAGCCATTTCTAAGGCACACTCTCAGAGGAGAGAGTGGCCAGGTCTGGTGGCAGTGTGGAGTGGGCTGCATTCGTCTGTGTATGCTGCAGAACAAACCTGGCCAAACAAGGTGGCTTCCTCCAGTCATCTATCCCTGCACTAACCTCAGAAAACAGACTCCAGCATTTGAGTTTAGAAAAGCAAATCTAACACCAGATCTATCACCAGCAGCAAGAACACCAAGGTAAATCGCATCAGTGCCATGTGTTTTTTAGGAACAGTCCTGACCATGTGGGCAGTCACATTTGTAAGTGAAAAAAATCCGCCAATAATGGCAAACACTTGGGTTTTACTGGTTTATTGTCATTAATAAGAGGCTCTTAACAAATGTCTGAATCTGTGAGAGAAGGATGAGCCATGCTGCTTCTGTTCCGTCAGCGCCCAGATCTTCCAAAAACTAAAGGAGACTGTCCAAGGACTGAGGATCTGGGGTTTTAAAGAAAAAGATGAAAAACTAAGAGAAGACTTTACAAAGTGTGACTTGTTTTCAGTCATGATGCATCAGTTACAGATGAAAACAGAAAATACAGTTGTGTTTCTGGAGTAGTTATTTGCAGCTCCATGTTGCAGTACTCCTACTTTCTTGCCCTGCAAGGTAATGAAAGCACGAGGATGTCACTGGCACATGCTGGAGGTTGCCACTGATCACCAGCAAAGAAGGAAGGGATGAGGCACCCTGGCACCAGGCACAGGGCCATGTCTGCAAGCAGACACTCCTCTACCGTGGTGAGACAGCTGCAAAGGCCGGACACCAGCCAGGGCTGCCGCCATCTCCAGGGCGTGGTCACCTGGGCTTGGCTCAGTGGGCAGGAGGACTTGGTGGCAGGAGCCACTTGTGGTGTATTGCAGTACATAAAAGTCTTCACACCACTGTGAGCTTGAGTCTTCAAGGGAGGCGATTTGGAACAATCACAGAGGAAAGCTGGTCTTAGATTCAAACTGTTCCTTTCCCCCTTCCCACTGGTTTTGGATGCTGGAAGAGGTATAACAGAGTGAATACTTGAATGAGTCTCAAGCCAATTTTTTGATGGTCTTGAAATCAGTCAGGTTAATGGGAGTTACTCAAACCAACAACAGGGGAGGGGAGAAAAAAGCTGTGACAAAGGAGGTGCCATTATCAGATGTCACCGGAGGAGCTCAGCCCAAGCCAGGGAGCTGCTCCAGAGCCGGTCCCTTCTCACAAACGTGGAGGCTTTCTTGGGATGGACGATTCATCCCTGCCAGGATTAAGTGCGAGCAACAGAATGGAGGCTTCGGTACCACCTGCTGCTCTCCTGAGGCTGAGGGGCAGTGCAGCAGCTGCTTCCCTACCCTCAACTGGGCCCCCGGTGTGGGCCAACCCTGTGCAGGGCCAGACCCGTAATTAGGCTGAGGGCAAACGAACTAGAGGCTGGATGCAGTGGGAGATAGCGGTGAGAGAATATCCCCACCTGTGCAAAGCCTGTTCAGTGGCCCAGCTAAGCCCTGCTCCAAAAATCATTGTCCTCAGGACAGCAGCAGTGAGCTGGGGGACAGCAGCACGTGGAAAGCACTGCCCAGCTGGTGTGGCCGGCTGGTCTGTGGTGTGTCCCCGCAGAGGGAGGCTGCCCCTGCAAACACAGCGGCGAGAAATCCCTTACAAAAGTGAGTGACAGTAATTGGGAGTAATTGCAGCAATGCAGAAATGGAGATGGCTTTTAGTAATTCACCACTTCCTATAATATAATATGAATAATCCCCCTCTAAAGTGATGGTTATGACTGCAGCCTCATAGGTTTCTTTTTGCATTTTGCCTTAAACTGGTTGTAAACTGAGATAATCAGGTCCTGTGGGATTATTAAGAAGATAGCACATCTATTACACATTTCAAATCAGCCATTTTCCTATCTTGGCTTTACTTAATGTCATTTTCCTTTTATACACCCTACAAAAGAAGAAAATTAATGTCCTTTGTCACTCAGATCTCTTCTCCTGCTTACAGGTGCCTTGGCAGACATTTCTTACCAGGAAGGAAAATAAAATTTGGCCCAAATTCTGAAACACCTTCACAGAGATCACAGCTCCTATCTCTAAGCTCTTGCAGTTTCCTCCATTTGCTGGAAAATGATGTGACACTACAAGAGACAGAGGCAGGCATCAGCAGCCGGTGCAGGAGCTCACTGTGTTGATAAGGGTTACCTGGAATTTAGGGTGAAGAGTGACTGATGACACCATGCAAGACCATTGTCCAGATATGAGCCTTCAGCACTATTTTGGGTGCAAAACTGCTGATGAAGCCCAAAGCACATTTGCTCTGCCTCATGCCTTAATTTTTTTATCTGACAGAACTTCTTACCTTCCTCCTTCTCACTTCACAAGTTGTCTGGTGGCTGTTCCAGGAGGATGGAAGGTATGTTTGTAGCCTGTAGCACCAATGATCAAAAAATTCTACTGTGAGGCAGAGGAGGCTCAGCTTCCTTCAATGCTGAACTCACCACATTGCTGAGAGACCTGAAGCAGTGGCTCGTATTCACCCTGGCTTGGGATTCAGGTGCTACCATACCAAAAAAATGGGTGTAGTAAACCCAGGGCAAAGGCTCAAGCTTCTCAAGGGAGGGGGTGAAGGTGGATGCACCTGATGGAAGTTACAAGATGTTATGAAGAGAAATAAAGTTTCAGGGCCAGGACAGGGAGTGGGTGCTCTGCGCAGGCTGCATTGGCAGTGCCCTGCCTGCCACTGCCTCTGTGAGGACTGGGGGCTGAGGGCTCCTTAAAATGAAAACGCCTCCATACACAGGCTCTGTGGCAAAAAGAAGTATCACAACATTTCTGAAAGCCAGGCCTCTCACATGGGTATTTGGAAAAGGCTAATGGCACAACAGTGGGAATCCTCTGCTTTTATTTCACAGAGCATGTCTCTCATGATTCCAAAAACCTGGTGGAGTTCTTGTGAACTTTCTTCCTGGAGAAAGTATACTAAACTGCTTCTGCGTAGTATAAAATGCTTTAGTCTGAAATTTGATATTCTGGTATGTGTCCTTTTCTTGTTTCTATCAGTCACAAATCCCCTTTCAGGCAGCCCAGGAAGTGGCTTCCCCTTCTGAGCATACAGAAGGGCTATAGAAAATGCAAACAAGTGTAAGCAAGCCTGGATGTGACCTGACACTGCATTTCTGGGGTTACCATTGGGGTGCACACAGTAAACCACACAGGTGGGCTGTGGTGGGAGGGTGCAGTTCAGAAAGAATGTGAATAATTCTTCAGAGCAGAGATTAGCACCTAAACCAAGGAACAGAGGTCACAGTAGCACAAGTAGAACATTTGAGACGAAGAAGGTTTAGATCTGGATTTTTTAATTCTCTCTGGCCTTTCTGAAGAATTTTTGGGGAAAATGGACAAACACAGTATGCATTATGAAGTACAGCATATGGAGAATCTTTGTTCTCTCATGCCTGTTGGGCACTGGAATGCCAGCACTGAAGTTCAGAAGAAATTCCTAATAACATTTTTATACTGGTAGTGAGCAGGTTTTCCTTCTGCAGCCAAACCCTATCAGTTAGTAGAGAGCCTCCTGCCAGGCAGGTATTGGTGTCTCTTCTTCCCCCTCTTCTCCTTTGGAGCTGGCCACCAGACTTGGATGACTGTGAATCTTTGAATGGGATTCAGCACAGAGCGGTGGTCTGCTTCAGGATCTGTCCTGCTAAACAGAGTCTACATCCGTCCTGAGCTTACAGGGAAAAACTGCCCCTCTGTAGAGTCCAGAAACTTGCCTCTAAACAGAAATCTAGGCATCATCTCTAGAAACAATCTAGCCTATTCATATGATGGATTAAAAAAGGAATTTTCTGTCTAGCGTGCTCAAATAACCATATCTGTCATGCTGGAAATAGCTCCCAGATAGCAAAGCTCACTCATCATGCAGACTCCTTCTATACCAGTATATAATCCTTTTAATTATCCATTGCAGGATGACTTGCCTGCCATGACACAAACCTGTTCAACTCAACCACTATGGATGTAATAGCACTTTCTTGGGCACTCTTCAGAAATCCCACCAGTGCCTAGCTGGATTTCTGTATTTATAGGACCTTATGAGCACAGGCTGGTGGCTCTGATCAAACCTTGCCAAAGCTAGGGCTTGGGCACCCCTAATCAGTCCTGAAATACGGTTTTTACAGCTGTCTCACTCCCTGCATGGTTTTGGCATCCTGACGGTAGTTCAAATAAAGTTGCTAATTTCTGGAACAAAATTACAAAGATTTTTCACAAGCAACTTCTTTGATTACTAAGTAAGGCAAGAACTGAATCAGCTTCATTTCCTTGCAGCATTTTTGGTATTCTGTTGGTGTTTCTAAGATTTCTCATCTCCTGACACACTGAGACATTCATCTTCAGTTACAGTCAAAACCCACAGGTTTGCAGAAAAGTCAAAAATTTGTCCTTATCTGATGCCTGTGATGCAGTCAAATGTTTCAACCCAGCAGCTACAAAATATCTCATCCCTTTTGCGGTGTTTGCTCAAGTATGTCCACTTCTCCCCAGTTCTTTGCTCTTCTCACGGTGTTTCTCAGCCAATGGCTGTGTTTGAAGGGGGCTTCACTGAGCACTCGCAGCGTTCCAAACGTCAGCAGCCTTTGAGGTGCTCTGTGAAGAGGCTGTTAAACAACAGTGCTGCTGTAGGAAAAAAGTGGGAGCAAAAGTAACATCAGCATGGCAGACCAACCTGGTACTCCTCACAGAAACACATCAACAAAAACAGGAGAGGTGATGGAATATCAGGTCAAGCACAGAGCTACAAGATAGTGCCAGTGGGGGAAACACAGAGACAAATACATTTTTCAGACGGGGGGGAAAAAAAAGAGGCATTGTAATTCTGTGCAAAATTCTGAAGTGGAATATACCTTCTAGCTGTTGATTGTTTTTCCCGAGCTGCTGAACAGAATAATTCTTAGCGAAAAACACAGCAAAGATGTGAAGAAAAACATATTAGGAAATCAGAATACATTTGTCAATCTAAATCACTGAGCTTTAAAAAATTGCCAGATACAAATGGCATCAGTGGTATTATCTGCACACACATGCTCAAGGACCAGATCCTTGGGATGCCAGGGAAAGGCATGCGAAGGTAGGGAGGCATTTCAGGGTGTGGTGGCTCTTGCTTCTGGTGCCAATCGTGCTCTGAGTGCCGCAGCACAGATCTGCCAGCCAGCAGCTGCCTCCTCCCTGGAGGAGCAGAGCATCCCTCTGGCCCTGCTGAGCTCCTGTCGTTGTACTTCAGTTCCAGCTTGGGAAGGGAAATGCCAAACCATGCCCCACTTGAGGGAGCAGGCCCCTTGCGCAGGGAAGAGTTTTCTCACTTCCATAATCCTTGTCGCTGGAGAAGACCTGAATTAGAGGGGTTTTTTTTCAGTCTATCTGCCCAAGGACTTTCAAAAATCAGCAGTTAGTGTATCCAAATCACGCTCCCAAACCAACCAATATTTAGCTCAGATGTCCTTTTGGGGTATTAGTTGCGTGCAGAGACATTTGTATTTCTATATTTATGCATTTCTATCACACACTCCAGCTTCCCAGGCTGCTCTTATGTGGTACAAATCCTGTCTGTTTGCCTGAGCTTGGCCCTGGCAGGAAGAAGAAAATCACCCTCATTCAGTTGCACTTACAGAGTGCTTTTGGGGAGACAAAATTGCAGTTCCAGTGAGCTCCTTAATCTAACAGAAACAAATACCACTCCTAGACATTGTCCTATTGCCTACCTGACTCTGACAGGTTTGTGACTGTATCCCAGAATGACTCTGATCTGGACTGACAGGCACACTTTTTAGCTGTAAAAGAGAATACATTTCATTCATATAAAAAATATATAGCACCTGAGTAGGAAGTGCGTTCTGTATTCCTGTGAACTGGAAAGAAATGCAGGCATTGTTGGCTCCAAAATCCCCCGGGTAATTAAACATTATTCCAGAGCTGTTTGAACAACAGATGCCCTGAATTAACTACATCAATTAGAAACCAATTTTGTGTAACTGGCCTGGACATTGCCAGCAGCTGGAGTTCTGTGTTTTGGGTTAGCTGCAGTTGGACAGAAGACTAAACCAATTTAGGTAGGCAGTGAGATGGCTAGTGTAAACAGGGTGCTGGTGCTGTCTGACACCACTGCTGGAGGAGTTTGCTTTGATATGAGGATTTCTTTCCAAGAGCATCCCTAAATCCTGACCAGAAGTTGGGGTAACAAGCAGTAATGCACTGCATGTTTAACCAGCTGCAGTGTACTTCAGCCCAGCTCAAGCATGCTCTTCCCATTATCCCTTTTCATGTAGCAAAGGGGCAGTTCTACCTGGCACTATGGTAGGCAAAAATCCCCTTTGCAGTGGGCAAAGGAACCGCCTGTTCCCTTTCTCCTAGAGCAGCTAGGAAATTGTGTATCTCCTGAAAAAAAAAAAAATTCTTAAAATAGGTTTTCCTTTTGGAAAAAGGCTGTTGCTGAAATTTTTTTTGGAGACTGTGGATCTGCTCACCTTCCAAGTGTAACTCTGCTGATCCTGTGGCCAGACAGACACTGGATGCTGCCAGGCTGCAGACAAGCATGCCCCTTGTAGACCAAACTCAGCACTGCTTTAGTGGCCTCGCTAATTGAGGAACTGGCAGCTAAGCTGTTTTTCTGTGGGTCCTACATCCACTCTGCTTTCCTGGCACAAGTGGGCAGCCTTATCCTTCTCAATTTTGTGAGCCATGAGAGTCTCAAAACAGCATTCTCTTTAAAGGGGAGCAGTCAAGGAGAACTATGCTAATTATCTTGGGTAGAGGATCCTTTAGGTCCTTGCCAGTTTTTATCAAAGCATAAAAAGCAATTATTAAAATTAATGCAATTTACCATGTGTTCTACTTCTAGCAAAGCTATTTTTGGCAAGGGTTTCCATCTGTCCCATTCAGCAAGATCAGCCACAGACTTTTGCTCTCTATTCCATTTGCCAGAGTTCTCATGTGGAGCTAGGCAAACACATGCTTTGTTGCAGAGTCAAGAACCTCCCCTGCAGCGTCTACCTTACCTGAAAATTGGTATCACCTGGTGGTGAGTGTCCTTGGCATTACACTCATACTTCTTTCCTTGATGCTCTCTGCTGGCACTGGGTGAGGAAATGCTGCACCCTCTGCCTTGAGCAGGTGTCCAGCGGAAATGGCTGTGGGGCCAAGTGTCAGATTTGTCTGCAGGGTGTCAAAACCCAGCTCTTGTCTGTATTTTTCACTGTTCTTTAGCCTATCTGAATTGGAGCAGGTAGAAATTAATTCATTTACATTTTCATACAAATGAAGACAAAGAGAGCAAGGAGAATGCATGTGTAGGGAATAAAGACCTGACTCCAGGATAGTGTCCATGGGGCCACAGATATTCAAAGCGTTCTCATAGGGAGACTGGAAACCTGGCACAAACACCTGTATAAACAGGAACACAGAAGGTGTGATCATCCAGAGTGAAGACAAGTGAATCTTCTGAGTGACTGGAGTGCTGGGGATGGTTTTGCATTTGCCATTCCCTCGCAGTCCTCTGGCAGCAGCATCCTCTGCACTGAGATCTCATTCTTATACAAGTGAAAAAGAACCCTTCAAAGGAAGCAGCAAGGGCAGCTCAGTCTATCCTTTTATGCCACTCGTCTGAAGTTGGGTGGATAAAGAACGTTGGGCAGATGAAGGAGACTATTCTAACATAAATAGTCATGCTATTCTAACATGAATAGTCATACAACAAATATGACATGCTGAAGTCATAGAGGTGAGGCAGTTAATTTTCACTGGAAAATAAAAGAAAAATTAAACTGTATTTTTACCTGTCCAGTGAGTATAGCAAGAGGAACAGAAACCCAGATGGGATGCTGTCATTGAGATACCTACTTCAGACTAGCTATTTATTAGCACTTCAAAATGAGGAAAGCTGTAATAGATTGAGTGAGGAGGTGTGATAAGGATATAATTAATAATGGAAGTCTAATTAAAGATATATGTTAAATGCTGAATAAATGCCTGCCTGGTAAAAAAAATATAAATCTGGGATGTAATCCCTAAGGAGATGGTTAAATACATAAAGAGGAAACTCTGACTCAAAGTCTTTAGACTTGGTCTGTCTAACAGGACAGGCTGGATCCCACAGTGACCATGCTTGACAGCATATTGCTTTCTGCTTGCCGTACTTCCTGAATAAAGGAACCTGAGTGACAAATTTGGCAGCACAAATTTGGTTTTAGCTTAAAGCCATTAATATCCCTACCTGATGGGAGACAAATGTTGGAAGAGCACTTACCAGACAAGTTGTCTGAAGAATTTGCTCAAAGCTGCCTGGAAGTTACTGTCATTCACCTTTGCTGCAGCACTGCTCCCTGTGCCGAAGTACAGAGATTCCTCCTGCAGACACATCCTCTCTGCTGCGTTATGCCTGGTTCAAAATAAATTCCCAAAATAATGCCTAAATAAGTTTTTCTCAACGTATTATCACTGCAACATTATGGCTACAAATGCTGCTTTCCAGAAATGACATTCCCTTTGTAACCCAGGTTCATAACAATCTCCCAATCCAACAGTCTAATCTGTACACAGGCGCTGCCCTCTCCTCGGATATCCTTTTCTGATTCCTTCCAGCACTGCAGGGAGAAGCAGCATTTATCAGGATGCTCTGTGCAAATTCTTCCCATTTTATTCTCTCTCCCAGGCATTAAAATCCATAAAAGATTCTTTCCTCTTTTAGATATTTAAAGACTGTCATTAGTGATTTAAAGTTAATTAAACAGAAGATTCCAGGCTAAATTCCATTCTCACAAATAGCAGTGAAACTGTAATGTAAGTTCAATGAGCTTCACTGTGTAGCAGCTCAGGAGTGAGGGCTCCTTCCAGGCCAACGGAGTCACTCATGTGTTAAGTGCAAACTGCATTTGGCACTCTATCAATTAACTCAGTAGAGTAACTCCATATGCATGTCAGTGATTGAGACTATTTTCATGGGATATTGGGATATCCTGCCCTTTTGGGTTGCATTTAAACAATAAAACAAAAAATAACAGGTTGCTGAACTGTGATAGTCACAGCTTTTATTGTCTGATTTCAGAAAAAATATACACGTTCCTATTTTACATTTGTATGCACGCGTGTGCATGGGCATATGTGTGTCTCTCCATATTGAAAACATATGTGTCTCAATACATGAAAGGAACATTCTAGCTGAGATTTTATCTTCCTGGAGATTAGAAAATCTCAATCCCTAAGTGGTAGACATGCTCTCTAGCCATATCGCATTCCATTCCTCACTTGATGCAGTTTGGATTTGTGCAGTAATCGTGCATACTAGAGTTTTAATGCTGCATAGAAAGAATATAAACATTCTAGCTGAAAATGTATGCATTGCATAAACACATGCATATCTCAGGAGGTGGTAAATACTTCAGTTTTTTCTCTGCAATCTGCATCCTTTACTTGTTATTATTGCTAAATGCACACATGTAAGTTAAAATAACAAATAACAAGCCCACAGTTACATCCAGTACAGGATAGCCTATTAATAATGGCACTGGCAAAACATTATGCTAGGAAACCTACACAATGGTTCCTCTGCACGGCTGTACCTCTACAATGCCGCGACTAAACGGCCTGGTCCCTCCCTCATTGTGGAGGCATAATCAGTCCCTTTGGGGAGGAGAGCACTCATTGTATCTCCCTGTGATTTGAAACTGTTGCAGCAAACTGATTTTAGCAAACTGGGTGAACCAAACTGAAATTAGATACCAAGAATGTAATGCAAATAGCAAACCCAGTTCTGATCTCAGATGCGTTAGTTAACATCTCATTTTACAACTTACTTCAATGGAGTCATGCCTAATATGTGATGGATCAGACCTGCAGAATAATACTGCAACATGCCTTTTGTAATAATACAAGACCAACTTTCACAAAATTCTGAGCACAGTTGCTTACCATAATAATCAAAAGCCCAGACTCTTTCAGAATCACACCAAAGTCCACTGTATGCCATTTTGCTGTAGGGAAGATTGTTTGGGATCAAAGGGTCTCCTGCTTTAACTAATGAACAGATAGGAAGAAAAATGAATGATCAGAAGTAATTGCAACTTGCAAAGTAAATTACACCATTAACTACTCCAGAAATCAATAATCAGGCACAAAAAGAAATTCAGTTGAGGGGATGACAGAAGAAAGAATAAATCTCTTGGGCATCTTGCCACTCTGGGGATTTTAATTTTGAGTTTTCCACTCCCAGCTATCCATTCTTATTGCCCATCCATCAACCTCCTGATGAATATAAAGGACTCCAGTATGAAATGACAGAAGATTCCTGGGTTGGTAGAACAACGGGAAGGGAGTCTTTCAGGTTTGGAGGAGGAAGGGTAAATCGCAGATGACAGTTTAGAAAAGTTTGTCTCTGCTCTTTCTTTTTGCCCCTAATATCTCTCTTTAATAGCATTGGCAGTCTAATAACCGTTTCAAAGGTAACCAAAATCATTCTCATGGGTGAATCACCTGGAAATCTCTTCCTGATTGACTCTAACTACTGACATAATTTTTAATTCAAGTGCAACATGATATATGCCTTTCCTTATCAGTATAGTTTTAAGCAGGGACAAAGTGGTTGTTTAATCTTACTCCCATGTTAGAGGCATTTATCTTCCACCCTTTTGTATTTACTATTTACATCTTCATAAGAATGCTGACATTGTAGCCTTCACTATTAGCAATATTCCTTGATTTAATAGCAGTTAGGAATATCTCTATATTTTGGACTTTATTAATGAACATGGTGTGTTCTTCTGTGTGCCTGCTTATGACAGGTTATCTGCTATAGATTTTAATCAGAAAGGAGTTAAAAGTGGGGGGATCAAGCAGGAAGACTACATGGAAAACATCAGCGTTACAAAGGCAGATGCAGAAGCCAAGACTTCTACATTAAAAGAGGGTAACGAGTTCAAATGCCTATCCTATAGGAAGGGAAAGGTGGGGTGTGTAGAGAAAAAAGGTGTTTTCAGCAAGTACAGCTGACCTAGACTGTGAGCTGGACCCTTCTGCAAGCAGATACTGTCATGGTTTCTGGGGGCACTGGATGCCCAGGTTTCTGTGAATAAAGCTGAGTTGGAGTACTGTGTAAAAACCCCTCATTGCTGGAAACCCAGCTCCTGAAATGCAGTGCACTTATTGGCAAATTGAGGCTATTTATGGAGGAGGAATTTACTGGTTGGTGCAAGCATTGCTCATAGCACCATGGCTCTTAGAAACCTCTCCAGAAACTGTCCAAATCCCACCTGCTTCTGCAAAGGAAAGCATGGACCTGCCACTTGGAAGGGAGGACAGATCAGAAAAAGGATCTCAATGGGTGCAGCTTTACCCAGAGACCATGAAGTTGACCCTAGGTACAGCTTGAGCAATTCTATGCCATCACCACTGCAAGAGCAATCAAATGGTCAGGCACCACTGGGGCTGGAGAGGTCCTATCATCATGATCAAAAATACTGCCACAGTTGACTGTACACTTTCCCATGCACTACAGCTTTGTATTTGCCACCTTTGATCATGGCTCTGGAGGGACGGAATAGAGAGAAGACAGAGCAGCAGGCTTGCAGGTGCATGGGAAAGAAGAAACCTGAGAGAACAATCTTTTATGCTTGCAACTAGTGTTTTAATCTTTGGAATAAACAGGGGCACTTGCAATTATGAGCATCTTTTATGGTTAATTACTGCTATTTATGTTGGCAATTACCAAGTGTCATACATGATCATTTTATATTCTTAAACTTTGTCAGCTGAATGTGTAATCTTTAACTCCCTATGTGTTTAAGACTTATTTTTGCACACACAGTTACATTTTTATATCTGCGGTAATTCACCAGTCAAAACATGATATGCATGACTTGGGTTCCAATCTTCCCATTTTAATTCTGTTCCCCCTCCCCCAGTAACCAGTCATGTTTGACTGATCTTTTCAGATTAAAAACTAAAAAGGACTCAGAGATATGTCGAATTTATTTGCAAATTCTCCTTGTTGAGCCCTGTCACTTTGGTGACAGCCCTCCCTGCATTCCCCCTTCATTTGGATTTGAAAAGTGGATGTAACCCTTTTAAGGCTGGACAAAATTTCTTGTTTGCATTCAGAAGCTGATTTTCAAAGAGCTTTATTAATTGTGATAATCTTGAATATTTCAAATCACACATGCAAAGATGGCTTAAATCCCTGAGCAGCAGAGAATACCCTGCAGAAGGACTGCCTATGTTCCAAAGGACAGGTAAAAGCTTCAAAAAAATCAGCAAAGCAATTTTTTTCTCTTTCATGCAAAAGTTGATTTTCCTTCTATGAGCATGAAAATCCTAGTTTTATTTAAGAATACAGCAACTTGCATCACTGTAAACACAGATGGTCTTCAGTCATGCTGACCAAAACAAGTTTTGTGAGAGTTTACTTAACACTGCCTGTATGAGCATCTACCAAAACTGGTGCAGGATGTGGCTTTCCAGGACCTACTGACGCATGTGCCACCACTGAGATTTTACTAAACTAGGTGAACAGAATTGAATTAGGATACCTAGAATGGTTTAGGACACCAGTATGTTACCGCCATGTCACCATGGTACCTTTGAGCCACCAATACTCATATGAATATTTTTCCTTCTACAGTTTTTTTTGTAGCATTGAACCCACTTACCTGTTGGAGTGAGTGCATGTTTTTCCTTCACCGTACCACTGGTATCCAGGTTAAAATGCTAACCTTTACATACATAATTAAACCAGTGTTTATAACAGTTCAGTGTAGCAAAGCCTTAATTTTCAAATAGACTGAAATTCAAAACGCTTCTCTAAAATAAAAATAAAAATAAAAAGGAGTGGAAATATAAGCAAGAGCAAAACAGAGGCAGATAGAGTGAGCAGAAGCAGTATGAACCTGGCACAGCATTCAAACACTCCTTTGGTAGGCATATGCTTTTTCCACTTTACTCCTGCTTACTGTAGCTGGTAAAGGGTTGCTCTTCCTTACAGGGTATTTTTTCCCTGGGCTAATCCTTTGAATTTAGCACTGCAGGCGCAAGGAGACATTTTGTGCTTGGCGACTGCAGAATGTGTTCCCATGTGCCAGTGGGAACACATTCTTAGGTGGTTTTCTTCAGGTTTTCCCCTAAAAAACTTAGGTTTTCCCCTAAGTTAGTGCCGAGGCAACAACACACCATGTAAAATGGACATACATGTTATGCTGTACATCTTTCAATCTCTGTATGAATATTAATTAATTAGTCAGTAAGAGCTGTGAGAAGGCTGTTCCAAATGGCAGAAGCTGCAGGGGATACAGCTCAAACACCAGCTGCGTGTCTGAATGCTTAAGGGCCCAGAGAACAGGAAGGGAAGCAAACATGCTGAAAGGCTGGAGCAAGCCTGCAAGAGGGCTCAGAAAATACAAATAAATTTAAGGCATTAAAACCGGCAGCAGCTCATATAGGTATAATGGTTATAATAAGAATGGACTGTCAATCTGGACTGTTAGCCTTTAGCATGGAGAGATTATAACACAAGTGCTACCTAAGCCTTAATTACAGCAAATCAATGTTTTGACATACCATTTCAGGAAAACAAAGGTTCTGTGGTAAAAAAAGGTTTCTACATTTCTTTTTACGTTGCACCAGACTACTGAGACCTCCAGCGCATAACTTCTGAGGCCTCTGGTTTCCTATTCTCAGTTTTCTTGGAAAATACAATTTTTCCTTGGGAACTAAGGATAATCTGGTAACTAAATCCAAGGTCCCATGTTACGTTCCCAGCTAACATACAAGCTCCACTGACAACCCAGCATCATTACTTACCCTGTTCTCTCTATTCTGCTTACTCTGGTTGTGATTTTTGTGACTGTCTTCTTTGGGAGAAAGTCTGCAACAGTTCAGAGTGAATGAGCATCCTTGGTGATATGCATAAGGATAATAGTGTCTATTAAGAAGGAAAACGCGGTTGGTATGGTAGGACCTCACTTTAAAAATCAGGCTTATCATAGCTGGAGTAATGAACTGAGGGTGTGCTTGATGCCAGTAGGCCACCCAACATTACTATGGCTTGAGAGATCATGATAGGTTTGTGTCTGTTTGAGGACGAGATCTGCTCTTTGCCCAGTGTGTAACACAGCAGTTGCAATGGAGTTTTATGCACACCCTCATGTCACAAAAACCACCTGGGTTAGGGATGACTAAATACAAAACCTCAAGGGCCCAGCTACAGGCTGAGACAGTCCAGTCACTCCTGGCCCAACTTTTCTTTTTTTCCTGCCAAGAAAAAAGAGCAATGCTGAAAGCCCTTTCCTATGGGGTAAAGAGAGTGATGAGATATGAACAGAATCCTCCAAGTATGTTCAATTCTTCCTGGGTCTTGAGGGGAAGCTCTCAGCTGAGGAACTGGCTAGTTTGTGTCAGTGTAAGATAAAGAATTTTTTTAAGACAGAGTATTGAAGAAAAAAGAAAAAAATATTAAAAAAAATAGATAAAAAATGAGGGAGGGATATTTACGAGTGCATGAATGGAAGCTTTGTTGGGAGTTTTCTGGGAAGATAAGGAGCTGGACTGGCCCATCTCTAAACGGCGTGGACACACTCACTGCCTTTGAGTCTCTCAGGAAAGAGTAAAAGGAGCTGCTGACATTTCTGCTTAAAAGGAAGAATCAATGAATCTTTGTTTCCCACTGCCTGCTTGTTTGACCTTCTTGTGTTGTGGAATAGAAAAGAACTAAAAGAGAAAGGGTGAGGGGAGAGAGGATTCGTGTTAATAAAATCCAAGACAAGATCACAGCCCTCTGATCATCACTGGAGATGCCATTATTTGGTTGTTGTCCTATTTGCTGCTGTTGCTCATTTCTGATTCTTGCCTTGCTATAATAAGTCACACTCTTTCCAGCCATCATCCCTGTATTGACAGGCAAATGTCACCCACGTTTGATTGACGTCCATTGCTCCTGAATACAGAAGTATGATTTAGGAATCAATTCTGTTTGTTTATTTAAACAGCTCCTTGTGTACCTTGTATATCTGTAAGCAGGACAAGTTCCTTAATATTTTCTCGGCACCAATGCCACTAATATTGCACATTCACCTTCCGACTCAGTCACAAAGGTGCTCACCAGACCTTGGGGGAGGAGAAGACTTTCATGAACAGACACACACACAAAGAAAAGAGAAAACCCGAAGATTTAAACAAAATGCTTTGCTGCCCCCACGTTAAACCAAAGAGATCTCTTCCTCAGGTCCAGGCATCTGTTGATTTGCATATGCCCCGCACTTTTCTCTGGCTTCTAAACAAAAGGGAACACTTTCCCTAGGTGTCAGTCTGCAAGCAAAGCAGTGGCTGGCTGGGAAACACTGCTGACAGTGATGAGTATGTCAGTTTTAATTCACAGAAAGAACTATTTCTTTCTCTGTCTTTATGGTTGTAATCAGGGTGAGGGGGAAGACGGAGATCCGAAATTGCCAGAGATGTTAATCGCTATTATTGTGGGAGATATATTTTCAAATAACTTCTACTTGAACAATGGGTAAAGCACCTCTACATTTAAAGTGGTATTTCCCATAAAACACCAACATGGTAGGGTAGCCTCAGGGAAGCGTTAAGCAGGAGGTGGATTGACCTTTTAATTCTCAATTGGTGACCTTAAGGGTACCCAGAGGCTGTTAAGCACATCTCTTCACTTTGGTTTGCTCCAGAAAGAGCTGTCATCGCAAGATGCAGCTAGTGAGTGAGGCTCACGATTTCGCTGTTCATCCTTTTGCGGGAGGGGTGGGGGAGGGAGAAAAGAAAAAAAATATGTATTTCCCACACTGACAGAGTAATGCCAAACTCTCTGCGAGTGGGAAGAGCAGAGCAGATGCTGGAATGAGATGCCAAAGCAGCTCCCCTTTCCCCTGCGCTTTTGGGTGCCTATAAATTGCTCCAGCGCGCTCGTCAGCCTCCTCCTCTCCTGGCAGGTGGCACCCGGGCAGGATCCCGCTCTCCCTTCGGCTTCGGCTCCGGCGGCTCGAACACTGGGCGGCGGGCACCGGGGCGGCCGGGAGCGCGTCCCCACTGAGGACGGTCGTCTCTGCGA
>VZRE01012228.1:12755-40527 GCA_013396775.1 Cephalopterus ornatus | reverse complement strand
ACCCGCGGGCTGCGGCGCCGTCTGTCGGCTCTGCCGGGCTCCGAGAGCCCGGAGCCAGCGCTGTCGCTCTCCCCGTGCTGTTCGCCCCCGCGGCGGGGCGGGCTGGGGGATCGATCAGAGCTCTGCGCGGCATCCGTGGGTCTGAACACCGGCCCCTGTGTCCCCGCCGTGCCGGGCGGGCCGCGGAGGGGCTCGTTCGTTTGCGCGTCTCCCCCCCCGCCGAGCCCCGCCGGCCCGCGGCCCTTTGTGCTCAGCGCACAGCGGAGCGGCGGCCGCCGGTAAATGAACCTGCTACGCCACTTAACCTTTTGTTTATGGCTCCTCAGAAGGACTGTGAAAACAAAATAATGAGAATAATCAGCGGCAATTAATTAAGTTAGAAAATACCTACCATAAATACCGTCTCAGCAGATAAACGAGGACTAGTCAAGCAAAGTATGTCGCTACATTCACTTCGATATCTTCATACAAAGGGCAATCTTGTCTACTACGAGAATACCATTTTACTTGCGAATAAAGCATTACTCTATTTTTTACCCCTACTTGTAATATTTTAAAGTGTTTATTTTCACAAATCCTGAATATATATATAGCAGTACTTTTAAAGAAGTACCCAATTATAAATATTAAATTGAGCCTGAAGTCTAACCATTCCCAAATATAGCTACTTCCAGTACCAGACAGACAAATTAAACTCCTAGTTATTCAAAGAAGAAAAAAAAAAAAGGCCAGGGGTTCTGTGTATATATTTGTATATACCTGTGCGAAACAAGTACTTAGGTAACATAAACTGTATTTAAACTGTTTAAAATGGATCCACAGTTTTAATCCATCAGTGATTATGATTTATACAAAACACTAAATGCTGATGCGGTTAACTTTGTGCATTATTTTTAAGAAAGTTCAGAAATTTTGGAAGCTGTGGAGTGACAAAGATAACATTACAAATAGAGTGTTTTCTAACAATGAAAAAAGCCAAACCATTGGAAAGTGTCTATCAAAAATCATTCCAAAGCAATACATGTGTGGAACCTCAAGGTCCTTGGTGTTAATGCTACTTTAATGGTTATCAAGCTTGAACAGGGAAGTGCTGAGATCGCTCAGCAAATATGTGTATGCAGGCAGAGAGCACAGCTTCATGAAAGAACTTGCATGGAACTTGTGAAATGTATTTGTCCCTTAATGGTTTAATTTTGAGTTACATTTACTGTCTTGCAGCAGTACACTCACTGAGAATTCATTTGAGACTGTTCTCCTAGGCTTTAAAAAGAAATTGCTCTGGCTAACCAAGCAAGGAGGTAAAACCCCTAGGAATAGTGTACCGGAGTCTATGGGACCTTTGCTGCTATACACAGGGCAGTAAGATCTGCACTTTGGTTTCTAGATTTTCAACACCCAAAATATCTTTTTTTTCAGCTAGTATGTACTATGTAGAATCTTACAAATAAAATATCCATTGCTGTTGTAGTCAGTGTCCATACTGACTCCTTTCGGATAGTCACTAATATAATTTGAGTTCTCCTTTACTATCCACAGAAACACAACATTTTATACAAGTCCACAAAGTAGCATTTCATTAGGATGTAAATGGGAATTGGAAAAGTATATTAAAACTATCTGCTTGCCCGTGTGCAAGACACTAGGTCTGTATGAAAGTTTTTCTAGCTCACGTATAATCTTTTCACTCCTCCCTATTTGCCCTTTCCATTTACACTGCCAGCAACCATCTCAGTCCGTTATTTTCTCTGGAAGGTATTTCCAGGGTTAATGACCCAGAGAGCCTTCAACTCCACCCTGCCCGTCATTAATCCAGAGGAAACATCCGGTGCTTAGAATAATTATTGCTTAAACACTAGCAAAATAGATCAATAATGGTAAACAATACCAGGCAAGTCAGAATCAAGAAGTCCTGAAATAGTCGGGGTTTATCATCATGCCATGTATCAGTTTGAATTTGCAGCCTGTCACAGCACTGCAAGCCTTTGCAGCCTTTCTCACTCTTCTCACAGGATGCATAAAGAATTTCCACCTACTGTGATTTTTAAGCTGCATAATGCCATAAGATCCTGCATGGTAAAAGAACCCCCTCCTTTATAACGTTTCAATATTAATGTGAAATCATATCACATGAAAATTTAATTTGGAAATTTATCATGTAAACTTTGAAAGGAATACATGGAAAATTGTGACTTATAGCCTATTTTTTCAATTCAGAACAGATAAAATCCCACATATAGTACACCAAGTCATGCATTATTACTTAGTTCAGCTTTGCAATGCCACTAAATCATTTACTGCTCTGTAACTACGCTAGAACAAAGACAAGCAACAAGCAGATGACGTGTTACACTGAAATAAATCACATACAACCATGTTTAAATATTTTACCAAACACAGTCAAATCATATATAAATGATTTGGAGACTTACAGGGGCATAGACTGTTCATTGCTGGAAACCAGCATATATCTTGAAACTACAGATTACTTCCAGTTTGCAAGAAATGTCAAATTTAATCAGTAGCGAAATAGCAAGGGAGAAATGGGAAAAAAGTATGTTTAAGAGAAAGTTGCAAATGAAAAGCCTTTAATGACATGTAAATTCCAAAAACCTCTTAAAGCAAATAGTGACTTTCCTGTGATTTTTTCAAATCTGCATCTCTTAAAACACAGCGAAATTACATTTTTGCTTACTGAAATGTGGCAATAGCAGTTTTTCCAAGCCCAGACTGGGATCCTTACCTGCTTGTGTGCATGTGTGTGGGGGGGTGTGTGTGTGTATTTCTTGTATCCTCTTCTGCAGCATGATCCTATTACTGGTATGACAATAAACTGCCTCCGGAAAAAGTCCAGCTGGGGAGCTCCCTGTGGATCCTCACCATTGTCAATCACTTGTCCCACTGAAATAAAAGTTACACCAACGTAAAACTAGCACCTGACTATATCCAGTTCTCCCAACTCCAGCTATTCTTACACATATATTTAAAAAGGCTCCAGACATTTACAGGAGATCAAGCAGTCATGTATTCATCAGATGACTGAGAAAGGAGCGTGTTACTGCTTTGGTTTCAGATGTTGTGTTGTAAGAGAAAACAAGCAATAACCATAGGAAAAAACCTAAAATATGGGTTGCCAGATGTTTAAAGTGGCAACTCATGCATGGTGAATAAAATGTTGAGGATTAAGTTCACAATGCAAGAAAAACCACTTGAGTTTTCTTAACCACTCATTATGTATTTTATGTAGGTTCGTGCTAGTGCGATTGCTCAGGATGCTGATCAGAACTACGACTATGCCAGTAACAGCGTGGTGCTTCACTTGGAGCCAGGAGATGAAGTTTACATTAAATTGGATGGAGGAAAAGCACATGGAGGAAACAACAACAAATACAGCACATTTTCTGGATTTATTATTTATGCTGACTGATAACGCATAAAAAGACCCACCAAACCAGTCCAAAAATGAAGCCTGCTCTTCTAAGTGATGGATTTGCGTGGCAAAAGTCAATGAAACAAGTACCCCAGCAGAGAGTGACCATCAAACACCTCAGTAGTGGGGGAAAAAAGTCAAATGCTACCTGATTCACATCTGTACAACACAGAGAAACCTTATGTTAAAAAATGACAAAACAAGTTCAACAGATGTGCGATCCACTACCGCCAAAGCAAATACTTCCTCATTGTTAGTGTCCATGTGAATGAAGTTCTACATAGATCAAATTTTTATAGGAAAAAAGCCCACCTAAGGACGCTGAGTTATTTCTTCAGTGTATATGATACTTTGATGTGTTATGATCTTGCTGCTTTATCCATACTTCAGCTTTGGTTCTTGTGACTTACTTGCTAACAATGACGTTTGGAGTCCACTGATAGTGTGGTGAGGAATGATTTTACAATAAAAGGAAGAGGTAATCAAAATATACTTTCTCTCTGCAAAGAAATTGTTTGCCTTGTACTTTTCTTACCCTTCCACTTAAAACTAATCATCTTCAAGCCTTAACTCAATGTTCCTGCTTTGTAGTTTTACATTAGACTTTTAACATAAAATCAGTCCAGTGGAGTTGTTTAAATTTTGTCTTTCCCTTAGCTGTGTTCTAAAAGAAAAAGGAGGATAGAAGAAACACTTTATTTTCCCCTGAAAAATGTAACAATAGCTGACAAACTATTCTATTGGATCAAATCCCTGATTCCACCAAAGCCAATGGCAAAACTCCCACTGCTATTAGTGGAAAAGGGATTTGGCTTTTTTCATTTGTATACGTGTAAATATATATTTAGACAATTATTACAGGCCCATTCTTGATGGTTAGTTGTGTAAATATTTAGAAAGCCTGTCATCCACATCATCACACTAAGGTAGAGTGGTTTTTTTGCAGCAATTAGGCTTCATTAGTCTTTAAGCACTTAGTCTGTACTTGGGTACTATTTTTAATAAAGTAGTTATGGATTAATATACTGCAGATGTTCCACTAGAATTTTGTAGGAATATAATGGGTCAAAACCTTAATTGTCTTAGGTGTCTTGTCTCACTGAAATTAGTGGGATTCTTCCCACAAAGGAGGAGTGGGAGATGTGACACATAAGAAAATGCTCTCACACAGACCTTTTCCATGGAAGCTAGTTACCAGTTTGTAGTAAGGTGTGCCTGTGAGATGGACACAGATGAGCATATTACCAAAAATGATAACACATATGCAAAGAAAGAAGCAGATATTTACATGCAAAAAAAAATGTGTATTAAAACCTATTTTTCTCATTCATATATGTATAGATATAGATATATAAAATCTAAAAGAGATTTAATCCATATAGAGGATTAATGGCTTGGAGAATTAAACTAAACACAGATACTATGAGTTACATAGTTATAAAAATGCTTTAAAATCAGTCATACCAGTAACGTCCACAAAATATTTTTATTCAGAAAATCGATTTATTATTTGTTTTGGTTTTGGGAGGCTGTCTGTTTCTCTCAGGTTAAAACTTGCAGATTTCATTCTAAACCTAAATTTTAGCAAGATTACTAAATAGTTCTTTAGCATACTAAATAGTTCTTTAGTTGGTTATGTTATTTATTTTTAACATTTCGGCAAAATCAAGGCAACATTTCTGTAAGTCATTAAAGTGTAACAGAGACTACCCCTAGCACTGCTGTTTCATGTACTTTGCCACAAGCAACCTTGTCTAATGTACTAAGGGTACAAACTCAGATTTATCTGCACTAAAATGTCTGAAGTGTCTGCCACTGTGACAAAAAAGCTCTCCAGTGTTGGCTGCTCAGCAGAAGTCTGATAAAGATTGTACACATCTCTCTGAAAATCTCGTTTGAATGAGTGACGCTTCTCTTAAACAGAACGTGTTACTCTTTGTTTCTGTTTTGAGTCGTCCAATTCAAAACAAACGCCGAGCGAGTCTCGGCTGACGGAGAGCATCACCAGGCAAACTCATGTAGGGTTTATAAGGGGACACAGTGCTGCCAGCTGCAGCCAGAACGGTTAATGCTTTTACTTTATGACGAAGTGCCAGCCTGTATCTGTACGTTGCAGTGATTACTCCTGTTTTACTTCTACGAGGCAATTATTTCAATAACAGATGTGTAACTGAACTTCGTCTGTTCGCTCCACTGTTGTTTTACTGGTCAGCGCACTCACACAGCAGTGTAGCTAGAGATCCTCTACCTAGTGTCACACACTGATGCACCAAGCTAGAGATCATTTACAACCACCAGTGTGTATTTACTAAGGTGTTTACTGGAAAAGCTCAATACTACAAGACGTATATGGTCAAATTAGAAGAAGGTTTTGAAATCAGGCTCCCACTGCTACTTGATAAGACCATTTTTTGGATAGATCACCTGCCCTGGTTAAAGTTAGACAAGAGCAAAGAACACACTTTATGTAAAAACCACACATAAGGCAAACATTTCTTCGTTTTTCATCATATCTTGATATACTGATTTGTAAAGACTTATATCACAGCCTTTGTTATAACTATTACAACTCATTAAAACTGTATTATGTAATATATTTTGACTTCTGGTGTTGTATCTTTACAAAAAGAAGCTGGTCTGTGTCAAGTTTTACATGATCACTGTGAGATTCCAAAAGTTCATGATAAAAAAAATGTGATTAAAAAAAGACATCTGTAATAATACTGGACATAGTTTGAGAGATCATCAAATTGCTTTATTCAAAAATATATTTTTCCATGTATTTTTTACACTTTCAGTTAAAATTAAGTAAATTGTTAAACTGTAAAGAAACATTATCTTTTTAGATTTATTGGAGATTTCTTTTGCCTTGTGTTGTCTACAAAAGCTATTTAAAAGTTCCAGACCTTTCCTCAAGCCTTATTTAAAGAATACAAGGATAATGAGAAGATTGTCAGTATTACAAAGATTAAAATCAGCCCCTGGAGACAGGAAATTTACCTGAAAACCATAATTTCTTTCAAAGTCCAGACGATGCATCTTCAAAAGTAGTTTGGGTAACATTCAATAATAAATTATGCCCTTGAAACAATTATTTTAAAATCTCTATTGAAAAGATTTTGCAGGTAGGCTTACATTCAGTAAATCACTCATGAGCAAACTTCCAGAAGGGAGAAGATGCAGAGACAGTACTCAATTTTGATGTTCTAATTAAAAAGAAATTTATAATCAGTTTGTTTGCATCTCCTTAATAATTTTCAGTTTCTCTGAAAAGAACCAAATTTTAAAATTACTGCTCTCTGGAAAGAAATTTGAATTTTATCCAGCTTCCCTACAGAACATGAATAATTATTCATTATTCCTACTTAAAAGTCAACCACCGCTTTGGATTCGCTAGGAGTATTTTATCAATTTTATCTTGGGATATGCCTCTAATTAGCATTTTAGGAACTATATTTTCAAAGATATGTGAATATCCATGACCTCCATATTTCATCAGCCTGTTCTTGGTGTGCACATCATGAGCCATCAGAATTCTGTCTTCATAGCCTTCATCAATCAGTGTACGAATCCTGAAAAAGTAAAAGCACACCTGTCAGTGAAAGTTCTCACTCTGCAACAGCACAGAACCAACTAGGATTTACATTTCTTATATTACTGTACTGCTGGACTCTTATTATAGCAGAAAATACTTTTTAGGTACTCAGAAAACATACTCCTTATATTCACTTGAAATTAAACCACATTTTTTACTGCATGAAAAAACCCCACCTCTGAAAACATACCACCACACATCTCAAAACGGAGAAGGAAAACTCTTTCCATTTGGCACACGGCTTTGCATTCCCAGTCCCATGAAGTTCACAGAGGAATTCAAGAGCTTCAGCATCACCACGCACGGGACACAGGTTTTATATACATGAATAAATAATAATTTCCTACCTAAACTCCTTCTCAGTAGGTTATTTCTTGCTGCTGTCACAAAGCTGATCCTATTACAGTTGCTAATGACCAGACTGTGTGTGTGAGAGGTCCTTTAAGAAGCCTGGCTCAATTGCACAAATACTTCCACATCTTCAGTTAAATCCCATTTAGCAAACCAGGTTAATAAAAATATGAAATTGCCAGCATCAGGTTCCATATAGACAGTTATCATCCAAACACATTTCAAAGACGTCCATTAAGGAAGAATATAAATAAGACTGGCGTGGCACAGTGCTGGTATGTGCCAGGAAGTAAGAGGAGTGAATATGGCAACCCAGCTGAACAGGCTTGGCAAAAGGACAAGTTGGCTTGGAAAAAGAAGTAATCCTGGTCACTCCCTTGTACCAGGACTGCTACAAGTCCTTCTGTTTCATGTTCCACTCAGGTAGCCTTAATCCCTTGATCAGTTTATTTTTGAGAATTTATTAGGGGGGTCTGAACACCTGTACTGCATGACTGTTAAGGTTCCCCGTAAGCTTCAGTTTAGTTTGGCAGGAGATTCCTGCATTGAAGTGGCAGAGTCAGACAGACCAGACCTGGAAAGTGCTTGTTCCTCATGTAGGCCTTCAATTCAGTCATTTGCGAGCACTGTGAAGTTCTGATTCTTACCTTCCTGACCGTGCTGTGATCAACAAGAAAACAAATACTAGTTTTATAAGTAACTACGCTGTATCTGAAAGCCCTTACTGTCAGTTTTTATTGCAATTAGTTATGAGATACATGTAGCACGATCTAATCAATACGGGCAGCAGGAAGAAGGCACGTAGGATAGAATTTGGTAAAATATTATCATCTTTCAGAAAAAAACCCACCAAAAATAGTGCCATACAGTGCACAACACGATGCATACCATAGCATTACAACATCACAAGTATCTACCTCAGCCTGAAATACAGAGAGACTATGGAATAGAATTATAGATTATGATGAGTTGGAAGGGACGTGTCAGGATCATTGATTCCAACTTCTGGCCCTTTGCAGGACACCCCAAGAATCACACCATGTGCCTGAGAGCTAAATGCTTCTTGAACTCAGATAGTCTTGGTGCTGTGACCACTTCCCTGGGTGGCCTGTTCCCGTCTTAAACCAGAGAGTAAGAGCAATGGCACTGGGGGAACTAAGTTGTTTGCTGACCAAACATCATTTAAAATGCTCTCCTTTCATATCTGAACTCATTTAACGGGTTGAGGAGGCATATGATCCTTTCCATTTCATATTCATTGCTCCTTTTTGCTTATTCTTGTAAGTTTAGTTAGTACTTTCTTCTGACTCAAATTAAAACTGTCCCTGAGCAAAAATCAGTGTTTTACCTGCATTAGCAGTAGATTGCAGCCAAACTGCTGAAGTACACAGATATCTAAACTGTGTGGAGTAGGTACATTATGACTACAGAAGTTTATGTTTTGAACAGAAAAGACCTGAAGATGTATCTTCCCTTAAGTATTTTCATAGAGGTCAATTTGATTTCTACCTCTCTGGAGCTGTTTCACAAAAATAAAACCCTAAGGAGATTGCCACTGCCATCTCAAGTCCATTGTGGGTGCATCAATATCCATTTAAGGGCACTTCTAACTCAAATGCACATATCCAAACCATACAATCACAAGACAAACTTTTCATCACTTCTTCCTATGAACAGCCTGCTGCAAGAATACTCAAATGCCAGGGAGTTTAAGGAGAGGCATCAGTGGCTGAGCAGTATCATGGATGGAATGAAAACTCTGCCACGGTTGAACAAGCACTTGTTAACCAAGGCATAGTCCAGTTCTCTGTATGTATTCCGCAGTACTTCCGTAAAAGCTGACCTTCCATGGCACAGGAGAGGGAAGAAGGCACAGGAGAGGGAGCAACTTTATCCATTCTGAATGTGAAAACTGCAGATTCATTGCAAGAGTTTAAAATACTGAGTGCCAGACTGAGAGCACTGTTAAGAGAGAGAAACTATTCCTAGTGTGAAAAGCAGCAGCAAATGCTTGGCAGTGAGTGGAAGAGTAACCACAGCATCTTCTTAGGAGGGAACAGTTTGAAAACAGAGATTAGTTTCAAGGTTAATCTGACAGTGAGGGGGAGGGAAGCTATGTCTGAAATGTAAGTGGAAGCTAGAATTTACTTTATTAGTGATCAGAGATCATAAAATATTTCTCATTAAGGAGAACATAAGAACCATTTTTGACTCTGGAAGGTAAAAAGACACAGGCAGGATGGCACCTCACCCCTCAGAAACCTGCCACTTCACTGCTCACAAACACTGTGGACAAACAGCCCAGAAGGATCACACCTCCAGATGGAGTGGAAAGAGTGAGGTGCCCATTCCCAGCTGATCCTACCTTCTCTCAGACAGTTTCTGCACAGAATGCATCTCTTTGGCAATACCTTGTGTTAGCACAGCACAACAGATTTGCTGTGCAGCTGAGCTGAGACTGCAGGTGCTGATAAGAAGCAGGGAAGAGGTATCTTGCCAGTGGGGCCAATATTTTCACATTGTGAGTGAGTGTGAGGAGCATGAGAGCTCTGAGGAGACAGGAATCGTATCCTTCAAAAGAGAGAAAGGGGAAAAGGAAAGGGGGTAGAATGGTGATGAAGGGCTTGGAAGAAAAAAGGCACTTTTTTGGGAGAGAAGCACAGGAACAAATCCACCCAAAACAACCAGCAACGCTACTGAGGAGATGTAACAGGCTCAGATAATGCTTAGTAGTAGCACTAGGTTTCCAATGCTATGTTTCAAATAAAAGCCAAAACCTAACATAAATAGAGTATCACCAGCCTTTATTTTTTTTTTAAACAGACTGTATAAATGCAGTAAATTATAAAATTCAACCAGATTTGCATGGAATTAGGATGGAGACTGAAGTTAAAAAATCTTTTGATGTTCTTCTCAAGTAACTTTGTACAACACTATGATTCTGCATCTTCCTTTGCAGATAGAAGAAATGATACACACTGCTCTAAGGGTGTGACTGCAGCAGGGGGAAATGGCATTATTTTAGTATGGAAGAAGACAATTTTGAATAGCAAGCACAATCACTCTGTGATGGTCTTAAGTACCAATAATATGTTTTTGTCAATGGCCATGCTATAGCTTAAACTGCATGGGAGCAGATACCTTGCAATTCTTTCATTGTCGTTCGGCATGTCAATATCGGGATGGAACTGGTAGTGAAGAAATTCTGTGCCAAATAGGTCATACTCTAAATAGCATCCAAGCTTAGCAAATTCCAGAAGTTTCTTTGTATCAAATATGGTCCTGCAGAACATATATAACACAGAGTCAGCACTATAAAACAGGAATAAAATATCTCATGGCATGAGGACAGGAATTTTGTGACCTCCTACTTGCAAGGAAAAAAACCAATAATCTAAGATTTAATTCACCCTTTTGAAAAACAGGACTCCTGTCTGACACATGCAACTTAAGCTGGTACACAGCATCGTCTTTCTCACATTCATTTGGGATTTCATGCATTTATAAAAAAAACACAAAAAACCCCAACTTTTTCCTCATGAAATAATGAAAACATCCATGATAATCTTTAAATGGAAACAGGAAAGTTACTTATTTTTTATATCATTAACCCTCTCAACAGACAACCTAACCAGGAAGGACATTTAAGGAGGAGGTTAATTCATAGTGACATTTAAAAAAAGGAAAGACAATGGATTACTTACACAAGGCAGATTTACTTTCCCAAAAGAGTTACAGAAGACAGCTCCATCCAGGGCTTGTTTCATCCATCACACACCGGTAATACACAACTTTGTCTTTAGTTTCTATTCTGTACAGTGATGTTTCTAGATTGCCATTAGAACAGCAATATATCATTGTTCGCACTGGGATCTGGCCAGAACACCTTAAGGAAACGCTTTCACCAAAATATATAATGGCACTGTGAGTACCTGGGACATGGGCTTTACAGTAGATTTGAAAAGTGAAGGCACAAAGCTTCTAACACATATCACTCATTTGGAAAAGGACAGCAACAGAAATAAGAGCTCTCTGGAATATTCTGGGTTTTCTTTGAATCATTTTTACCAAGTGTATAAGCTCTCCAAAGGAAAACAAAAACACTCAAATGATACAATTTAATCTTTATAGCCACAAAACAATTTTTTTCATCTAATTAAAAACTAAGTTTCCACAAGAGCATCACAGTTAACCAAAAGGGCAGTAGTTTAATTTTTTTTTATTATTGCAGATATTGATGTCACAAAGCAGTTGGGCCTTATACAATTACATCACAGTTTGTTGCTATGGAAATGACTGATGTCACGCTTTCAATATTATGACTTTACAACAGGACCAAGTAGGAGGAACAGATGGGTTGAGAGAGACAAACCCCTTGTTCAAACAAGCCTGCCATCAGCAGGAGTCTAAGACTTGCCAACTGTAATTAATAAAAAACGTTATTTTAAAATAAATGTTACAGTTTACAGAGACTGAAGATTTATTACCAAATGAGTTTTTCAAGTGCAGAGCAAGAGAATAGGTTATTTAGATCCAGCCCTGCTTGGTTCATGGGGAGACAGTCACCAAGAGTATTCAATCCTGGTACACATAGCAAAAACACCCAACAATATATTTCAAAATCACAGTCCAACAATTTCTTTTTAAGACCATTGTTAGTGTCATGCTTTTGGTGCTCTGTCCCAATGAAGAGATCTCCAGAGCTTAATTTCACCAGCCACTGGGTCCCACTGTGAGCCACGGGGATGTAGCAACAGCAGCAGTGCCCAGCTTAGATTGCAGATCTCTGCGCTGCAGTTGGATGTTTGGGCAACACTGTGCCTGAGCTGCCCTGAGCTCATGGAAAAGGACACAGTGCAGCGTCCTGTAGTTTGGGCCTCATCTGTAAATCCCCATGGGGACAGCCACCAAACCATTATGAAGCCCATATTCAGAGCGGTTGCTGTGAGCCTTCTAATAAAAGCTAAAAGTGACTGAATGTTGATCTCTACCAAGATACCTTTTTAACCTTAACCCCTAACAAATGGCCAAAGCCAAGGCTCAATAGGTTTTGCTTCCCAGCCTTTAACTGCACCATATGGATATATATTCCACTATGGACACTTGCAACCTTTTGTTCTAAGATGCTAAATTGCAAAACACGGTAGCCAGGATTTTAGTTTTATCATTTCATTGTAAATCCACTTGCAAACTACCATTCTGTCTATATCAAATGCAGACAAGAAATATGGAGCTATGTACAAATTTATCTCACATTTAAAGGACTGAGATGCTCCTACATGGATTTTTCTCACTGGAGGAGACTTAAAATGTTAAATGCACATTGCGAAGCCAAATTTCACAGTAGTTTATCTTATAGCAAGTGCCAACCTGAATGTGTGAAAGCAATGATAGAAAGAAACATAAGGAAATGTCATATTGTGCATCAGCGACTGTAAGTGAAACTTCACCACTGTATTGACTATTTTCCTGCTTGCATTGCTTAACTTCCACTGATAAATTACTTAATTCTTAAAATACTTAATTCAACAATTTACGACAACGTATAAAGGCAAAAACCCACAACTGTATGTTTGTGTTTTATCAAAATGGATAAGTAAGTACTGATATCTGCAGCTTTCCCAGTTCTCTTTCATTAGAAGACTTAAGTGATCAGTTTTTCTTTAAAAAGGGGAGGAAAATACAGCCATAGATACAATGGAATGCAGGTAAATACATAAAGTCTGTATCATTTATAAGTAAACAAATAGAATTTCATGGCACTGGATTTTATCCTCCGAAAATCCTCAAGTAAAACAAGGAGCTTTGCATACAAAACACCTGTAGCTCAATTTTCTACCTCTTAGAGCCTACAACTATCAGAAATTTGGAGCACAGTGCTGTTGCCTGTACTGCACTCACATTGAGGGCAAACAATCCAATTGCTGACAATCATATGACCACAAACAGTCTCCATTATTCAGCAACTGGCCAAACTAATCAATGCTTGGACATATTCCAGCTCACCATGAGCAACACAAGGTCATACAAAACTGATTTGGTAATAGAGGTTGTATTTCTAAGCTGGAGATAAAAAAGTATCCCAATTTCTCTCCATGCCTGATGTGGAGCTCCTGGGTTTTGTTCTCGAGAAAGCTCTAAGTTAGCTACCGAGGCTATGGTATGAACTATGCAAAACCCAACTATTCTCTTTTTAAGCAAAATTTCTTCTGTTTGGTAGCAGAACATTAAAAAATCTGCCTACTGCTTTGATCCAGAATCCAGCAGAATCAAGTTTTCCATTAGCTTCTGTGAGATTTTGGTAAGGCCCTTAAGAGTGATCCAGTTTTCAAAAACGCTGGAAGCCCCGCAACTTCCACCCAATTTGGTGAGAGCTGCTCAACGTCCAATGCTTTGTAAGTACAGGGATTTGTGCAGGGATACAGATTAATGGAATTCCAATTTTTAAAACATGGTTATAGATATTCCTAATCCCTCTCCCAGGCTTTCAAAGACAGCATTTAAAATACCAAAGTCTCTTCATCAATGGAAATCTAAAAGCTGATCCTGACTGAAGTGCTGGAGGCCAACCAAGCTCTATAAAAGCACGTATTTTAAAGACAGTAAACTTGAAAATAATACTTAATGCCACTATTTCCAGCATAGTTCCACAAACTCAAGTGGATTGTGGCAACACTGCCAGATGGACAGCAGAATAGTCTGCTTACCTGTCCAGGTGAGACATGACTGTCTTTGAAGCATCAGCCCCAGCTTCCTGCAGAATGCGGATAATCTGGAAAGGCGAGTCGCTGTTCCTGCCAGGATGGATGATAACAGGGCACCCAAGCTGTGACTGAGCCTGTGCTGTTGCCTGGAGCACACGGTGTTCACTCTGAGTCAAAGGCCAGGAGCAACCTATTTCTCCCACCACACCACACTTGATGTTAGTCCCGTCTGCTCCTTTGAGTATCTCATCAACAATAATGTTTGTCAGCTAGAGAGCAGGAAAATGAGATTTTTGGTTATTAATACTATTTGTGTTAAATAGCATCAAATTTGGCCTATGGACTCTGTGCTAGTTATACTCCAAAGGTCTTTCTGATCTTATTGAATTAACAGCTGGGTGTGTGAAAACACTGTAGTTAAAATCTGGTTTCTGTCAACTAATATTACGCCAGCCATTCACTAAGACCAAAATAAAGAGAGGAACAAATTAATTTAACAGTATCCATTCGCACATTTGTCCAGGTTTGCCAAGAACGCTGGCCTACATATATTTTCTACTCTTATTTAGCCTAAGATTAGGGTTTTTTTAAAAAAAACAGTTAGTTTATTCCAAAACCTGTGCCTTACACTCCTGAATTGGCTCCAGACACAATTCAATGTAATTTCTTGCAAAACAAGGGCTCAGAGAATAAGAAAACCTTGTCATTCAGACGGGGAAGGGAGAAACTCTGGCAAAGATCCCAAAGAGACAAATTTAAGGCAAATCCTGCTTATGGGAATGCAGATGTAAAACAACAGGAGCTCTGCTGACTTCAGGACCACAAAAACAAAGCTTATCTGACAAATTTACAGGGTCAAAATTAGCTTGCTTTTAAAATATTCATAGGCAAAAAAAGACATCAGAATCTCTTAATAAAAGCAGTTTGTTATAAAAGCTTTAGTTTTTATTTTCCAGAATAGGCCACACATCTTAATCATACATTCAAAACTGAGCAAAAAATGGCTCTGATGGTGACCTGCCTTCTGGACTGGATTAAGTCCTCAGTACAGGGCATCTGTGGGTCTCCATCAATCCACCAAATACAGAAGGGAAAGCTTTGCCTCAAGAAAACTATTTGTATCAAATTTCAAGTGATGGAAGAACATTTAGGAAAAGCGAGACTGTTGCGTACAGCTTGGGCCAGCTACGGTCCAGTTTTGTTGGCAGCACTGCTCAAGTTTCGACCATTGATTTTTAAAATGAATTTGACTCGTTTGTGAACTGTGACAGATTATTAAAAATTTTCTCAGCTCCGTTCATCTGCATTCAGAGCCTCCTGCCTTGGAGAGTTCCATTCCCTCTTCTCCCCAACATCACATTTTCTTAATAAAAGATGAATGAATATTTATTATTATAGGAATATCTGGGGACCTCAGTTATTATTAACACATTGTCTTGGGCACCATACAAACAACCTGATGTAGACTCCCCCGAAAAGCCTGGACAAATGACAAAGAGGAGGGAAATAACACACAGCCTGAGCAGACCAATGATTTACAACTGTTCTATAAATATTGCAACTATTTATGCTTTTGACAAGAATGCTGGGTAAACTCACTGGGAAACAATTAGCCAGAAAAAAAGACAAGAGAGCTAGCAAGAATATACTCCTCCCTCAAAAATAGTAAAAAACCCCAGGATAATTGGGTTTTTACCAGATGTCCATACATGAATTACTTTATTTTCCTTTTACTGTTGCATTATAACAAATCCCTCAGAGAAAATGGAGCTTAAGAACTGGAAATGCTGACAGATAACCCCAGCACATGCAAGCAGTGCTGCTCCAGCTATATTGTTGCCAAATACTCCGAAATTGTAGGGAATAACAGAACCCTTAACACTGTCTTTTTAGTGCTAGAAAGCAAGGCACTTCTTTATTTGCAGTGCTGGGTGTCTATGTGGATAACAAAAATTCTGTCTTCATATAGGCACCAATACAGCACTTTTTCACCTATTTATACATTTTTACGAAGAAATTAATGTCCATTGGCTCTAAATTACATAATTCCCTTTCATTAACTAGTATTCTATCCACTATTGGTTATTAATCTCTTGTTGCTTATGCTAATTAGTTCACACTTTTAGTCTTTTTAGTATCTTTTTCCTCTGGTAAGGATTTTTCAACACAAATACTGAGCCTTTGTTAGTCTTCTTAGTTATCTGCTGGTTTCTGCAAAAGGTCCTTGTTTTCAGATGTCCAGCTTCAACAATACATCTTTCTCTCATGGGCTAAGCTCATCAAAGGATATCAAGGTTAACTTTAAGAAAACTTAGTTTTAGTACTTTTCCCAAGCTATGTTCTTGCAAAAGTTGCTTATGAAAACCTTTTGTTAAATAAAAGGACCATTAAAAAAATCAGAAAAGTTGTATCATTTCCAACAATATCACACAAGCAGTAATGCTGTTCCCAAGTTTTTCACATTGAGAATCATCTCTATTTCATCTATTTTGCTGGAATTTTTCTCCAACTTTGGCTTACTCAGGGATAATTCCCAGGAGAGGGACACTCAAGCAATGGTTAAGACTTACCTGCTCCACTGTCATGGCCTGTGTTTGAGAAGAATGAGTGGAATCTACATAAAACCCAGCACCAGCAATAATATGAACTCCAGTTTCTTCAGCAAGTTTCTTCAAAGTATTCATATCCCGACCAATTCCTGTAGTTGTGTTTTCCACAATAGTCCCACCACCTGCTGCTTTAAAATGCAACAGCTCCTCCTTCACAGCATCTGCTTCCTGATACAAAAGAAGATTTTCTTTATGGCTGTAGGGATTTTGCTTAATCCAAAACAAGTTCTTCATCTCAATGGGCCCATCAGACAAAGGCTCTTGGCCTGGAGAAGGTGGACAAAAACAGCTGCTGTAGTTCATAGTCAAGTGTTCGTGAGTCAATGTATAGCCAAGGCAGTCTGGCTCCACAGGGCCCAAGACAGTCTGCACTTTCCCTCTCAAGGAAGGCATTTTTCTTCAACAGAAGGTTAAAAAAAAAAAAATCAGATCCTAAAAGAGTCTGAGAAGAAAAAAGAGAGGAAACAAAAACATTTCATAAAACCTTTATCGGGCAATTTCTGAATTCCCTCCTCTCTCACACACACATACCTACACGCTGTGTGTATTCACTAGGATGTTTTCAAACACTGTTTGCACTAGAGTGGTCAGGATGAAAACCAAGGCATTGATTTTACCCAACTGCACTTATGCTGGTACTCCAGCAACATAAACACATCACATTCCAGTACAAGGAAATCATCATCATTTACTGTGCTGCAGTCAGTATCACATTAAGACAAATGTCTCCTATTTAGTAACAACCACTGTATGTTCATTTAGGATTTGATGCTCCTTAGCAGCTGGCAATTCTTGCCAGCTTGAGCCACCAGACAAACACACTTGGCACCAAGGCTGAATATTTCTTACTAGTATGTTCAGTTTATTTATCTCTGTCCTCCAAGACTCACTGTCACCCTCAGATACCAAGGAAGCTGCCTGTGTGTGGGCACCTTGTCTGCCCCTCTGTACACAGAATGCAGGGATGGGGGTGATCACGTGCTCCTTAGGGTTCAACAGGGCTCAGGTTCTCCAACAGCTGCATTGTGGAGGTCTGGAACAGCCCAGGACAACTCCTCTAAGTCTGACAACAATTGTTAAAGATGTAGTGTGTCCCCCAAACAGCGGTGGAGAAGCCAAAGTGCTTCACTGGCCAAATAGTTTACCATTTAAGTACAGACCTTAATCTAACACTTAACTTACAGGGCTCAGCATCTCAGACACTTTTTTATTCAACTTTAAGATGAATGAAACAATGATATTTCTCAAAACTCCAAATGAGCAGTGGCAAAGACAAACATTGAGGCTACTCTCTGCAGTTGATTCATGTCAAAGGCCCTGTGCCAGTTTGGCCTGACTCACTGCAGGTTAGAATTATCTGCAGTTCTTCCCATTGGGATTTTGTTGGGTTTTTTTTCCTTTTGGGAGTGGGAGTTCATGTTAGATCTTCCTGATGCTAGTCACAAAGGCTTGAGGATATATAGTTAAAATCCCTAGTCAAACAAAATCATCAGTTATGAAACAAAATACATGTTTAATCATGTCCAGAGGAAAGGACTAACTAGAGCATGCATTATTGATTAAAGAGAGAGGTCTTTCCCGTTCCTGTCTCCCTTTTAGTGAATAATGTCATAAACATGGGTTTGTTACTGGTAAAGCCCTCAGAGGACATTTTCCTTTTAACTGCTAAAGTTAATCTGCCAGGATGACAGAAAAACTGAAATCTGAAGGGCACTGAACTCTACATATCAAAGGGCACAGGAACGTCAAGACCTCTTTGAGGGTACTTTGATCTCACAAGAAGCAGTCACTGTCAGAGCATCAATGCACGAGAGTGACCCAGCCCCTGGAAAAGGCAGCTATCGCCTGCCTAGTGAAGTCTGTAGTGCTGGCACTTACTGTAACATGAAAACTTGGCCATCCATAAGAAAGAGAAACGACTGACTGACTATGTTTACTTGCCTTGTGTAAAAGCAGACTTACTTCTGAAGAACTGTTCTTTTAGGAATTTCATTTCTAAACTAGTGTGTTAACTTGTTTGAGAAGGCAGAAGAACAATTACTCTCATAGAACAGACTGCTGGCTGATTAATATAATGATTTATTTTTTTTACCAAATAAGAAGTGCATGATTTCAGAAAATATTATTCTTGAGCAAATAATTAAAAGCAAAATACCTGTCTTAGTCAGAAACTGCTGCTCACTGCAATTCAATTAAGCTGTCCAACCCAGTCATTATTCCATCCTTGAACAAGGCTGGTGCTCTACAGAGCAACCTACTATTCTGGAGAAAGTCCAGTGATCTGAGTCATTCCTACATGCACAGCAAAGTGAATGACAATTCTAAGCATCACTGAGAATTTTCTAATCAATTTATTAGTTAGCAAAGCAAACCTATATAAATTTTTCATACAATTAAATATACAAGTATTTAACTTCTTTTGATAAAGCTTGCACAAATCGATTACAGTCTGGTTCCTTAACAATTTTCCACTTCAGTTGCTTAGTTATTTAATAGTGCAGTTACTCAAAAAGGCCACTCTAACTGAATGTGATTTTTTGTTCACTTTCAGATTATCTCTTTGATGAAAAGTTGACTTTCAGCATTTGTTCCCACTAATTCCTTTCAGACACAGTTAGACTACCACCAACTAATCTGCTTTGCCCATTGTGAAGACCTGTGGTTGCACATATGAGATCTTCTTATAGACTGAGGCTGCTGTCTTCTGATTTATAACAGCAGGAAGCATCTAAAATTACCAGTTCCAGTGCCAGGTTTCTCTTGTAGACACCAACCTGTTGATTTTTTGACTCTAGATTTCACATTACAGCTCACACACAGGATTTACAGAACATTTTGATTGAGGGGAAGGATTTTTATAAATACAAGAAGCATCACAAAAATGGAAACTGACACAAACAGCATTTAAAGTAGGCCTAATTTTATCTGCATGAAAAATATGATTAATATTAATGCCTGTGCCTGCTTACTAACACAGTTTTAGAAACCCACTGCTTTTAATAAAAGAATTATAAAAAATAAAGACAGTCAACAACCTGTGACTGGAGTAATTTTTAAAATCACTGTCTTGATATCTTCCCTACTGTCATTTACATAGACAGCCTACCCTGATTATGCAATAATGATACATTATTCCTAATAAGATTCACTTAGTGGAATCAGAATTTAATTGAGTGTTTTTAAAACAGATTTTAGGTGCAAATGGCTTTTAAAAGGAGTAAGGATTGCTGCTTAGTTTAAGTATGTAAATGCTACTACAAAATCAACATTCATGTGCTTTACTAACAACCTGATGCCACGTTTTCCACCGAACTTTCTTCTGAAAAAGTTTCTTCTTTCATACACCAAGGACTGAATTCATATCACCTCATTTAGTCATCTAAATGTATGTCTTTTACAGAACAATCATCTAGACCATTTTCCCAGTGGAGATGGAAAGACATTCACAGGAAACTCATCCAGGCTATTTTGAATGTTTGTAATAGGACAGGACAAGACACTTTTTGTAATATTATCCTCCTTTGATGGCCTAAGGAGGAAGCCAAGAAACAATCCTGGACAAGACAAGTTATATTTTAGATGGTCCTACATAAGACATGTGAATTATATTTCCTCAGTCTTAACCCAGTCTGAGATGAGAGGGAAAGGTGCTGATTCCTATGATAGAAGATAAACAGGTAGGCTCATATATGGAAATAATAGCTATTTTGGTGTTGAAAATCACTAATGTATGTGGTGGTATCACCAAGGTGTTCCTGCATAGAGCAAGGCTTCTCTGCTCCATATGCTCTATAAAGAGAGAAATAACATTTCCTGAAAATTACATATTCAGACAAAAAAACCTGAGAACTGCTTTAAGATATAACCAAAATTTGCATTTTTTCTCAACAGCCTTGAAACAATACCTGAACATTTTTGGGATAAACTGTGGCCAAATCTTTACAAACACCAACTGTATAGTACATAAAATACAACTCTCACCATCAATTATTAAATACTGGTGAAGTAAATATTTTTCCTAGAGGTATTGTTAAGAGAAAAGAGACTTGCTGCTAAAAAGGTTATGGTACTGCATTCCTGAGCCTGGTAAAAACTCCACTGAGTTCAATAGATGTTTTGCCTGAATACTGATGACAAGATTTGTGTTTCCGCTTTTCCCATCTGAAACTTGCGCTTCAGTCATTGTGTCATTTTAATGGTCTTGTAATGAGAAGTCTCCTTGGGTTTGGATTAGTTGCTTCCTACAGTAATCTCATATTGCTGAAACATTATAATCGCATAAACACAGCTTCCACATGCTAATGCCGCATTTGTTTTGATTCGGTAAGCACATTTTAATGGCATTAGCACAGATTCTCTGCAGACTGGTATGGGAATCATTTTATTGCCATTACATTACAATGTGAGATCACAGCAACACTAAATCCAGACTGCTGTGACACAAAATTTACAAAAAAGCAAAAGAATGGCTCGATAGGTATTTACTGTATCCAGAAAAAGTTAAATACGGCTGCCATTTTGGAAACAAAGGCTGCCCTGGCTGCACCAAGAGCATTTTAAGTGGATATTTCCTTTATAACCACGCAGTCCTGGGAAATGTGACATAGTGCAGGTTCACTACATATTTACAGACGGAGGAAATGTTCTGAGCATTCAATTCTACTTTGAGCAACCCCTACAGAGCATGGAAAAGCCACAAACTAGAAATATATGACACATCTGCAGGTAATTACCATTAGCTAGTCTGTGCTGTGTTACCTCACCGTTCCCCAAACGCAAACATTTTGCAACAAGGGAAAAAGTTACCAAGATGAAGGAAGAGGAGAGGTAGAGCATAAGAGAACACATGTAGAATATGTCAGGAAGAATTTAAAAGAATTAACTTCTCTCTTCCCCCCAGTTTCTGCCAACCCTGTAGAGGTTTACAGGGTGGAAGGAACTCAATACTCCCAGCACGGTTCTTCCTCTTCCCCTGCAGACAAGCAAGCTTTCTAACTTCTCCAACAGATGGGTGTCAGATCTACTTTACCTTCCTCAAAAATGTATTCACAAGTGCTAATTACAGGACAAATGTGACTGAAACATTCTCTCATACACAGGTTTCAATAAGCATGGCTTTTTTGTTCATGCACAGTGTCAGGGAAGTGCAGCTACAGGGGCTGTGGAGCAGAGCTCACCACGGCTGGCTGGGTGAGAGCAGCAGTAGGACTGAACTTGCATCTGCTCCAGGACAGACACAGGCTCACCTGCCACTTAGCCCAGCAATTACCATTGCGTCAGTCCCTGCAAAGGTGTCCAACAGCCTGTGACGCTGCACTCCTACACAGGCGCTCGCATGTTTTACATGAGACAACAGCGTATCTTATGCTGCTTTTGGGTTATTTTGCCCAAGAAACAGAATTTGAAAATAGGGTGAAAGTACTGACAAAATGCAGATTGTTGGGCAAACTTCTGTCTCTTCTGCAGAAAAGGCAGATATGCTGCTCTGAAGATAACAGGTTATTCTCATTAAAGTCTTAAATGTTCTTCCCCATCTTCAGAATTGCCATTAGTCAGAAGTGACATCGGTCTTTTTCCTCTCCCAGAATGGAACTATGAGATTATCATGATGTCCTGAACTTCAAGCTAACTCAGAAAAACGAACCAAGGAAAATAATCTTACCTATTCAGAAGCAGTGGCCTTTTTTTTAACTACCTTCATACCCTGTTAATTAAAAAAAGTACCATGACAGCTTTTCATAGTATGGCCCCTTGTCTAGTGCAGAACTGTACTAAGGGGACAAGGGCACGCTGGTACTAACACAAGCATCAACACTGAGTCAAAGCTTTGTGTCCTAAGGAATGATGTCACATGGGAGAACTTTCATGCCTTGAGTAACGCTCTTATCAGAGAGGAAGGGAACACTTACAATACCTCTCTCCTACACAAACTCCTGTCTAACCCCATAGGAGCATATGTTGCAGCTCTTCCCTTAGTGGGGCACCTGCACTTTCCCACCTTTGGGTGCCTGTATCTTCATGCAGTAAGTACCTCACCATTTCAGATATGTGTAATCTCTCAACCAGGTAGAAGTTGGCCAAGAGATTCAAAGCCTAGAGACCTCCTGGTGCGAATATTTAAAAAGCATCATCTACCCCTACCTTGCCACATTTTTTCACCAAACACACTCAGAGTAGTGGGTTAACGCTGTGGCTTTCAACAACATCCCTCTGGTCCCCAAAACACTCAGAAACATGTATTTCCTTAAGAAGCCAAGCTAAAAGAAATGCTAAATATTGTTCTTCACTAGGTTTTCTGTATATGCTTTGAGCAACCAAAAAATCTTTACACTATGGAAGTGAGAAGGAATACTAAAAGACTATATTAAAAAGTTACTGTATGTGCTATGAAAAAAAATTAGGAGAGCTTTAGCCAAGCCTTATATAATCCTAATGTGATAAAAGGAAGTTCCAGCAAAATATGCAGGTACACACACCGCAGCATTTACACTGCTTGAGTTACATTACATGTTTTACAGCCTAAAAGCAAAGTCACTTAAATTTTAAGAGAAATTTAAACACTAGTACACATATGGGAAAGGCAGTATATTGATCCCCTGCCCTCAGAACCTCCAGAAAGCACACTCTGGGGTGAGAAGCTGGGTAAGTGAGAAGCAAAGCTTTTAAATGCTCACCAGAAAAGTACATGAACAATCTTACTACGAATTCCCTTCGTGGCTCAGTTAGTGGCAGACAGACAGACCTTTCAGCTTCACCTGGTCTGAGGATCACATATGAACTGCCACACCAGAACAAGTGCAGCCTCTCATACTGACCTCACAGTACGGAGGTGAAAATTTCGGATCAAAGCAAGCACGTGTGCTAAGCATATGACCACGTATGCATGCCAACAGTGATGTGCCCCAAGAAGCAGAATCTAGCCACTTTGCACAATTTTTCAATTTGGTTAAAGTTTAGCTGTTGTGACTAGAATAGTCAGACTTCTATTTTACCTTATTTCTGTGCAGATAACAGTCTCAAAATCTAGGTTTCTCTGAGCAAAGTCACATTGAAGTTTCTCTTCCTCAGAGAGATCAGCATACCCGTAAGTGTTTTTTCATTAACATCTCCTTCAGAAGAACTTCAGGGGATTTTACATTTTGGGCAGCTTCCAAAATTACTCCCAATAAAAGGTCAGATAAAAATTCTCCTCCAGGGTCAAACATTACATTAATTATATTTTACATGCACACATAGTGTTTTTAGGCCAAAAATTAGAACTGAAGTCACATTATGCTATATGCAAATATGGGCTATGTCCTGCATGTTGATACATACATTTGCATTCTTAACACTAAATGGAATCATATTTGCTTCTCATGGGTTCTGGGCTACAAGCACATATTCTCTTTCCTGCCAGGACAACAAGAAATAGGATAAAAAGTCTGTGCTTTTCAGAAATGGATATCCAGTCTTCATTCCCGCTAAATTTCAAATTTGAAACCAGCATACATCTAACACTACTCTTGCTGTTATTCTCATTGACATTCATTGGTTTTCTCTCTACGTAAGGACACATACACAGATTTTCATGTGAGCTTAAACATTTCAGTAAGCATGTCGGGTGGAGTATTACATGTACAGCCCTATCAGCAAGAGCCACATAAAATCACTCTATGATTTTTACATGTAGAAATAAGGAGAAAAGGGATGGAGGTCTAAGACACCAAAGAACAGATATCACTCTTCTCACCACACAAATCTCTAAGCAATGGATGACTAATGTGCATTATTACCTCCTGATCAAGACTGGACATGACTAGCTAGCAAAATTCACATTAATGAACCTCAAGGTCAGCTTTGCCACAGAACATACCAGTCACTGATCCACTGAGACCTGTGAAGGTGGAAAAGAGCATGGGGATTGAGTTTAGCGCTTCATTCAATATTGCAGACTGCAGCAATTGAGATAAGCAAGGACTTTCAGAAAACCACCTTCTTTACTAGTGAGTGACAAGTTTAGATGCACAGAACTAAATTCAATGTGCCACTACTGCATACTACATCACAAAACTTGCAACCAATCTGAAGACCTACTGGGAAAAAAACACCCTCAGAAAAGCCTCAAAGTTTCTTCTGTGACTGTTCTCTATGGCTGCATCAGGAAATGGAAGCTAAATGCCCTTCTCAAGGTCCACTTCTGCTCTAACAAGAAACTAGCCCAAAGAAGGAAAGTTAGTGTGAGTCAAGGGAAAACTTAAAGGTGATGGCTATAACTTAATGAGTATCTTTTAACTTAGAGACTGCCTTTACAGAGTCTGCATGCTTTGTCAGTGGTTAAAGTTAACAACCTCTTGCTTGTACAACTCCTCTTGTTTTCAAGTTCTTACCCCCATCTGGGTACAGCAGTGGAATAGCAGGAACAACCAACACACACAAGCTGACAAGACTGTCAGGTCTCCTGCATATCCTTTTTTAATTTCCAGGTACTGCTGAATCTTCAGTCTCAACAAGAAATGGACACAGAACCCTGCCACTGTTTTGCCTCTTTGTATCACAGAATGTGGCATCACTGTATTTTGAAAGAAGATACAAACTCATTACTTTTGTTGTGGAAACTATCGTCTGTTTTTTAAAAATTCCTTGCTACCCAGTCTAAAGTGAATAGCCAAGAACAAAGTCCTGCAATAAAGTTTACAAACCACCAGAGTTCAAGCATTAAAACCAGCTGAACATTTCCAGACCCACGTGAAAATGACCCATCTGCCAGAAGGCACGCAAATCACAGCAAGGAAAAGAGTTAAAAATTCCTTTCATTGGGTAACTAATCCTCACTGCAGTGACTCCGGACAAGGCAAAGACAACTGTAGGATAAAACAATTCTCCTTTTACACTTTGAGGTAAGATACTGAAAGAGCAGAAAAAGGGAGAGTAGTTTATCAGGTAACATACCATTCTTCTTTGGTCCCCTCTCCTCCACAGAAATTAGTTCAGGGAAAACCCTGTGGCTTTGGCTCAACAAAACTAGGGCTTCAGAGTGTCTTTGAGAAGAGTGATTCTACATGTTTCTGATATCCAAGTTAAAAATTGGGATTTACTTAAAGCTGTCATATAAGGGATGATGGTGGTGGTCTTTCTTCTTACTTCCATCTTACCCAAATAGTTAAATACTTAAAAAAATGTCCCAGCTGTTGCTGGGATAAAATGCTTTTCTTGGATTATTACCCACATACATATTACTATCAGACCAAAGACGTGGCCACTGCTTAAAAAATTCCAAGGAAGCTTTCTAATTTGTGACCAGAAAATGACATTAAAGCAGAAAACCTACACTACCAGTTTTGAGATGTAACTTAGAACGAGGGAGATGGGACACTTCCTTCTCTTTCCAATATAGCTGGCAATCCAATTATCCAGAAATCCAGAAAATGTAAAAAAGTTCAAAACTGCTCTGAATCAAACTAGGGACTTGAACCTCAGGTTTCCACAGTTTAGACAGATCTCTAATTCTCCCCCTACTAGACAGGCGGCCAGTCTGATGAAAGTAGAAGTCTCACTGTTTTCATGAACCTTAAAAAGTCTTGGTTTCAGCTTACTAAAAAATGAACTTGCTCAGTATTTCAAGTTTTGAAAGGTGGGAAAAACATTTTATATCTACATCAAGTGAAAGAAGGAACAAAATTCACAGAATGTTCAGAGAAATAGTCCTTTAATAAACACAGAACTCACTGATGCCATATGCTTCCCTATATACTGATTTTTATGTGTGAGAAGCAAGCTGATGGCTCCCTAACCACAGAGGGAAGCAGTGACACTTGTTCCTGCTCCACCATGCATTAATTTAATAAGTTAGAACTGGTCACCTACATAAAATATAATTAAGCATCTGAATGCCATTATTGCCATCTTTGATTACAACTACAAAAATGACTGTGACGATGGTGACATGATGGCAAATACTATGTCTGTTAAATTCCAAACCATGAGAGGCATTCATAATAATAAATGACATTTATGTAGTCTTTCATAAAACAATCCCAAAGTACCTGACAAAATGATACAAAACTACCTATTAGAAGCATCACTTCACCCATCACTGAAACAGCCTCCAGCAGAAAGAAGGCAACAACCTTTAAACACTACAGAACATATTACGATAGAGAACGTTGAATAATGTATTCAACACAAAGCAGAAGGGAATTCCAGACAAGTAAAACAAAATTTCCCAAGTGCAAGTGACCTCTGGCTAAAAATTTGTTTTGTTCAACAGCTATCACAAGCCTCTAGCATACAGAAGATACCATCCTTAACAACAGACACACCTGAAAAGAATAATTGTGCTTACAAGAATCTTAGAGATCATATATACATTCAAATACTTGCTAGGCTCGTCTGAGTTCCTCACCAACAGGACTTGTATGCTTCAACTTGAGGCCAAATTCATCACAATACAAGACCTGCTGCAGAGGGCATGTCAAACACACAAGGTGACTGCCCAGCAGTGGCTTGGCCACAGTACTGAAGCAGACTTGGCAGGGGGACCTAAACCTCCCTCGCTCAGAACGTGCACTCCCCTCGGCACTCACCAAACCCGCGCAAGAGGAGGGGAGCGCAGAGTCTGCCACAGCTGTGTCTCGTAAAGGGCAGCACGCCCCAGGCCACGGAGAAAATGCATAGTGTGTGAATCCCAACAAGGCTCACGGGCAAGTCTGGAGCTTTGCCGTTGAGCCTTGTCAAGCATAAGCAACTCTGGAAGCACCTTGCAAAGGGATACGGGTGCTTCCACATGGACAGTCAGCCGAAGGCAGGCTCTGAAGGTCCCAGTTTTGGATTGAGGCATTTGTTCCTTCGCAGAGCCACCCTCGGGGGCTGTCGGGAGGGAAGTACTAGAGGGGACGTAGTTCCAATATTTAACTTGTTATGACTGCACAAATATTAAATACCAGCGGCAAAAATAGCAGCGTAGCTGCACTCACACAGTGAAGCCGCCTGAGCTCGAGGGTCATTCTGCTGGTGACTATCATCTGGTCCTGTGAAACGCTTTTCCAGAGAGGAGGAGGTTTTCATCCCCTTACACTCCTGACCCAGCGCCGCTGTCCCGGCCACG
>VZRE01012228.1:0-12373 GCA_013396775.1 Cephalopterus ornatus | reverse complement strand
GGCTGCCGGAGCCCGGCGGGCGAGCGCAGCGGAGCGCTGCCCCAGGGCCGGACAGTGGGACGGGACTCCAGCGCCGCCCCTCTGGCTTCCTGCGGGCCCCGCCCGGCTGGGTGCCCGGCGCTGGGCACCCTCCTCAGCCCCAGGAACCTCGTGGAGCGAGGTGCAGCAGTGCTTGGTGCCAGCCTTGGCTCCAGGTACAAATGAGAGTCGCATCCCGCCCGTCCCTGCGCGTACCCCGTTTACACAGCAGGAAGGAGGCTGGGATTGAGTCATTTCGGGGGGTTGGGAGCTCGTGCTGAATGTTCGGGCTTGCAAGTGGCAATATTTTCTAATTTGCCCTTGCAATGCAAGTAACAGGAAAGGTCTGAAGAGGCGCTTCCCAGTATCCACAAACAGGATGACAATGACAGTAATTCTGGAAAAAAGTGCAGGTGAGAAGTCTGAAATGAAAACAGAGCTGACACCAAGTTAGAATCATCAAGGTTGGAAAAGTACCAAGTTCATCTAGACCAACCTTTGGCTGAACACCGTCATGTTAACTAACCATAGAACTAAGTGCTGTATCACTTCCCTGGACAACCAGTTCTAATGCTTTTTAACCCTTTTAGTCAAGAAATGCTTGCTGATGATGAATTCACCTTCAGAATCCTTCACCCAGGATCTCCAAAATGTCTTATTTCCCTAAGGCTCACAGCATCCTGTGTGGTACTATTCCATTTTATATAAGGGTAAACAGATGCTGGCAACGTGACCAGCAAAGGCACAGAGGACAGTGAACTTCTCTAGCCCTTACACGCAGCCCAAGCTGCAGCAAAGCCACCCTGTGCGCTGTGCAGACATGTTACCTGAATTCAGGAAGGAGTCCTCGGGCTTTTCTGGAGGAAGTACTTGCTCTTCTTATTGCTATCTATTCTACTTTGACTCCTTCCCTGTCCCAGTTTGTACCAGGTTGGGGCCAGCACTGAGCACAGTGCCTGCAAATGGATTCTGGTGTGCCTGCCTTTAATACAGCTTTTCATTGCCTGGGGGAGATAGATCCTAGCTTTTATTCAGATCCCGGATAATCCTGTGATGCAGAAAGTGAGTGGGCAAAACTGGGAATGAAAGCCAACGCATGCCGATGCTCAGGCCGTTTATCATCTGTCTTACAGCAAAGGACAAAAGTGGAGGTAGTGGATGAAAAATGAGGAGGGTGCCAAAGTAAACAACTTTAGAGAGGTAAGAGGTAAGAGAAAGTTGTGCTTTTATGAAAGTGATAGAGGAATGGAATTTTGTCTTTAAAAAAACCCCAATCCAAACCAAAAAAAAAGAAAAAAAAGGAAAAGAAAAGAAAACAACAACAACAAAACACAAAGAAAAAAAGCATTGCACGAATATGAGAATCCAAGAGTTAGAGTCCACAATGACTGGTGATATTGATGTGGGGAGGGCTTAACCTCTAGGGTCTCAAGTGAAAGGCACATTACTGCCCAGTAAAGGGAAAGTGAAGATGAAGACAGTGAAACAAGTGAAATGCTTGGGTTCTTTTGAATTAGCAGCCACTCACCATGTATATGCAGCAATGAATAATACAAATAGATGGCTAGAGCTAAGCTGCTGGGATGGTTCCAATTGTCAGCGTCACTTATTTTTATTTGCTTCTCGTATGAAGTCAAGGGAGTAGGGGTCCTGCAAAGATTAAGTGGAGATACGAAAGTCGCTTATAGTGCCTTGTATTTCAACATGTTCATATTGCTGGGCAATCAGTGCAGGAGAAATAATGTATGAGAGTTATGTTAAAAATAGTCATGCAATGCTTTATGGGACATCATTTGTCACTGGCCATATCAAACCTCTTTTGAAGATTTGTGATGAATTTTACATAAGGCCTGTACTTCTACATTTCTTTTGTGTTTTAAAATATAAAAACAGTATTAAAATTTGGGTAGGTACAAAGTAAAACCATGTTCAATCTGCATTTTTACACATGCAGAATGAGCTTCTCTTTAAAGCAATCTTCACTATGTCCAAAGCAAAGTTAGGTACTGTATTTTTATTTTTTATGTCCTTGACTTCAACCTGCTACAAAACCGAGGCTTGTAAACATAAAGTAATAAGACTGTCTTGTTCAGAGCAGATGCATAGTGAACAGTGAAAACAAGTCAGCAGCTGGCAGAGTCTATACATATGACACTGTATTCACAATTTAGGTGATATACAACCGTAAGTAATGTATCTGGCATTTTTATCCACTTTCCCAAATCTGAAAACCAAGCTGTGGGCTTTTTAGAAATATTGAATTGGTTACCACATTAAATGGTTCATGATATTGGGTAAACAACCCACTATCCTTGTCCCCCAAGCCCCTAAGGTATACAAATAGCAGTGACACCTGTCAATAACATCACAAGCTAAAATATCCATATTGCATAGTTCATAAACAAGGAGAAATAGTTTACTATTTAAAAAAAAAAAAAAGAAAAGGTACTCTTTGTTTTGTCAGCAAAGCTTGATGTCAGTACAGTAGCTTTTGTAGAAGTTACAGTCTGCTCAGGGCTAAGTCACACATGTGTTTTTGTCCCCCTCAATTATACAGTGACCAAAAGGGTCACTGAAGCCAATGTTCCTTTTCCCATTTGGGACACTGTTGTAAATTCTGTCCACTATTTAACGGTGGACACAAATAAGGACCAAATACTTGCAGTACTTGAGCTTCAGTACATCTCTCCTCTTTCCAAAGGTGCATGAAGAAGAGAGCAGACCAATAGGTGCAATGCCAGGCCAGGCTGACCTAGGGGAAAGTGTTGTCAAGGGGCCATACCCAGAGGATGCAGAGGTCCCAAAACCAGGTGGGATTTCCCAGGGCAGAGAGGCTGTGACAGCCACTGCCACCTGGGTAGCTATGGCAACAGCTGAGACACTGCATCGGGACCATGGGGACTGGCACTTTGGAGACTGAGTGATCTTCTCCAGACTGAAATCTTCTGCTCAGGGCTCAATTACTCAGGTGTTACAGAAGATATAAAAACCATGCCATGTTTTAGGTTTACTCAGAGAGTAATTGATAATGTTTACACTAGCTTGCATGCAGTATTTTTCTTCTTTGAGACAAGCCCACTTTTGAGGGGACTGTGGTAATACTGAAACATTATAGAACTCATTAGACTGCTTAGGGAAGTTGTGGAGTCACCATCCCTGAAGGTATTTAAAAGACGTGTAGATATGGTGCTTAAGGACATGGTTTAGTGGTGGGCTTGGCAGTGTTAATGGTTGGACTCAGTGATCTCAGAGGTCCTTTCCAATCTAAAAGTTCTATGATTCTAATTTAACTGGAAAATCAGGCAAAATTCCAGACATATCTTCAATATCATGTTGTATGTGAGTTTTATTTCTGTTATCTCTCAAAGACAAGGAAATGCCAGTTTGCTTTAATAAAAATTAGTGACTGAAGGCTAGAGATTACTACTATTCCTTCTTCAGAGAGATAATAAGCACAGAAAAGAAAAAGAAACAAAACGTAATTTAAGAGGTATTTGTGCAAGGGCCATTGCAAACATAAGCATTTGCACATACTGTTGAGGAACAGGAAGTGAGAGTATCATGTGCACACATGCACAGTATAATCCACAATTTACAAATTGGTAGTAGAATAAATAGGAATCCCAGGACATAAAAAACACTGCAGAGAAAATTCATTCAGCAAGGGTAAAATATGAAAAATTTAATCCTCAAGGGAAACCCTTTATTGATCATTACAGAAAAATTTCTCCTGCTCTTTCCAAAGGGATTCCATGAACTGGGTGGGTTAGAAAGAATAATTTGCTAGTCAGTCTGGCATGTGCCTGTTGCTCTTAAATGACAGAACAAGAGACAGGAGATGAATTGTATGGTAAGTAGCATTTTAAAATCAACTATGACTGTTTAGAAGGGGCTTTAGGTATGTCTTTTTTGTTTAGGAAGGCTTTTTTTTTATAAACAGTGTTATTATTCAGTGGCTGTTTTTGAAAAATTCTGATTTGCTGAAGACGTAGGTACCACCCTGAGTGTTAAATTGAAGGTGCTCCAAGGAGCAAATAAAAATTGGAAGGAGTAGGCAATACATAATATTTAAATGGAAATAACACGAAGCTATTCATTAACAGCAAAAGTAAATATGTCTCTGGAAGCAAAAGGCAGAACAATGTTGACTTTGACTAAAGACTTACTTAATCCTATATTCTTAGTTATTACTTGAGTCAGTGGAGGGTATTTAGAAACAGCTAAGCTAGGCTGATCATTAAGAAAGTTTGCAGAATTCAGCTTTAATATTATTTCAGAATGCCATTGAATTCAATTCTCTCAGCACCTTCATCTGCTTTTTCTTTGTCTGACTAGGCTAGAAACTCTAAGTGGGTTATATGGTGGTACCTCCTGTTATATTATTGATTAATATTTTAGGAGGGTAAGTATTCAAGCTTTTGTTTGATCTAAAAAAGATTTTACTTTTTTCCGGAGAGGAGTATGCAGACAAGTATTCCTGGGAGTCTGTAAGCTTCTGAGGTATTTTCAGAAAAAAAGTGCATGTTCAAAAGTGCATGTTAAGAGGAACTTTTTCAAAGACATATATGTAAATCTACTCAATCTAGATGGCAAGTGACTATGCAGAGATTTTTTTTAGAAAATGACAGGTTTAGCAGTCACATATAATCTTAAACTGCAGGTGTTTTACTGTTGATGATTGCGCAGTAGAGGAACAGAAGAGGGAGAGGAGTGTGAAGGAACAGGGAAGGAGAGGAATGGTTCACTGCCAGAGTGGAAGATGGGATGGTGAGGCAATTTGCATAATTTATAATGGGCTGCTGATCAACAGTAAAAAAATCCCAAATAAACATTTCCAGCTCTTTTCAATAAATATTTTTTTTTACAGGTACAACAAAACAATATTAGAGTGAATTTTACTGTTTCACTCATTGTTATTGATTTCAGCATCATTTTATAGTACTATGTGGAGAAAATCTGGAAACAATTCCTGCTTTGTTTCCAGCTCAGTGCTAGGATGACTTCATTCAGTAGCACAAAATTAAGCTTGTTTCTGCTGGTGATCAGTGATAGCACACACGAGTAAACCAAGAGTTGTCACTTCAGCCTGCCACTTTACCTTCATTCTTTTGATAAATCCCAAGAGCTGCAAATAAACGACTTTGATACCATCTGTACTTACAATTAGTACCAAAGTTACGAATATGTTTGTGTGGATGTAATTGAGGGCAAAACTTGAGGCTGCTAGATTTCAATTCACTGTACAAACACAATTTCTTCCAGTTAGTTGACACCTTTTAAACTTTATGTCTTTAATGAGAGAAACTGAGAATGAGAAAACTCCTTAATGAGGGGAATTGAAATGGAGATGGCTCTACAGGCTCAAAGTAAACCATAAAGAGAGGCTAGACTGTTTTGTTTTCCCACTGACTCACTGGATCAAATCCTATCTCCTTAAATCAGTTCCTTACCTCCCATTTCTTTATTGAAAACAAGATTTGTCCTTTATAGCCTCAAATTTCTATTGCTTAGGAAAAGGGCTCTGAAGGTCATGAAATTGCTTATATTAAAAAAAAAATGGCTTACAAGCCTTTAGTTTGTTTGCTTAAAGCACATTTCTATTTAGTTTGAATGTGTTTCTCTGCTAATTTGGGCACAGGAAGATGCTGTAAGTAGTGTTCTTTAAACCTAGGACTGAATTTAGGGGCATGGGATCAGATCTACTATGCCTCATTCTCTAAGTAGTCATAAAATTAGTGAGGAGAACACTGCCCTTGTTCTGTCCAGATGGTTATTGAATTACGAACATTATTTAATAGGAGATACAACTGATGGCAATTTAGAAGCGTATGAAGTTAACATGAAACATCCAGGCTGCAATCCAAAGTGGAACAGATGGATCTGAAACTGGTTAATGCTAGATCAAGGAAAGCTCAAGTATTTGTACTTATTGGTGCTATCTAGGTTACCCCTGGTGATGACAATGCAGCCATGCATGCCTTAGCTTGCCTGTACTTTGCACTAAGCTAGACTAATCCAAGAAACTACACAGGCAATAGAGGAGTTGTCACATGATGCCTTTAACCATTTCCCTGTTGAGTAAAACTTTGATAGTTCTGTCTCCAGCCATCCACATACTAAAAGTTTTATTTGTGATGGCTTCTTTTTGTAAACTTATATCATTGGTATATATTTTTTCACAAGTAGAGTTTCTTTATTTTCCCTTCTTGCAGCATGGCCATCTGCCTCCACTTCAGCTTTAACCTCATCTTCTAGATCTTTTATTCTCACTTGTTCACTTACCCATTATTTTCACCTGTCTCTCGAAGTAATAATAAGCATACATCTTTCCATGCTTCAGTGTCCAGCTTCTTACTCTGCTCTACCTTTTCAGTTTTTGCTCTCTGTCATGGCTCATGGGACACGCGGCTCAAAACTTTCTTTTAGAGAAGTGAAAGATATTGCATTTTCTCCAGTCTCACTTTAACCTTGATATTTTGTCTGATTTTTTTTTTTAATAAACCAGTGCCTACCACTAGACCAAACAGTTGCCTCCCCACACAATGTAATATGCTATTATTTCATCTTTTATTAAAAAAATTATATTAGTTTGTGCTTACAGCAAAATGTAATACAGCTTTAGGCCTTACAGAATTGTGTTTAGGAGATTACAGAACAATTGTTCTGATCCGTGAAATTAACTACAAAACACTAATCACAATCAGATTTAGCACAATAAAAGGGGATTCAATTAAAAATTGAAATGCCTGAGAGTTTGACTTTCTGATTTGTAGAACTGCAGATCACTCTTACCAAACTCTACTATATTGCTTTTTCCTGACACCTGCATCGAGAACAGTAATTTCCATGTGGAATCCTCTCTTTAATGCCTCTCTTTCTGGCAACATCAAGTTTATTTGAAAGGACAGTCTCTCCCACTCCTACTCTGTTGTCATATTTTCAGTCAGTAAAGATACTGTGATGGTAGGTCTGTAAGTGACCTGGAAGCTCCCCTGGGATCAGATTGCTGTTTAAGAATTGAGCCCTGTCAGTTTGCCTGCCCTGTCAGGAGCTTGCTCTTATCTATGGTAATTGCTTTTAGAGCTGGAAAGCAAAAAGGCTCTTCTCTGAGATTCCCATGCTTCATCCTTGCTTATGGCAGACCAGTTTCACAGCTGCTCCAGCCCACTTAGGAGTCATTTTTCTTTCACCTAGTGGATATAAATCTGCTTCATTCCGCCTACAATTGACTGTCCCTCTGCTATGCTTTAGGACTTGTCCATTCAGCACTGCTTAATGATCCTGATCCTGCAGTCCCTCGGCATTGGCCATAAGTTGGGTGGGAGAGGGGTCAAGTTTGAGGCTGATTGATAGAAGCAGAAGTGACTGCCCCTTTCAAGTCAAACTAGGGTGAACCATTTCTGCTGGCTTGCTCAATCTAGGATGCAGCTGCAGTCCATGCTATTTAAAAGCAAATGTTTACAGGAGAGAACCAGTTTTCACAAGGCAAACAATTTTCTCTGGTTCTAACAGATTTTCTAGTTATTGATCACAGCCACTCTTTGAAAGGGAAAGAAAGAGCTCACTGGGGTGAGCAGCAAAGTAGCAAAATTTACACTGCATTAATTTGTATGATACCAACTGTATGCTCAATGGTATTGCTTCCAGCCATATTACATAGCTGTAGAAATTTCAAGGCTGACTACTGTCACTTCCAGGGGCTATAGCAGCTGCTGGGGATTGTTGGAGCAAGAATGACCTGGATTTACCTTTTTCCTGCATAATTCTTCAGTTACAAAATTTCTAACAGGGACAAGAATCCAGCTCTGAAAGTAAAAATCTTTCCCTTCTGCTTTGTGCACACCATTCAGGAATTGTTGTAGCCATGGGAAAAGGGGAAAACTGACAGTTGTTCAAGAATAACCAACTGGAGATCAGGCAAACAAATAAAAGGGATTTTCTCATATTGAATGTTCGTGGGAGAACAGGACAAGAAAAACATTTTTTTTTTATTATTTTCCATTTACTAGGATCTCCTTGAGTTTTTAGATCTATATTGTTTTTTGCTCTTTAGTCAAGTGCCTGCTTTAGACAGCATTTTGCATCATTAATTTCCCTGATCCTGCCGGCTGCTGCATGTGGGAAGCCCTGTGCTCCCATGTGGAGCCTCACCATTTTTAATGGTGTGCTGTGTGGGCAAAGGCAGTTCCCCCTGGAGAGAAACTTTCAGCATGAGGTGCATTAGTCAGTCTTCCCTTGTTTATGTTGATCTTCGAGGCAAAAAAACTAAAGGAAGATAAAAGGTAGCAAAGAACTGAAAGCTGCACATGATGCATCCTCATCCACACACGCGCGGAACTACACATGCACAAAGACAAAGCAGATATCAAAAGAAGCTATTCTGGTTAATTTTTGTATTGTCTAAATTATGAACTGACAGTATCCCCTCATATCCTGAAACAGCATTATCAATTGCAGCATCTCACAGAGAGAGACTTCTCATTTTCTCGTGTTTTGATTTCTGAGGATAGAGCTACAGTTATTTTATATGTACATTTTAATTTTTTATTCATATTTGCTGTTGAATCATAGTTTTACATCCAGATGAAGAAAGTCAAGGGCAGTTCTCTTTCAGCTGAAAACATTCTTTCTTTAAAAATTTGGCTGCTGTGTTCTTTGATTTATTGCCTTGCTTATGTTTGACAAGATACCAAGTCTCATGTCACAATATTCTTGTTACGAACAGGAGTGGTTTTTTCTCCTCTCTTGGTGATAGATAAATCAGAAGAGCTTGCACTTTAGGAGGGAAAGTTACAGTTTCTGAATATTATATTAATTATGTCAGACAGTGCACTTGGGACACTGTACCTGCCTGTTTAATTGCCTTGCAGAAGCTCTAGGTCTGAGTTCCTATATTGTCATGCAGATTGTATAGCCAGTTACTTCTGTGCAAAGGAGTGTGAATATTGTACTTAGTGAAATTTCACCTTTCGTTTGTAGCAGTGACAACAATCCTGTATTGAAGCCCATGGTTACAGAGAGATCATCTTCAGAGGAAATCAGATGGGACAAACTAATCAGAGATAATTGGTCAGCTCCAAAATATGTCTGCACACAAAACAGAGTTGAGAGAAAACAGCCATGAAAAAACTGAAAAAATCCTTTGTCATTGCCTGCATCTGAACCTGATGAACATTAAAAAAAAAAAAAAAATCTGGTAATTTTTAATAAAATGAAGACATACTCAAAAAAGCACTGAGCAGGATAAATATTTCTGTGACCAATATCATAGTCATAGTAGCCAATCTAATGAAGCATCAAAGAAAGGTGTGAACATATCTGTAGGACTGTTTGTACCCCTAGCTATCCTCCCACGGAAAGACCCTATTAAGTCAAGGTAAATTGTGCCAACTGCCTTAAAGTGGTGCCTGTCTCTTCTAATTTTTGTGATACTGCAAGTTGAAGTTTAGTGTGATAGTGATTGTACTGACCCATTAAGGCTGAAACGGATAGGAAAATGCAGTTTTCACGTGCAGCGGTGTTATTGTGGTGCAACAGAAATATTCTTTTCTTGCACCATTCTTGCTTGGAAGAGACACAGTGGGCCACTGCTTTCACTGTCCAATTAGATAACACTGGTACGTTTTACTATAAGGTTGCATTGTAAATGGGGTTCTTTTTAAAATGCATTTGGCAGCCTGAAGACACTAGCAGAACAAATTAGTTATTCTTAGTGCTGCATTCAAACAGTACCTTTTCAATTGCTTTGAAAATAGAGTCACTGCACGCTTCTAGTGGTTTATCACAACTCAGTACAACTAAAACCGGCTTGGGGACTCTTCCCTTCTTAATTTTTTTGTGTGAATTTAGTCTTCGTGAAAGATGCCAAATCAACAGCCTTGGAGGTTTTCACTTATTTTTCCAGAGGAAATTCAGAATATCTGCAGTGAGAATTTAGTGTTTGCTGTCCCAGCAATTTGACATTTAGCTGTCCAACCAATGGAAGGAGAAGGTATTTCAGACTCATGCAGGCTGGGTCTTTGCTTCTCCTGCTCATGCTGCTTCAACAGGAGCATTGCAGTGCTCTGTGGCATTCAGTGCTGAAATCACAAATTTTTCTCCTGTCTTCCATGTCTTCTTTCATAACAAGTCAATGGCTTTTCCTCACACGTTTGCCAGGTCTGCTGCTTGCTATGGGGAAGTGTTTTGCAAGGTTTGGTTAAAATGCTGTACGTTGATGGCTATGTAGGAATGAGTTTAAAAAAGCAGTTAAACATAGTCCTGCAGAAGATAATGGGCTACCTGTCTTAATTTAAACACTTGCTTAAGCGTTCTATTGATCTCTGTCCATTACACTGATTTTACCAAAAGCTCTTTGATAATAATCAGTTTTGCTTAATATTAAAAGTTGTTGGGTGGTGATCAAGTCCTCCTGTAACCCTTTATAAAGCCATGTAAGTACAGGACAAAGCTTCTGTTTTATGTATCGAAACATGCAGATGTCTGAGGGTACGGGACATTTCCATATGTGTTTGAGTGACTTAGGAGGTAGCATCTTGACTACATTGAACATATTGTTTCTAGTGCATAGAGGACTTAAGGTTCAAAGAGATATATTTTTGCAACCATGACATAGCAGGTGTCAAGCTTTGCTTCTCTCTTACACTTAGAATTCAATTGTGTAAACTTTACACCTGAGTACTTGGACCATGAACAATTTATTTGAAGATGCCAGTCAAACAGTCAGCAGTACAAATACTCCCAAATGCACTTGCACTTGATTTTGCATGTACAGAAGGAAGACTGTCTTTCAGTGCAGTTGAAAGCACCCACATTGTGTTTCTTGTTTAAAACTTTGGGGCTTTGGGTTTTTTTACATATGCATAGGGATTGGAAGAGGGGAAGCAGCAGATTTTTAAAACTAATTTGGGTGAAATACCCAGGAAAGAATGACAACATTATCTATTATATCATTATCAGTAGACTCACAATAGTTTTTTCCTCAAGATTTGAGAGTTAGATTACCAATCTAGTGATACAATTTTCTCCTATATTAAGTTAACCCAATAAGAATCAGATGAGGCTTACAGAGGTTTTTTTCTGGCACAGAAATGTTAGTGAAGGCACTGCTAACCTCTCTACCATCTGAATACATGAGATTAGCTCAGTTGGTTAAAACTTGGTGCTAATAACATCAAGGTCATGGGTTTGATCCCCTGTATGAGCCATTCACTAAAGAGTTGGACTAATATCCTAGTATGTGCGTCCCTTCCAACTTTGAATATTCTGTGACTTGTGAGTCAAGGAAACCATGGGTCAAGACCAGGGAGGGGGCAAGGCAAAGCAGAGGTCAGAGGTCTGCTGTTTAGTCTTTTGGTATGGAAGTTGTTGCGTCAGGAGACACACCATTTTTCTCAGGCCGTCAGTCTGTTAGCATCCAGGAATATCCCCTCCTTTTCTAGGAAACAAGGCTGATGCAAACCTAGAGAGTATATCACATCTGCATTAAAGCAGCAAAAAGTAATTGGTGCGGTTCAGTATGTTCAGAGGAGTTTGCTGTTGCGTAGCTAATTTAAAGACAAGGTCTTAGGTCTAGGTTGCTGATAGTCCTACAGTTTTGAGGGCTTTGTGCTATAAAGTATGGTAGGTATGTGCTGATGCTGTCCAAAAATCCTGGAATTTGATTTGGATAAAACATTCTTATCTTCCAAGGCTTGGAGTATAGTTTAGAATCTATGTGCACTGTTAAACAGCTCTCAGGTTTCAGATTAGAGGTGTCTGTATTTTGTCATGAGGCACATGTTGCAAGAGCATGTAAATCAGTCTGGCATCTCACAGTAGGAAAGGTGCTTCATTTAGGATAAACCTATGCCCCTAGTGTCCTTCCATGGCAGACTAATAAAACAGAGATGTTTTCTGTAACTGAGGGAGCAAATACAAGCAAATGGTCTCATTTAAAATGTAGACACAATTGATTAATAGTAGCTAAAATATGAAATATATCCAGAAACTTCCTCTCCTGAAAACGAATTGGCATTTTTGGTGTAATCCAGCTCATTCTAATGTGGTTTTTCATGACAAGGCTGTTTCCTGATCCTGTCAGAATATTCTCATTTTTTATTTTTTGTGTAAAATGTCTGTGTTTCAGGTGTCTGAGAATTAGTGGATGCTGACAAAGATGATTTCCTGGGTACCTTAGACCAAAAGTTTAGTTACTGCCTTAATGGTAGACTGAACACAATATTTTCTTTTTCTAAATCACTTGTTCTTAAATGAATTTGTAATTTTTTCCCCTTCACATAATCTTTTCTCCTAAAGGTACTTAAACAGAAAAAAAAACTAAAGGAAAGGAGAGACAAGGGAAAGGGAAAGGGGA
>VZRE01012226.1:0-29751 GCA_013396775.1 Cephalopterus ornatus | reverse complement strand
AAAAAAATAAATTAACCCCCCCCCCCAAACCACAGATTGGCATTCTGACAAATGATTAATGCCTTATATGAGCAGGGAGTCCTCCTTCCTCCATAGAATGTCAATGAGGCATGTTCTTCTCCAGTGAAAGGCACGACCTCCCCATCCACCCCACGCCCATTTTCTACCACAGTTGTTCTCTACAGAAGCCTTGCTCCTCCTACTCACTACAGTATCTCCAACACTAAGGGCACCTTGAATATGCATTAAGTCTGAAGAGCCCTTTCCAATTGCCATGTACTCATAGCAATTTAGAAGGAAACTTACATTTTAAATTAAAGGGGAAGAGAGAAACAAAAGATAAATACCTATTGTCCTGCTGAAAGCAAACTGATGCAAATGCTTTCTTCAGGATTTCTGTAATACTGAAAGCACTAAGCAAGGTTCAGAGCATGAGTTGTTCAACCATACTTAATGAAATTTTACTACAACTTCAAAAAGTAAAATTTAAGGAAAAGGTATATTGTTGCCAAAATATGTTGGACGCTTTGTATTTGTACAGGGAATAAGTAAGAAAGCCTCCATCTGTTTGCAGATCTGTTTGAACAGACAGCAAGCGGATGAAAAGATGAAACAAATTGAAGAGTGGTGCAAAGTGCCTGGTTACAATACCTGTTTTTCAGGTTTGTTTTGCTGCTATTTCTGCAGAGAGAGAAAGGGAGCATCATTTATTGTTTTTCTGAAGTTCTAAGGAGAAATCTCTGCAAGGGAAGTTACTTCAGAGGAAGTGGTGTACAAGATAAATCTGAGAGCGAGATTGCAGTCATTCATGACTTTTACATGGAGTAATGGTGTAACTCCAGAAATTACAGTGAAGTTGAACAACCACTGCCCCATCTGCCTGGACAACTGTAAGGAGGCCAGTTATGTGATGCCATGCCTCTACCATTTCTGCTCCCTGTCCATCCTGCAGTGGGCTGTGAACAAGCCCAAGTGCCCCCTCTGCAAGAGGAGGATATTATCAGTCCTGCAGTCAGTGCAGGCTGATGATGACTATGTGGAGCATGTCATCACACCATCTATGACACAACAATGAGTCATCTGCCAGGCAGGAGCAGCTCGAAGATAACCAACTACCCAGGACCTCCAACATCTTGGAGTACCACAAAGGTGGGCTGCACAAGGAGTGCCCAAGTGTTCCACGGGGGGCATTCAGTCCCTGAGCCAGATTATCTATGCAATGGTCCTCCAGACACTGAAGCCCTGGATCCATCAGGAGATGGAGATGTTTGGCACCAGTGCTGGAGGCAGTCATGGTGGAGGATACCATCCCAACCATCCCAAGCAATCACAGGATGGATGCGGAGCTGCTGGGTAGGATACTGGGGCTGCCCCTCCAAAACTGCACAGTTACATTCATGCAGCAGTGTGCACATGTCACTGTGCAACATAGCAGCAGAAAGGCTCCTTTCTCTACTGCTGTTGGTGGGGTCCTGGCAGCCACCGCTGGGCTCCCGTTGCCACCACTGCAGAGCAAGAAGAGCCCCAGGAGGAGCCAGGTGAGCCTGTGCCCAGGCCCTCCACTTCCAGATGGAGCAGGAAATGCTCCCCTGAGGGGCCACAGCAAACCCTGAAGAGAAGGGAAAGACAGTCCCAAGCCCTCTCCAGCAAACAAGAGGCCAGCACCATGTTGGAAGGCCTTGGGACATGGCTAAATCAGGACTGGGCCATCACCTGGGGCAAATGCCAGCCCTCAAAGCTCCCAGCCCTAACTATCAAAATAAATTACATGCACAACAACTACAAGAAAAGTCTCAGTGTTACTAACAGTGCAGGTGGCATTGCTATTTTCACCCTTTTTTTCCTGGAAGGATGGGACGTTAATGCTGATGAGTCCTTCTGCTCATGCCAGGTACTGTTCCATTGTTCCCCTAAAGGTAAATACTGCCCAGCTCCAGGCCTGCATCTCTGCAGGTGGTTCTGGGGCAGGATTTCCACACAGGGGTCTACAGGGCCAGCCTGTGCCCCACTGCTCATCACCTCAGGCGTGTCCTCCTCTTTAGCACACCCTCTGCCCCGTGTCCCTGGGCTCTGCTCGCCTACCAACCTGCACTGACCAGTGCACCCTCGCTATGGTGGTGCCCAAAACCCCCTACTGCGCAGAGGCAAAATTAGGTGCTGCTCTCTACATCATCCCCCAGGATCCTACCCTTTCAAGGCTGGATCCCAAGAAGGGGAATTGCAATGTCCTACCCTTGGGAAGGGACAAACACACGTGCAGCAGCTGCTCAGATGGTGAGCAACCTGGGAAAGGTGACAAGGCTGCTGCCTTCAATCCCTCTTCCAGATCCAGTCTTGGTGCTGGCATTTCTTCTCCTCTGCTTGTAAAGGACCCATCTTTGGCATGTGCTCAGCAGGTGGATGCCAAGTGGCTGCAGACACTGGGCTTCCTTTGTTTGGAGAAAATGATACTGAGGGGTGACCTCATTGCTCTACAGCTTCCTGATAAGGGGAAGTGGAGAGGGAAGAGCTGAGCGTTTCTTCTTGAGATCCAGTGACAGGACATTTGAGAATGGCTCAAAGCTGTGCCAGGAAGGCATAGACTGGACATTAGGAAGCATTTCTTTACGAAGAGAATGGTCAAACACTGGAACAGCCTTCCTCAAGAGGGGGTCAATGCTTCAAGCTTGTCAGAGTTTAAGGGACAATTGAACAATGCCCTTAGTAACATGCTTTAACTTCTGGTCAGCCCTGGATTGCATAGGCAGTTGGACGAGATAATCACTGTAGGTCATTTCTAATTGAAAATATTCTACATTTCTAATTCTAATTCTAAACTACATTGCATTATACCATACTGTACTATTCCAATAATAGGAGACTGTGTCCTCAGGTAAGGTACATTTTAAGCATATAAATCCTGATTTTTCCCTCATAATGTTTCCTCAGCTGTACATATGGCAAGTTAGCAACACAATTTATAGAACTAATAAATAATTGGATTAATAAACTGCATTTATTTGCTGTTGGAATGTGTCTTATTTTGTGACTTTACAAGAAGACAAAAGTATAGTACAGACAGCATTTCAGCAAAGTGGCATGTAAACAATAACCAGAAAGGAGAATTAGTAACATGTGGTAAGTCATCACCCTTTCCTACAAAACACAAAAAACTGAGCTAGTTAGGAATTAATTTCTAGAGACATGAATCACAAGATGTATTTAACACAAACCATGTATAATAACAATTACAAGAGAGAGGAAAATGTCACAACTGAGGCAAAATAAAGCCACATCTTAAAAAGAAAATAATCGATACCTTTTTATGAAGTGCATGGAATTCACTGTACCTCTTCTCCACAAAATGTTTCCTTCCACTCATCAACACTTCTATTTTAAAGACCTGAAAATTATAAACAATAAAAAAGAGGTTAACGTTACTTGCACAAACAGTTCTGTGACATGTGACAGCACATTTTACCACAGTCATTCTAGTAAGTGGTCCCAAAAAACCCAAGGTGTCTCAGGAGGTGCAGAAGTACAACAGTGATTAAAGTAAGTACGGCTCAATCTTCTGCTAACAAGGTTGTTCAACAAACATACAAACAGACAGCTTAAGCCTGGATTGTATACCGTACATTAGAAACTAAGCATTAAACTACTTTCAGAAATATTCAATATACTTTAAAGTAATAAAAAAAAAAGACTGTTCGGAACAGGAAAAAAAAAAGAAGACATGGAGTCTTCTTCTCTTTAAATCTTTTCCCTTTCTTACAACACAGCATATTAACACACTCATGTTTGTTCAGCATAAACTGGATAATACATGCATTATGTTATGCATGCAAAAGGAGAAATAAATGCAGACACTACATTGTTGGTTTATTTCCTCCTAAACTACAAATTCATCTATAGTCTCAAGTGAGCTTGTGCCACTATCTACACCCTAGGAAAAACACAAAACAAGATGCAAACATGGCAAATGCTTATTTTCTTTGTATGATAGATGTGACAGCTTTTGTTGCTGCTTCTGGAAGGTTGAAAGGGCAGGAAAAACAGCTCTCTGGACCCACTAATTAGTAGTCACTAACGTGACATTTTTTGAATTCTCAGGTCACTGTGTCAGTTCTGAGGGCAAGTGATGAGAAATTTTGAGGTTCTCAAGAACACATGGTCTATTAAATGAAGACAAAACCAGCAGAGAAGTATTACAGAAAAGGTACCTGGTCTACCTAGGAGTTCTTTGTTTTCTGTTTCACTCAAAAAATGCTGGAAATAATTATTTCCAGGACAATGAGAAACAATACTCAGCACAGATGATCACATCAAGCCCCAAAATAAAAAGTTCTTTGAAATAAATTTGCAAACAGTGATTATACCTGAATGCAGAAAAAATGGTTTTCTGTCACAACATGCCCAGGCTAGCACTGATCAGAGCAAATATACAGAAACTATACTGGATAAAAACTTCCTATTGTTCACGAGAACCTGCCTTTCAAACAGGACAAAATGCTATGGTTTCCACTGGCAAGCCAAACCACATCAAAAACAGACAGCATTTTATTTAATACAGACTGAAATGCTTCTACCTTTGTTTGAATGCAGTATGGATAGGACTGCAGTCATTTCACACCAATGTTTACGCTGCCAAAATTAGTTTGGATCGCTGTAGTAATTTGTGCTACATTCTACCTCTTTGAATAGTACTGTTTCTGTGTCCTAATCACTGCAAGCAGATGACCTTATTTGGGTGCATTGACTTCTTCAGTCTCTCCTATCTATTTGGAGTACCCTGGAAGAACAGCCAGTGACTATTAAACAATTTTCCTCTACACATGAAAAAACTTCAAGGCACCCTCAGGAATATGTTCTAAGTTCAGAGTTGTAAAGAGAAATCACATGCAAGGGAAAATTAATGTAGGCTTTTTTCTTTTGTTGAGACTTAGCCTAATTATATGAGAGGAGAACATTATTTACATCTCATATTTACACTCTGTATGACAGAAATAGTCCTGCAAGGAACAAAATGCTCTGGATTGCATAGGAAAGCTACTGCATTGAAGGAATTTCAAGGAAAACTTTTTGGGAAGAAAGAACAACAAAATATAAAACTACTTAAATTAGAAGTGACCATGAGTCTCTAGCTAAGATGTGCAACAGCTTTGAATTTACTTGATATTAAATCTCCAGGAACTACGAGCAACTCGTAACACCCAGTTACACCTCAGTCAGCTAAGAGCCACTCACCACTCTAGGTTTAGCGTCTCTGCTTGCTGCAGGGTTTGCCAAGGAATTTAGAGAGTCTAAGGGGCTCCTGCCTCAGCTATAAGCACTCCCTTGACACTATTTCATGTAACAACATGGCTTTGTGTGAAAGACAGAAAGATACATTAGGTTTTGAGAGAGATAGGATCTCTTCATGGATTCCAAATAGCTATAGGCAAATCTCACACAAATTTAACTGAGCAACTACAGGCCCTGACAGAAAAACAATGTAAGGAAACTGGTGAACATAGATGAAAGTGCCAAAATAAAGACGGAAGAACTATAGGGGAAAAAATGCAACACTGCTCGGAAATTACTTTTCTTGTAAAAATGTTAATGTTTTATGAACAGATAACTCTGAAAAGACAGATGACTTATTATAAGTGACAGATAGTTACATGAAAAATGCAAGAATTAATCTCTGAGTAAGACAAGCAAAATACTTTTCCCATAGTCATTGAAATACCACAAATTACACTGCACTGAAAGATTTGGAGTTCATCCTGACTGGGACACAAGAGATATGAACAACAGATATGAAGACACCAACTAGAAAACTCCATGAGTACTCTGCAACTAAACGTCTCACTGTTCTTGGTTGCTGCCACAATAGTTACCAACGATGTCTGCACATAGCCAGAAGATAATTATCCATTAAAAGCATTCTTCCAACAGACTTTAACCCATATAAATGATGTATGGGGCAAAAATCTCTGGATTGGATATCAGTGAATAATGCTGATCTTCTGCCTATAAGAACTGCAGATCTGCCACTGCAATTCATAACCATTAAAACTATGAAGGAAACTTCAAAAAGAATTCCTAAGTTTTTGTTAATAAAATAATAAAAACTTTCAGGTCCAGCTACAAAACAGATTTACATATAATTTTTTTCCCTCTCCACTTTGTTCCAATTATATGGACTATTTTCAGATCCTGGAAATCCTTTGCTTCATTTCTGATTTTTTTCATTTCTTATTTTGCCATTTTCCTGAACTTATCTGATCCTTAGCAAACCTCTAATTTTCAAGAAGAATACACCCATTTCTTTTCTTGTTGCAGAAACTGGGCAGTACTACACAGTAACTAAACTGAATTATATATGGGCAAAGACTGGTACCGTATCATTGTGAATTTTGAAGGCAGAAAGCACAAATGGAAGAAAACAGGAACCAATATGATGTACAAGAACTCCTCATGGTGTCCAATTGCATTGTAAGTGCATATCAAGAGCTGTGTGGTGAGTAACACTGAAACTGTCCCCCTTCGGTTCTTACCCATGTCACATGTGTACACTGGATACAAAAGGATATTTTTTATCTGATAATCTGATGCAAAAATATGCAGCTTCAGTAAATTAGTCTCAAAAAACCTAAGAAGGATTAGTTTAACAAAAAAAACCACAGACAAGAATGACAAACATGTCCATGAGTAACTAATGAGATTAATAACATCTTAGCTTGGTTTTCTATTATATAAGAAATACACAGATGACTCTTACATTCACTCACAGAAATTACATTAACTACATAGTTTATAATTATGGTAAGTTAATACTATCATATTGTGTATATTTACATATGGAAAAATTAATTGCAAAACTTCTGAAAAATTTCAATTGAGAAAGAGATTTGGGGCAGCCTTGTTTAGAATGAGGAGATACAAAAAACAGAAGTAGAAAAAGGGAAGTTAAAAACCCAGATACATTGTCTAAAGAAAAGAAAACCCCACAAAATTCTAGTGTTGTGCTTTTATCTCTCAAGACCAAGCTTACTGACTTCAATTCTATTTAATATATTACTTATAGAAATAAATACATCCCTTCAGGTGCTTCACTATACTTGACAGACTTTTGTTTGAAGAACAGCTAATGCATTCAAAGTGTCAAGAAAATGCAACCTTAAACCTTTGTCATGGCTGTATGGAAGGAATTCCAGAGCAAATGAAATGACAGCTACGGTCCATGAAACACTAATAGGATTTCCACGTGTTTAGTGTCTCATTATTGTTCAGACAATCGTACATTTTCTGTCTCAGTTGTGCTTACAACTACTTCTAGAATGAGACTGCAGAAAACATCAGAGATCAAATGATGACTTTAAGCCTATTTCCATACTACTGTTCGAGGGGAAAATAATATTCCATACAATTAGTAAGAGCACGTGGGTGGTGGTGGTAAGCAGGGCCTCATGTAGCCACAGCAGTAATTCGGCATCTTAGGGGTGTAAGTGTCTCATGGCAATGATCCATACTCCTGAATGCCCTCCACAGTAGAGGTGGAGACGAGGACAGTGTTCAGAGCCAACTCAAACTTCAGAGCAGCCTTGATAAAACTGAATCTCACTATCCCCCAAATGAAAACAAACTCACTTATTCTGACTTCATCTTTTGGAAAGCAGGGTAGCAAAACTCAGCTCTGCAGCAGGCACAGGGCAGTTCAAGGGCACAGAGACAGGCTGACATGGATCACAGAAGCAAGGCAGGGGAAATCTCCCTTCTGCTCTCGAACCATATTTCCCCCAGTTCTAGTTCTCCTTTGTCTAACACCCAGTGTTTACTTTGGGTTATCCCCACCATGTCCAGTAGCTGAGACTTAAAACCATCTATTTCTTAAGTAGGTTGCTTATAGTCATATCTTGTGCCTCCTCTTGCTCTTCCTCTCCTACACAAGCAGTCCTAACACAAGTTCCTTCATGGTCCGCCTGTAAGGAAAGGGCCCCCTTTCCGCTTTAGAACTGGGAGACAAGTTGGGTCACAGTAAAAAAGGAAGCATTATTACCCTGAAGAGACCAGTTTGCTCTGTTTGGTTTTGCTGGGGTCTTGTGAAGATATGTAAGTGTCTGTAAGAGGCAGTAAAGGAAAAGAACAGAATGTCTGAGAGGAATCAGAGTGCTGGGAGGCTGGATGAAGTCAGCTCTAAGGTTGGGTTAGACCCACAAACAGCCCCTTCCCTCCAGCCCAAGCACTGTCACGTCTATTACATGAAATCAGACTGTTTCACTTAGCCCCAAGTACAATGTCCAATATTAAGCTACAGCACAAGGAAAAAAAACTACATATTTTTATTGACTATGAAAATCAAAGCTTGATACTACGGAATTATGACATTGCTTTCTCCGGAGTCTGTTATGGAGAAAGACCACAACAGAAAAGTGAAATGTTCACTGCGGGATTTCCAGAGAGTATTCCCAACAGCTCCGGCCTGTGTGAAGCAGTTACCTGACCCATCCTGGCCCAGAAAAGAAGCCTTACTGTTTTTATAAGACAAAAAATAGATTTTCTACTGTAACATAAGCCCACTCAGAGGACAAGTATGTCATTTTACTGACTTCTTCTGTTAAATCTCATGTTACTACAAGCTAACTTGGGCTTTCATTGATTAAAAAAAGAAAAAAAGTACATAAGAACAATCACAAGCACATGTTCTTACATGTTTTTATTAACGTGGCTCCTAATTCAAATGCCTCCTTACAAATTTATGCAACCCTCAGCCATTTATTTACTGAAAGAGTTTTCTCTTCCCTAACAGTTACCAATGTTACTGGTACCAGTATCTACCTAAATCAGATTACAGTCTCTTCAAGAACCTTTCAGCGTGCAGTCTGTCTTTTCCACCAATAATACAAAATAATTAAGGATGTTCCATCTCCTACATTCTTTTGCAGTATGGGTCTCTCCCTGTCATAAAATGGCACAGTGTTAGTAGGAATTATGTTCAAATGTCATTCATAGGTTTCAGGGATATTCTTTCTGAAGATGGCATTTTAGAAGTATATGTCATATTTCTCAGGGTTTAGAGGAAGAGGCAGTAAAACAATTTATACTGCAACCCAGTCAGGCGGTTTTGTAATTCGTATAACATGGGAAGCTCGAGGGAGGCTTCTACAGAGCTGCCACTGTTGAATGAAAGAGTAGCTGACATGTAAGAGTAAGTAGTTTTCTGATTTTTTCAACTCTCTTTAAACCAATCTTTTCCAAACACATGGTTCATAAAATCCCATAGGAACTTCTCTGTCATTTCCTGAAAAATAACTTACTTGGCTTTCCAAACTAAAAAGCCTCTCCCTTGCCAGCAATACACTGGCTATGGAAATCTGATTTGTAAGCAAACCAAGATGCTACAAGATCTGACTTTGTTTTGGTATTTTTCTTTACTGGCCCTGCAGAGAACAACTGCTACATAGATGACAGTTTTTTAAAATCTCAGTGTCACTATGGTCACCTATTTGGGTTCCTTACAATAAAACTTAAGGAAAAGTGTGTTGATCTTTGACTGGAAAAGGAAAAAATTTATAACTCACGCTAAAGCCTATGGTTATACAGACAAAAAAAATTAGTCTGATCTGTTCTATTTGTTCATCTGGATCATCTCAATGTCTCTTATTGGAAATGTTCTACTAATAAAACCACCATGAGGCTTTTTATGGAAAAGATGAGCTTTCCAATAGAAATGGTACATTGGGATAAAATACTAGAATACTGCACAAAATAACTGATAGCAGAAGTATATTTACAAGAAACAGATTAATTCTAAGTTGAATAAAATATACAGAATCTTCTGTTTTGTTATAAAAACCTTTGCTATTTTATCTGAAGAGTCTGTAACAAGTCCTCTGACTTCCCAAGGCAGGATGCAAATCCTGACCACAATGAAAGTGACCTCAATATTGTAGCCAACTGGCTGCGAAGCTCCTTTTTGCCAGACACAAGACCAATTTTTTTCCTAGAAACTTTGAGTCTATGCTACTCTTCTTGCACTTCTATTTGCTGTCTGGAGAACACCTGGGTGACCTAAGACCTCCAAAGCACAGATATTTTGTTTACAAACAAAATTGTAAATGGTGTCCAAGAACACACAACAAAGTATACAAGCAGCAGGGTGATGAGCATCTCAAAGGAGCTGACTTTCTACTTTCTCTTTTTCCATGTTATGTCTACAATGGTATATGAATTTAGCCTTTTCCTTTGCTAGTGACTAACAAAACACATATGTACATGAAACGCCACTGTATTTAGTCAAGATACCATATACACAAGCTATTAAAAACCAGCTACACGTTCATCATGGTGATTAAATACCAGGGGAAAAAAAATAATATATGTCCACCCTGCATCATCTCTTATTAGGGTCTCTGCAGTAATCCATATGAAAAGCTTCTGCTCCTCTTTAACAGTCCACATAAGTAGTTCATCAAAAAAACTTTTAAGAGCAGTAGTCAAAGGAGGTAGCTTTTCTAAATGTCTCTGCAGCCTACCAAAGATCCTTCATATATTACATTTAAATATTGGGATTAGCCCTTCTTCAGCCCCCAAAATTCAAATGCTACCCTGTTAATAACAAAGATGAGCAGTCAGGATCCATGTAACATTTTCAGGCGCTTCCTTTCAAGGAGTTAAATCATCCAAACTTTCATTAAATAGGCACTGGTCTGCCTCCAAAATGGAAACCTCATTAGCTGTCCTATTGCCTGTCATCTGCATTATACTTGCATTCAAATGACAACACTGTTTCAAACATCAGCACTTGCTACTGGAAAGAAGAGTCATCACATCAATTTACCAAAGAATACCAGCCTGCTCACCAAAGGTTTCCCTTGCCAGGTCAATCTCTTAGGAATGGTAACTCAAAGTGGGACAAAGAAATAAGCTCAAATAGACGTAAGACAGTTTCATGTCTTACTGGACTAAGCCTGCTATGACCAAGACAAGACTTCAAGCAAGTTACCAGGATGTGGTTATCGATGGATCCAGCTGCGGAAAAACAGATCCTTCATGTGCAAGGAAGGTGGAGAGAATGGAGGCAACAGACTCTATACAACTACTGAAGAAAATGCAAGAGCACCTGCCACAAACATTGCTCAAAAATAAGAACATATTGTTGTGCCCATATTATGGTTAAAATTTTTAAGCTTCTGAATTTACATGCTGTGATTAACAGAGCATTTATATTGTAGTTGGATACAATATAAACAGCTGATCTACAGTGAATGTAGATATTCCTGAGCCATATATAAGCTAGCTCAGGTACTGGTGGCAACATTAACAGCAGCAGCAGCACGCACTGCAAAACTCGTTTCAAAGTTTGGACAAAGCTCAGCGCCAGCCTGGCTCTATCCCAGGTTTATCTGTGGGAACTGCAGTCAGCAAGGTGCAAGGATCCTGCAAAAGGAGCAAGGTGAGTGTAAAGTTCAGAGCAAGGCGAGTGTCAGGTTCAGAGCAGGGCTTGGATTTGACCTGAACATAAGGGAGTAACTCAGGGAAGAGACAAAAATATTTCCTAATTTGCTTTCTTTCAAGTTACAGTATACAACACAGCATGTAGGTAAATCACAAACACTTCAGGCAGAGAACTATACTGGCAATAGTGGAAGAGTCAAGGCAGCATAGAATTTGACTTAAACAGCCATGCCTGAGAAAAGGCAACATTTAAACTGCTTATAGAGACTACCTCCACTACAATTATGTCAACAGATTGAATAGGCTCAAGGGCAGCAGAAATACTAACACAAACCAATATCCAGTACAACATATATAATTAAAGCATCCTATTAGCAATTTTGCAATACAAGACTGAATAACCTATCAGAGAACACTGGTTGTACAATTATATATTTATCATTTCAAAGACGTGAAAACTGATTCAGTGAGAATTATGTTATTTTGCAATTGGTCTCTCAATCACTTGGAAGATGGTGAGACAAACATCAAGTAATCACAGGCCTGCACATGTATTCAGCCAGATAAGATATTATGTATCCAACACAGACGATTTTAAATAAGTTATAAATCAGTCTGATGCTGGAAAAGTGGAAATAAAAGCATGCATACTGCAAACAAAGCAAAAGGACACAGATGATTGAAAATTGTGTTGTATGTTCTACCTGCTGTTTGCTGCTTGAGCTGAAGATAACATATGGTGCCAATCTCTTCAAATATGAAGTAGAAGCATCAGAGTCAATAATACTATTCACAGGTCTAAAAATCCATGACTGCCTTTTATTCAATGAAGAAAAAAAATAAAGACACAGCCAAGCACAGATGACTAAGGAACTAACTTCACTTGAACACTCCAATGAAAAAAGCTAGTAGAATCCTAAACACAGCACTGTAAAGAAACATAATCCATATACTCCTTTGAGAAAATTGAAAGTCAAATTGAGAAATTTGAGAGTCACGTGTCCTGGGTTCTTGGGTGTAAAAGAAATACTCATTTTTTTGTACTAGAAAACTCTTGATGTTCATCACCTACAGATACCAACCAAGTCACCCATTTAAATACATACAGACTTAAACCCCTGAATTCAGTTGGACAAATTAACAAATGCTATCAAGGAAAAAAACTACAAATACCAATACGTAGTCTTATAGGTGCAACATGATACTCTCACAGAATCTCCCTTATTCTGAGGTTTCAAATTTTCTTTTTGTTTTATTATGAACTTAGTGATCAAATTTCAGCATTTTCACAGCTCTCATCTTTTATACTGAATAGAAAAACTATTGCCATTTCTAGTCACACAAAATACTGCCATAAATAACTTTTTTCAAATATTTTTCTTTTCCAAAGGCCCTATTATTGTGGAACTCCAGTGCCTCCCTGCAGAAGGAATGCAAACTGCTCAGTTTACTCTAAGTTCTTAGTTGCAGCAAAAATTGATTCTCCTATGTATTTATAGAAAGTGTCACTTCTCTATTTACAGGTTAGAAAAAAATGCAACTTACCCTATCCTCCATGTGACTGAGGTTTCACATTATCTTCAAATGCCTCAGCAAGCAACTGCTCATCGTTCTGCACAGCCTCTGTCTCTACTTACCATTTCTTTCACTCACATATTTTTCACAGGTAAGAAATCTACAGGGGTAATGAAGGGGGACATTCAACTTGCATCCACTAACTCCTGACCCTCCTTGCTTCATGCTGCAGCTCAGATACGCTACTGTTATTTTTTATTAACATCTCAATAACATCTGAAGAGGACCTGAGATGAAGGTAATTTAATAAAATGCATTATAGGAGTCAATGGCAGTGCCAGGAGCAATTAGAATAATCTAATATTTTCCATTACAAGACTGTTCTCAGTTACTTATAGTTTTGCCAAGCTTTAATTTTTGGGCTTAGATGTTCTGTATCAGGTATGTGATCCAGAGAGAAAATATTTTTAGAAAGTTACAGCTGAGACAGTCCAAACACATACTTAAAGAAAAATATATTTTACCTTACCCATGCCAAAAAACCTAACCAAAAACCCAAAACGCAATCCAAAACAGAACCCAAACCATTTCACTCAAATTCCTCCAAGATGTGGACAAGAAGACCAGGAAGACATCTGGGAGGCAAATTTGGCCAACTCATAAACTTCTGGAAAACTGCCTAACTCCTAAGAAAACTTTGCACAGAATTATGTGCATAATGCAGGTTTTCCAATAGTATCAGCACTGCTGGTGCTCTGTTATTTTTACAGTGTGTCTGACCTGACTGAAAATTTAAGGCATCTCCACAAAGTTAGGGCAAATTTCAGGCCTACAGAACACTTCTAGAGTTCAGGAGCAGCTATGATGTTAGGGAGCAGAAAAACAACCTCAGGACATTTTAAAGTTTTTACAAGAAAGAGATGCTGGACAGGAATCTGTGCTATGGCACAGAGAAACAACACCTGAAAACACCATGCTGCATTACCCTTAAAGTAAGCAGAAAGAGCAGGAGGAAGGGCTTTTAGTCTGAAGTACTCCTGCTACCATGAACTTAAACAGAATCCACAATTTTGTTCTGTATGAATAAGAAACGTATGTCATTGCATTTGCTTGCTCTGAAAATCCATTGGTAATGCACAGCATTCCTCTCCCTCCCTTCACTGCTGGTGGGGCAGCTCGATGACAAAAACTTAAGCACCTCTTAGTCTAGAGGTCTGTATTAGGGACCCGAAAGCACCACATCCATTGGTCATATGCCTGCGGAAGTACTTAAACAAATTATATATTTATTCCCCATTGCCTGATCAGGGCTAAAAGAAGAAGAAGAGAAGACCATAAGGAAACAGTGGCTGTGAATTTAAATGTTCATAGTGTCATTTAAGCTTTTCACACAATGCTACCCTGCTTCTCTGTACATACTCACTTGGAGCATCAGTCACACACTCCTTTTCCCCACTGAATGTCCCCTTAGCTCAGCATGTGGGACTGACAGTGTTGTAGCAACATATGAGCAAAGGGGCTCAACATCCTTAGGGGCTCTTTCCATGTTAGAACTAAAAAAACATTTAAAAGGGAAGGAAAACCACAGGTACAGAAAAGTGTGGCCTCGAGATTAAGGCAAATAGTAACGTTATGGTCACTTTTAGATCCAAAATCCAAGTACTTTGCAATGTTGAACAACGTATTTCATGCTTTTATCTAGAAAAACCTACTTAGAGCACTGTGATTGGGCAAGATTCAAAGGCCTTAGGTTAAAAGCTCAAGCCTTATTCCCATATATTTTTATTTTAATATTCAATTATTCTATTATAATTCTATTCCCATATATTTCTTTGCACTGAAAACAGTATTTTCTATCAAATCTTCCATTTGTTCCTTTTAAAGAACCAATAAACCAATATTCACCAGATCTAGTGCCAAATTTGGCCTATTTAACAGTTTCATTGGAAAGTGTACATTACATAAACACTGGAGCCAGGGCCCCAAGAGGTAGTGGAGAAAGCCAAAACATGATAGGACATGACCCTGCACAATCTGATCTATACTAGCTCTGTTTTGAGCAGGAGTAGGGGGGGTGAGTGTGCCTGGACCTCCATGGGCCCCTGCCAACCTAAATGACTCCATGATCCTAAGAAAGCTCTTTCTAAGGCAGGAAGAAAAGTAAAGAGATGGAAAAAGAAATTGCTTCCTCTTCTATGCTCATTTTTTGGAAGACAGTTGGAAGGCCCAGTTATACATTCATGACTTTCCTGTCACATGTTTTGCAGTTTTGTGTTACTGAGCAGCAATTTGCCCTTCAGGTTTGCAGAGTAACTATCTTGAAAAGTTAATTTTTTTCTAAGTTATCAAATGAGATCCTGAACCTGCTGTTTCTGTGAAGATCCTGTTGCAATATGTTGAAGAAGGCGGTGGGATGGGAGACAATAGATATTCCCATTAGCTTCACACTACTTGTCTTTTTAAGAGCCTTTCATCTTTCCCACTGGGTACAGGAAAAAAACCCTCAGGTCCAAAAGTTACTGTCCAAACAGCAATTTATTCACCACTGACAAATTCCTCCCAAAATTACAAAAAATGCTGGATTGTTCATATGGAAATTTCAGGGACCTAGGAAGGAATCTTGAGCATGCCTCACCTTTCTAGTTCTCTCCATTTCTTCTGTGATGTTTGAAGTGCTTTCTTACATATGTATTATTTCCATTCCAAACAAGGAAAATATTAGCCTTTATGGGTTCTACAAACGAGAGTCAAATTCCTTAGATTGCTGGTGATCTAACAATGTCTTCCTTGCTCTTATCACTGCACAGTACAGCACACTGCCTATAGCACTACCAATAACTGGAGCTCTCCATGTGTCATAAAAGTCTCTGGATTAGTCAAAAAGTTTATCAGATTACCAGCATTCATTAATCATGAATTTAAAATTACATACTGATTAATACATGTATATAACACAACAAAAATTACTATTTAATCCTATTTTATGTGATTAGGATTTAAGGTGAAGTTCCTAGAGAAGCCTTTTTTATGTTCAGAAATCCTTCAAGCCATCAACCTATGTTGAACTGAAAGTTCCGCAACATTCTGTAGCAAAATGAATTTAATATCCAACAAACAAACTGCATAAATTTACATAAGGAAAACTCTCATTTTTCTGTCTTTATTGAAATTCGTCCATGGTGTAATAAAAATCACAGGATCTATGCTCCACTGATGCCCACTAATCCAAACTGCACAGACTCATGCAAAGCCTTCCCAATTCTGTGAACGCATGCTAAAAAGCAGCAGAAGAAAGCACTATGTTGTGAAAGCAAACTATTATGAAATGTGCAGCATGTAAGTGGAACTGTACTGTTGGTTAAAAATAAAGGTCTCTAAAAATGCTGAAGACGTTAAAATAACCTGCGTTAGGCCCAGAGCCTATTTAGCAGATAACTGAAGCAAAGACCAATCTCAAAACACTACAGAAGACCCAACGGTACCTGAATAATCTTTATCATCAAGAACCATCTCAGTTACCAGATGAAAAAGGAAAGCATGTGAACAGTAAACCAACCAATCTTGCAAGCACAAGCTTTTACATCCAACTAACAATATACAACTGTGAGACGATAGATTTATAGTGCCAGATCTGCACACATTTCAAAGTTGTTTAGTTTTTTGTGTTGTTTTGGTTTTTTTTAATTTTAAGGTACCACAAAACACACTGTGCTTAATACAAATCAATGAATAAATACACACATTGCCTGCTTGTAATAAGAGGCATTTAAAATATTTAATATATCAGGAACAGAACCCTGAAAATAATTTTCATGTTTTTCCTTGTTCTTAAAATGGCAATTCAAATGCCTTACACTTTTGGTGAAAAGTCCCAGTAATGACTAAACAATGACCCAATACCTCCTGTCTTCTATCCACTTCATAGAAACTAACTTGCAGTGCTGTCAAACAAACCTCCACAAATATTCTTCCACAGAATATGGTCCAGTCTAAAATAAGAACCTGAAACATGTTTCCTCTTCCCCTACCTCACATTTCAAGGTATTTTAATCAGTGAAAAGTTAGTACTTTCTAGACTTTTGTTAATGTGAAGAAAAAGGTTAGGTTCTCTGACTAAAAAAAAACTCAAGTGACTTGCTTCCAAATCAGATTTCTACTGTCCCCTCTCAAGACACCTATTTACATGAAATCTCTTATAGTTTCTCTGCCTGTATAAAATGCAGATGCCACTGCACATCAGGCCTGTGTTTGCCTCTTTGCACAGACAGTCCAAAACAGTTTTCCTGATCTGTTTCAACTTGAAATGTTGTCAATATATGGATTGTCTTGCTTTCTAATTCAGTGAAAAATCTAGTTTTCCATTAGTCTCTGCCTTTCTAATTTTCGATACAGCTTTACTAAATGTAATTATTAAAGGCAGATTCAAGAAAGCAATTACTGAGCTACTGGTTTGTATCTCTGAAGTCTTAATAAGGAACAAGAAGTTGAAGTGACAGAAACACTGCAAAATCTGTAAATTAAAAAAAAAAAAAAAGAGCCGACAAAAAACCAAACCAAAACATACCTGACTATGTGTTTACTTTATTATGTACAATACAACAGAGGAAAAAAAGAATACTACAGAAGACTGCTGTATGTTTGGGGCAACCACACAACTCTCTGCTGCCACAAATAAGTTTTAATCTTTTTTTTTACTGAGCAGGGTATTAAAATCACAAGTGTATTTCAGAACTGCTACAGAAATAGCTCTAGAAAGAATTTTATGAATATCAGATCAAGAATAGGATTGTGAACAATGAAAAGAGACATTTTACCCTGTTCATTTGGGGATTTTCAACATATTCTGGAGGTTACAGTACTTGGAGGTGTTGTACTGGGCTACGAGATATATAAACTCACTTGCCAGTATAAGAAACTAAGTATTCAAAGTAAAATAAAGCTCATTTTGTAAAAAAAAAAAAAAAAAAGGTAGAAAATACATAGTAGATTGCTCTGCACCTATAAAATATCCAAAAGCACAGGCAAACACTAAGATGCAGCAGAGCCCTCTTGCTAGCTTCTAGAGAATTTCAATAACCACTCATAAGATTTAAGTTCAGCCATATAAGACTGCATATAGAATATTTTCCTGCTTTGTAATTATCTCCTCCATTCCACAAGTCAATTACCTCCCTTTTTCTCCCACAAAAAAGTGGGTATTATCCTGGTCACAATGAATTCAGTTACCAAAGTCCCACTTAACAGCTATCCCTTGACACCACTCTTTTTAAGACAATTATTGTAAGCACACTAATGCTGTTTGGTCATTTTTTGTATCAAAAATGGTTTTTATTTGCAAGGCAGCAATACTGGCTCTGACTGACTTCATGAACCAAATTAGAAATCAACTCAAAACAATTTTCTTATTTAAAATAAATATCAGCCTACACAGAGCTTTCCAGCAGCCTCCCTTTCATAAGAACAGTTCGTAATACACAGTAAATTAATTGAAGTATGCTAGCAGAGTAGCAATTCATCACTTAGCATCACCTACTTAACATTCCATTGTACCTGTTACAAATTTACAATGGCAGATAAACACCTGGTCATTTCCTGTATACAGCACAAAGGTAAACCACTCTAAGTAACCAACAATATAATGGAAAGGCACAGGTATGATCTGATGTCTGAGAAATCAGGGAGTGCATGCAATTTAGAGTGGTTATGCTTGTCTATTCTTGAGCAAGATTCATGCCAGTTTCAAGAAACTCATTATAAGTGTTCCAGCTGAGGAAAACGGTTGCCTAAAAGCCCTGTAGAAAACCCCTTAGAGAAGCAGAGGCGATGGTAGCCTGAGAGCCCAGACTGAAGACTCCAGAAGTTAATGGGAATTGTGACACCTGCTCTGAATCCAGGCCTTTCAGCTGAGACATCCTGGTCTATATGAGCAGTATGGCCAGTGACTGGTGAAGACCCAATCTCCACTACCTAAGCATTGACCTCATGGCACATGCACAAAACCTGCCATAGCAAAAGCACAAGTATCAAATTTCAGGGCTCTTGAGCTTTTCCTCATGCAAATTATGCTTCAGTATAGTGGATAAGAACACTAAAGCATGATAACATTATTAAGGTAGCACAGACTTAAAGGGGTATCATAGAACCACAGAATGGTTTGGGTTGGAAGGCACCATAAAGATCATGCAGTTCTAACTCCCCTGTGGGCAGGGACACCTTCCACTAGACCAGGTTGCTTGGAGCCCGATCCAACTTGGCCTGGAACACTTCAGGGATAGGGCATCCACAGCTTCTCTGCACAACCTGTGTCAATGCCTCACCACCCTCACAATAAAGAATTTCTTCCTTATATCTAATCTAAACCTACTCTCAGTTTAATTCCATTGCCCCTTGTTTTATCACTACACACCCTTGTTAAAAAGCCCTCTTCAGCTTTCTTGTAGGCTCCCTTTAGGTACTGAAAGGCTGCAGTAAGGTTACCCAGAGCCTTCTCTTCTTCAGGCTGAACAATTCCAATTCTCTCAGCCTTTTCCCATAGGAGCAGTGCTCCATCTCTCTAAAGATTTTTGGGTACCTCCTCTGGAGTTGCTCCACCAGTTCAATGTACTCCACAGGTCCTGCACTGGGGACCCCAGAGCTGGATGGAGCACTGCAGGTGGGGTCTCACCAGAGTGGAGTAGAGGGGCGGAGAGCTTCATTACACACCTGTATACACATGCACACACCATTACACAGGGATAACACTCCTACCTCCTCAGCAGTCTTGCCAATGGCCAGGAGAGCAAGATGAAGTGCACCCTGGTATCAGTGACACTGCTATTACGAGTAGGCTGGAGTTCAGATCTCCCTGTTGACACATCAGCAGGTATTACTTTATATTACTAAAACCACTGATTTTTTATTTTTTTTTTTTAGAAACAGATTTAATTTTACTAATGTATATTTAGTTCCTCTTAAAAAACATGTCTTCCACATTTTGCTTCTTAAATGGCAGCAAATATGGTAAAGACGTTTATACTGCAGCGGAAGGTTTAACCCAACCCTCAAAGATAAAAGGCCAAAGACCATGCTCCTGTTCAAACAGTTTAAATGTTTATCTAGCCCCAACCACCTATTACAGAAACTTACTCTCCTCCCACAAAACGGTGTTTTGGGACTTGTCTTGTAAACTCCTTGTGGTAAAACTGGAGCAAGTACATTCAACAGTATATGACCCATTGTACAGCAACTAGAGTGGTACTAAGCTTTCTCCGCTCTGTACTAACTCCTACAGCAGTTGATCTTCACTGGAATTATGAAGCATCAAAAAAGCCCCCTTCATATTAGAAAAAACCTGCACATTACAGCTACAATTCCCCACTATGGAATACAACTACTTTCATGTTCAGTCCTCTATTGTCAACTTTGAAAGTTCTTTCAAGCTTCTTCACAACTGAAAAACAACATAACCAATCAAAACACCTCCATTTTTTTATTCTGTAGTGAAATATTGAATTCTCTAATGCTTTGAAACAGTATGTTAGAATGAATAGCTATTTTACCTATTGTAGGCTGCCTAGGAGAACATTTTTCATATTTACATGTCTTCCTTCATTTTAACACCAAGTGGGAACAAAAATTTAGTATCAAAAGACAAAAATAAAATAAAAGGTAACTTGTAAATGGGCCATTCTGTTCAGTCCTGTCCTGTAATATAAAAATCCTTTTTATTCTCTTTGGCCTTTTTGAATTATTTGACTTGTACAAGTCAGAGTCATTTTGTTGCATGCTTATGAAAAATGAAAAATCTTGTCTGTAGCAATATCAAATCATTTATACACAGCAGACATCAGCTGTCATTTCTGTCTATCCCAGCAGTACACCCCCTCCTCAGAGTTCTCTCTTTAGTCTAGGTGAGCTGTCAAGTTTCTAGTTTCTGACGTGTATTTACATCATTCAATGACATCTGACAGTAGTGAAAGGCCACAGAAAACTGCTTATTGATCAGAGCAAAACTAGTTGACGGAACAGATGAGGTTGTATCACAGAAATGCAGCCACACTCAGGTGATGACATTTTGCTCCCCTATATACAAGTGCTTAATGGAATACAACTTCATTATATCATGCCACTAGTGCTTAAAGAATTGCACAGTTCTCATGAGTGTTTTGTCTATGCGGTGATGAGGACAATCTATCTGTAGTGGTACCAATGTATTACTAACCTGTTTTGCTCATGAACACTTGCAAACTACCAGCCAATGTGTCCTGACGAAAATAATAAGAGACACTGAAGACTCAATCTTGCCAAAATCTAATTGAGCTGACCTTTTAAAAAAAGATGGAATTACCATTTAGGGAGCCAGATCTACTTGAGATTTAGTTCTGCAGAATTCTGTGCTGCTTAGTAAAGACATTTTAAATGACCACTTTTATGCTTGGGACCAATACAGTTTCCCAGTGGAAGTGATAACTCATCATTAGTATTTCAGAGGTTATTATATCAACTTGTATGAGAGTCTTTCAAACTGTATTGATTTAAATGCTGAAGAGTTCATGGGCAGAGGCTCTCCATACAAAATGTCCTGCAGACAAAATATTAATTTTCTTATTTTCATTACTTTTTTCTTTTGTTATCTTGAGTAGAAAACTAATTTTCCACAGAGTGACCTGTAAGGATATAATTACACTATGCAACCATTTCTTACAGAATTGCTTCAGCAGTCTAATTGGAAAACTCAGAGCAGTCTTAGCATGAAGTGAACTGCAGTGATTCAAAAAAAGCCAGTATGTTACAAGTAATACCTGAATAACTTGAAATCGTGAAACTTCTATAGGGACACTGATCACAGCACAGACCTCAGAAGAACTTGCTTTCCATTTCATATCTTACAGAAGATAGAAGCAGTAGGTTTTTGTTTCAAAGAAAAAATCCATAAGGAGAAAAGATGCCAATGGTCTAAAAGTCGCTCTTCCCAATCAGTAAATGATGCTCAGCCTTTCTAAGTTAGGCTTTGCATTCACGCTAACTCCTTGTAAATTAATACAATTTTCAGATTCAAAAAAACCCTCTTCACCATCTCAGAGACTCAAAAAATTCTTTCTATTTCAAGGGGAAAGAGATAAAAGAATCAGTTCTCAGAGAAGGCATTTCCTATCCCCTGACTTAGGCAAGCAGCATGAAATCAGGGGTTGACTAAATCCAAATCCCACACTACTAGCAAAATCTAAGCTTTAAAAGTAATAGAGAAATGCACGTGAATAATTTCTTAAACAAGGAGAATACACCTTCTGCTATTTCTCAGTAGAAACAACATGGACTAACCTATATAGACCTATTAACAATAAAGGAAAAAAGATGACAGCAGTCTTGCTATTTTCAGTTCAATTGTATCACTCAAGCTTCTTTCAGACAAAACGAGTAACTGTTAGAAGTGTTATGTTCTCTTCTTGGTGTTCTTGTAATGCACTTGCTGCAAAAAATCTAGAAGAATTTTGCTTTCAGACTCAGAAAGTCTTGGGCAAACAAAGATTTTCAGAGGTCCTATGGCTAAATTTGGAACAAGCTACTGGTACAGAGCAATTACCTATTTCAATTAAACACCTATTTCAATTAAACTTTCCAATTTCTACTCCAAAGAGGATGAAAAAAAAAATAAAAGGCAGCACAACAGTTACAAGACTGAATTTATTTTATTAACCCAGGCACATCAATTTCTTCACTTTGTTCTTTTTTTCCTTCTCAGAAGTAGATGAATTAATCTCACCGAAACTTATGAAGAATTTCAATGTGTACTAATTACCTATGATAGCAAATTTCAGCTTAGAAGCCAATATTTACAATGATTCAGAAAAATGAAACCAAGAACCCATTCTTAGCAAACAGCTTTCAAATTCATCTTCAATATTTTACCACAGCTAGCTCAGTATACATCTAACAGAAACCGTGTCCTCTCAGATGCTATGGTTAGCTGTCAGCATTTGTTTGCACATACACAAAGCCATGCATATTTAATAGGTACAGATCAAAGGGGAAAATGGAAAATAAAGAAACAGTCACACATTCAATGTATGTGATGCCAAATGTCTGAAAAGCAAACTTTCTGCAATCTCCTTGAAGTTACTGGGAAGGGAAGAGGAAGTACTCCAGACAATGAACAAGTATAGATAGGATGCTATTTTATGTATATTTAAGAAACTTATTTTAGCCCTGAGGTTTTTTTAAACAAAGAAAACAAAGAAGTGTTCTGCATTCTGCCATGAAATCTTTTACTACATAAGCCTTTACTCATAAGAACTCAAAATTATCAAGAAGAATATCTTTAGACAAGAAGTTGAAGACAAATTACATTTTGTTCCTTCCAAGTCTGGTTCTTGTACTTTGTGCTTATACAGAAAACAGGAAATTCTCTTCATCTCAGTTGTCTGATATGCATAAATATCTGGGCTCAAAGCCCTGACACTGATACTGATGATGGCAGCAATTCATAACCAATTATGAAAAAAAACCCCAAAAAAACTAAGTGAACCTACTTTTAGTTTAACTCTGGTTCTAAAACTATTTGCTTTATTTGAAGTGCAAAGTATCTGTCCAAAGCACAAGACGTATCTCTCTCCATTCAATGAAGTCACCCTGAAAATTAAGGACACACTACTCAGTACTAATAATTCCCAAATTGTCCTGATACTTTGGAGTCAGTTTCTCAGGAAAAATGTGAAGCCATGCATTTCCACTGTAAAAGAATATAAGCCAAGAGAAAAAGAAACAGACAGGCTTCTGACATAAGGATGCACAGAGATGTACAGAGTTTGAAAGTGAATTATAATGAACACACTCTGCTCTTTCAGTCTTTAGATAACATAAAGCAACTTTCACATCTGATAGTGTTACTACTTAATTCCTTTACGATTCCACTTTTATTTTCCAAAGGCAGATCCTAACTGTAGCATGGAATAATGCAAATTACTTTTTCGTATTTAGGGCATCATTTTAACATTTCTTTATTTCACCACACGAAAACATACATCACAGGCATTTCTTTCTGTTTCAGACTAGAGAGAAGACTTTTTCTTCCCTGTGAATAATTCACAAAAAGCCACCATCACTTCAAAAGAACAGAAACTGACTCTTTATGACAGGGATATATGAACTGGGTAAATGCCCAAGTCATTGCTCAAAGCATGCCTGTAGCAGTATCATCACTTCCTTCTAGACAGGCACACTTAGCTGAAGCAATGACTTTTCTGTTTTCTTAGTTAAACTCCACAGAGTTAAAGTCAAAGTCAAAAGAAAACACTAATACTTGGATTCATTATGCATTAGAGGCATCTTTCTTTGTTAGTGGATAAGTACAGATTTTAGTTCCATAGACTGTTTTTATATAAACCTTTATATATGAACCTTTTTATAAAAGGTTCACAATAAACCAAGAAACCTAAAATTTCTAAAAGGGATCTTGAAAGACTAAAAAAACCAAATATATGTAGTACAAACACAATATTTATTAATTTGCAGTGATTTACAGTTCTCTGTCTTTAATCTTGAATGCCAAAGCATGAGACACTATGAACTGCATCAATGATATAACCAGATCTTTTCATTGGAAAACATCACTTAAAAGGGCTCCTTTGAGCAGGATTCATCTTTGCACTGAAGGCACACCACTCCAAAGGGTCCCACACTGAGGATCTATGACAGCTTCTGCAGTGCACATCCACGTCACTTTCTGATCCCTCCTCCAGCTTCAGTCTTCTTACTCTGCTCCTTGGCAAAATTACCAATTTCTGTTCTGTACAAAGTTCAATGTACAAGAATTAACTTCCAAAACCAGTATCACATTTACTACTGTACAATGTAATACGTCTTTTCATCTTGCCTAGGTGGGCTTGACTGATCAATTCTCAGTTCTCTGTTTGGGTCTGTGATATGTTTTACTTTTTTGATTGTTTGTTTTGTTTTGTAGTGGGGTTTTTTGTGGTTTTTGTGTATGTGCGTGTGTTTGCTTTGTTCTTTTAGTTTTTTTTAAGTTGAGTTTTAAAGTTTCTTATGTTAAGTACAAGTATACTTGAATATATTGTGTTTAAAAAAGGTAAATTGATACATCTGTGATTTAAGGAAAACCTAAGCAGAACCAAAATTTACAATGTATCTACAAAAAAAACACTATATAGAGAAAAAAGGAATCACGTTTCTTTTAAACCACAGAAATACTGTTTCAGTCAATAAAGTAATAAAATATTTTTATCTTCTCAGATCCTGGAACCTAATCCCTTTATCTGGTCTGAACATACAAGTGAACATACAAATTTGGTGATACTGTCAACCTACTTTAAAAAACATTTTTTTAAAACATTTTTAAAAACATAAGAAGCAAAGGGATTGGCTTTTATTTTTTTTCCTCCTGCCTCATTCACCAAATTGCTGTTTGAAAATATAGTTCAGTATGCTGATATTTCATCATATTCCTAATTCATACCAAACCCCTGAACCCTCCAGGAAAGAGTTTATTTCATTCTGCCTCAAAATGGATAGCTTTTTTGAAGAAAAAGGTGCAAAAATTAATACAATTAATCACTGATTAATTCAACAATCCTTTGCCCTAACCAAATACTTCCTTAAAACAAACAAAAAACCCCACAAAACCCCCCAAATGTATAATCTCCTAATAATGTATAATCTCTCTACTCATTTATCATTTGCCATCAGAATAAATCATTTGTAGGTCTTGTTAAGTAATGTGCTATGGTAAGTATTAGCATCACATAACTGAAACTAATAATTTCTGTTGCTACCATGTGAGCAACAGTACTACAAGGCTGCTGCAGAATTTTGCTACATACTCATCAGCCAAAGAGGTGGAAATATTAGTATGTTCAATCTTTTAAAGTTATGATAAGAATAATAAAAAATAGTAATTTATTTGAAATAAATTTGAAATTACTTTTGGCAGGGATCTGAGGTTAGATAAGTAGCCATGCTGTGGGACACTTGGCTGAATGGAACCAGGTTTGATCCCCACCACCACCTCTGCACTCCTCAGCACAAGTGAGACAAGGAGCTCCTAGAGTCATTAGGGGACTGAAGCACCTCTCTTATGAGGAAAGGCTGAGGGGGCTGGGCCTGTTCAGCCTCAAGAAGAGACAACTGAGAGGGGACCTCATCAATGTCCATGAGTACCTGAAGGAAGGACGGAGCCAGGCCCTTCTCGGTGGTGCTAAGCAAGAGGCAATGGGCAGAAACCAATGCACTGGAAGTTCCACCTGAACACAAGGAAAAACTTCTTTACTGTAAGGGTGACTGAGCACTGAGTGAATAGGCAGCTCAGAAAGACTGTGGAGTCTCCATACGTGAGCTCCTGAAGGTGCAACTGTGTCACAGAGTAACACATGTACGTGCACTACTGCAACAAGTGTGGAAAAAAAGATCATGAGAAAGACAAGAAAATAGACAGCATAGCTAGTTCATTCTTTGTGCAATGCATCCCTCATTAAGAAATCTCAGTCAAGAAAGTTTTGTAGACCACAAATCTCAGTCTTCATATTTAATTTAAAACTGGATAAATGCCCCATTTAAGAAAGGATTAAGATGCTTATGGCTTTTCATCTTTCTTCAATCTTACACAGAAAACATTTTAAAGCCTAAGATATAGATTTCAGGGGAGAGCAGGAGGGAAAGACAGATTTCACAACATTTCCACTGCAGAAAAACTGGAAACAGATGGATCTTATATATTGGTTTGAAGAGACTGCATTGATCATCAACTAGTTGCACAATTAACCGCCTAACTTCAGAGAGCAGGATATCATCAGCTGTCTATTTCATTTAACAGATGCACATTTTAGGAGGAAAAAACATGCTTGGTATCTTTCTGCTGGGATTTTTAAAATGGCCTTCAAGTTTGATTTTGCGAGATATGGAAGAAACCATTATTGAAGCATTTATGTGGCACATCAACCTGCCTCACCAGACTTTCCAGCCTCTTTCATTGGTTCAGGGCATGGAAATATGGTAGCTACAACCAGAACCACTTTGTTTTCAGCACACTCTGATTTCAGCACACCTGTGAAGACTCTCTCAAAGACCTTCCTGTAGCCATATCATTAGACATCCAGTCTGTGACACAGCCACACTTCACCATTAACTTATAAAATGTTAACTATTTTGCATGTTTTGTACAGGTACTCTGAACTCAAAAAAGGGTAATTTTATAAAAAATTAATAGAATTCTTCTCTAGGATTTTTTTTCAAGTGTGCTAGCATATACAATTAAAAAAAGTAATTAAAATTGCTTACATATTTCCTAAATACAATGCATACAGTGACCCCTACTGGTCTGCTGGGCACCCCAGCAAAGAGATAAACTGACAAGAGCCATCACTTCAAGGAGTGAACCTGAGTTAATATACATGGACAACCCTCAGACTGAGCATGCATACCTTATTCAAGTTACCGAATGACTAATATTAATAACCTATGAGAGGCATAAATACTCTGGTGCTTTCTATGGACTTTTGTATGTTAATTCCTCTTTTTATTATAAACAACAAAATTATCAAGTAGATGGCTTGTAAAGAACACTTCCTATATACCAGTATCTATAGCTGAAAACCATATTATTATGAAAAATTTCAATTAAAAAAAAAGGCCAACTTAAAAACTGCCCAGGGGAAACAAACTTCAGTCTACTAGAGGTTTTAAATGAGAAAAATGTATACTTCTTGCACATTCCCAATTAAACATGAACAGCATTTGTGACAATAAGCCCCAATGAATCAGAATGTGCTCACTAATATTTTATTTTATGCATTTTATACATAAAAAGTCACAAAAGTATCTAATTATTTGTTTAAATACTGTCTGCTGCAATAAACAATTAATAAGACAGGCAACCAAAAATGTGTTCCATAACACACACACTTTAGCACCTAATACACTATTTTATTAATTTAATTTTGTAGGAGAATCAGTTCAAGACCATAACATTAATATGAGTACTCTCAAAGAACAATTAAAGAAGAATATGGCTGCTTACTTGAAGTGCTGAATGTTCTCTTTATTTTTACAAATATATATATTAGACACACATACACACATTTATGTTGGATCAGTACTCAACTAGAATCAACAACTAGAAAACAGCAAAGTTTATGCTAAGTGTGACTTCTAAATCCATTCCTTTGAATGTTGGACTTTCTAGTAACACTGGATTACAACATAAAGCACAGGAGACTGAACAGAAGAAACAAATATTTGCCTCCTGACTTAATTTCAGCGAGGAATGATCCCAAGAATCTAGTAAGAGAGAGCATGGCTAATTCCCACTCCCAAGAGAAACCTTTGCTTAGAAAGCTTAAGCAATAGAAATAGAAATCCACTCTTCTCTCTGCTTCAAAATTACTGCAGATTACAAGGAATATTGTGTAGTGACTGCAAGTTTCCACTGCATCTAAACCAAGTCAGTGTAATGTTGCTCAATATGGGCTCAACTGGGAGCTTACAAAGAGGTTGCTCAGAGTAGCTGGAACTCGGAGGCAAAGCATGGACCTAGGAGTGTTTCAGTGGCCACCAGCAGGCTGGCCTTCACCCTGTCTCTTATTTCTGACCACCACTCAAAGTTGTTGAAGCAAATAAGTACAGTCATAAGTTATTTTTAAAATGCATTCAACCAGTTATAACTTAGCACACCAAATCCCTAGAGCCTTCAACAGGAGCTCAGCCTTTTATAGAGATTTTATTTTTGGGAGCCATATTTAAATATTTACAATGTTACACAAAGGAGAATAAAAGGCAAAAAAACCCCAACAGTGACATGCCATAAAACATTCAAGAAGCATGTAACTCAGCTTATTTTTTTTCCAAAACTATACAGTGAACTTTGCTATTGTTTTCACTGAAATACTGAGTACTGCAATATTCAATGTAAAAGTATAAATTTAGACATTATTACGTAAAAAAAAAAATACAACAGAAAACATTGAGGTTAAAAGTCAAGCACTATAAAGTCACAGAATTCAAGAAATAATCTTGTCCATGTACAACTTAATCAAGCTGTACAAAACCAAAAAGCCCAGAACTTTTGGGCTTGCCTCAAGTGATAATTAAAAACTTATTCCTCAAGATCCTCACACTATTCAGCAAAAAAGCATTCTAGCTTTGTTGTAGTCAGTCTTGCTCATGTTTGATCCCAGGCCTTGTAAGTGCCATCTAGGCACAGAACTGAATCAAACACTGAGCTGAGTGGTGCAGTTGATTTGCTGGAGAGAAGGGACATCATCCAAAGACACCTTGACAGGCTTGACAAGTGGAATCAGGTGAACTTCACAAAATTCAACAAGGCCAAGTGCAAAATCCTATATGTGGGCTGGGGCAACCAACACAGACTGGAGTATGAATGGGTTGAGAGCAGCTCTGCAGAGAAGGATTTGGGAGTACTGGTGAATGAAAAGTTAGACATGAGCCATCTATGTGCACTCGCAGCCCAGAAAGCCCATCACACCAAAAGCAGAGTGGCCAGCAGAGCGAGGGAGGGGATTCTCCCTCCATGCTATTACAGGATTCCACCTGGAGTACTGTATGCACCTCTGGGACCCCAGTACATGAAAGACATGGACTTGTTGGAGGAAGTCCAGAGAACGGCCACAGAAATGATCAAAGAGTTGAAATATCCCTGCGGTGTAGACAGGGAGTTGTGTTTGCTCAATCTGAGACAAGGAAACTCCAGGGAGACCATTTTGTGGCATTTCAATACGTAAAGGGACTTTATAAATAAGAGGGTTTCTAAATAAGAAAGATTTTTTTAAAAAATAAGACTAATTTTTACCAAGGCCTGTAGTGACAGGA
>VZRE01012225.1:1392-15271 GCA_013396775.1 Cephalopterus ornatus | reverse complement strand
CCCTCCCAGGACATCCCCATGTGCCCCTCCCAGCACAGCCCAGTAACACCCAGTAAGATCCAGCAGCACCCAGTAACACCCAGAGGTTCCCAGTGCAGCCCTGCACAGCCCAGTTGTACCCAGTGCAGTCCAGTAACACCCAGTATTGCCCAGCACAGCCTGGCAGATCCCTCAGCACACAGCACAGCCCAGTGACAGCCAGTAATGACCAGTAGCATCCAGTATTTCCCACTAATGCCCAGCAGTGCCCAGCACAGCTCATCTCGGCAGCCTTAGGCTCCCGATGCCAGGGACAGGACACAGGACACGCTGCTGCTGTTGCTATCCTGTCCCCTGTGAGCATGTTCAGGGACTGGTGGCACTGGGCACCTGGTGTGCTGGATGTGGCCCTTGGCACCCGTGGTGTCAGAGCTGGTGCAGCGGTGGGGACACGAGGCTGGGGAACCTGCTGCCCCCTCCCAATCCCGTGTTCCCATCCCATCCCTGCTGTTCCACCCTGTCCTCGGGCACTGCCCAGCTCTGCAGGGTCCCATTCCCTGAGCACTTTGGTAGCTCCTGGGCTGTGTGGTCTCCCTTGAATTAGAGAGCATTGGGCACACATGTTCAGCTTGTGTCTGCCAGGACCCCCAGGCCCTTCACACAGAGCCGCCTCAGCCCGTGCCACTGCCAGGGGCTCTTCTGACCTTGGGACAGGATGTGGAATTTGTCCTTCTCAGGTCCCTGCTGGTTCCTTCTGCAGCCAGGCTCCACCCCAGAGCAGCAGCACCCATGGGCACAGGGACTGGTCCTTGAATGTTTGGTCATCATAGAGTCACAGATTTGGATGGGAAGGACCCTCAGGTGCATCCCATTCCTCCCCCTGCCATGGGCAGGGACACCTTCCACTAGCCCAGGTCGCTCCAAGCCCCATCCAACCTGGCCTTGGACACTTCCAGGGATCCAGGGGCAACCACAGCTTCTCTGGGCAACCTGGGCCAGGGCCTCCCCACCCTCACAACCAGGAATCTCTTCCCAATATCACAACTAACCCTGCCCTCTGGCAGTGGGAATCCATTCCCCCTTGTCCCAAGTCCTTCAACAGCTCTCCTGGAGCCCCTTTAGGCCCTGGAAGGGGCTCCAAGGTCTCCCTGGATCCTTCCCTTCTCCAGGTGAGCACCCCCAGCTCTCCCAGCCTGGCTCCAGAGCAGAGGAGCCCCAACCCTGGGAGCATTTCCATGGCCTCCTCCTGACTCTTTCCAGCAGCTCCACGTCCTTGTGCTGTTGGGAAGCTCGTTAAGATCTGATGATTAGAGATGCCTGTGCCCAAATTCAGGTGCAAATGAGACCATGTGCTGAAATCAATAATATGGATTTTATTTAACAATAAATATGAAGTAGAGAGATAGAAAGAAATAGAAAAGAGGAGAGGGAGAGAGAGAGGGGGAAAGAGAGTCCCACCCATAGATCCAGCCAAGTCCCTTTGGTTCTTCACCCTGGGCTTCTCGGTGATGGGATGGAGGCCCCAGTTCATAGCTCTGTGCAGAAGGAGGGGCTGGGTGGAAAATCCACAAAGCCCATCCCCGACTTTCTAATCTTTTCATTGTTAATACAGTTTAGCAAACAAAGGAGTTAATGTTCATTGGCTACAACTTGCACAGTTCTCTTATTAATTAGTATTCTATCTTTTATTGGTTAAATGATTCTCTCTTTTCATGCTAATTACTCTGAATGCTCAGTCTCTCTCTTCCTTTGGGTTGTTGGGTTTCTTGGGTTGGCAGTCCATGAGTTGGTGGGCATGATCTGCTCCTGCTGGAATTACCTTTTACTCAGCCGGAGCTGATTTCTGCACAGTTGCCGAGTTAGTTTTGGTGGTTTCTTCCTCATCTTGTGGGTTCTGCCAAATGTCCTTGTGGCCATAAATTCGGTATTATTTGTATCCACTCTCAGCAAAACATCCTTCCCAAGCTTTGTTAACCTCCTTCTAGATCTGAGATAATCTCATTCATCTTCCTAATGCCCAGACAACAAAACTGTGCTCTTTAACTCCTAACAGACCCCCGAGCTGGAGGCAGCTCTGCAGGGGGGTCTCAGCTGAGAGGGCAGAGGGGCAGGATCCCCCGCTCCCCTGCTGCCCACAATCCCTGTGGGATCAGCCCAGGGCACGGGGGCTTTCTGGGATGGGTCACATCCAGCCTCTCACTCACCAGCACCCCAAGTCCTTCTCCGCAGGGCTGCTCTCCATCCACTCATCCGCAGCTCGGACTGATCCCGGGGGTTGCCTCCCCACAGGTGCAGCACCAGCACTTGGCCTTGTCCTTTGACAGCTCTGTCACCTGCTCACACAACCCCCTGAGCCACCGTCACACCTGTCACACCCACTGCTTGCGCACCCCATGTCCCCCCACCAACCCCAGGGGGTCCCCTGGGTCACGCTCCAGCTCCCACCAGCTTTGGGGCTGGCACAGGGACTGGGGGTCCCCAGGAGTCTCACCATCCCCCAGCGCTGCCCGGCTGGAGGAGAAGGGAAGGCAGGAACTGTGCAGGGCTGTTTCCTGACCCAGAGCTCAGGGGGCAGAAATGGGGGGGTCCCACTGGGCTGGGGCCTCTGCACCCCCACACCCCAGCCCAGGGCTGCACAAGCAAAACCCCAAGTGCTCTGGGCAGCTGGGCTCAGCCCACGGCCCCTGCACCCAGGACTGGGACTCCACTGCCCCAAGATCCCATCAGGACCTCATCATCTCTGGGCTGGAACTCCACCAACTGCTGGAATCCCACTGTTCACTCATACCCCCCTGTCCCCTGAACCTCAGCACCTGCTGAGACATAAGTGCCCACCAGGACTCCACCGTCTGCCAGGACCCCATTTACTGCCCACCAGGACACCTGTTCCAACCGGAATTGCACCATTGCCTGGATCCCACCACCTACTGGGACCCCACTGCCCTCCTGGATCCTACCACCTGCCAGGGCCCCACCACATCCGGATCCCATCAATGATGCCGGAATCCTCCCACCTACTGTGACCCCATTGTCCTCTGGGACCCCACCACCAGCACGGGGACCCCACTACTTGTGCTGGGATCCCACCACCCATTAGGACCACAGTCATCAGGATCCAAGCACCGGTGCTGGGACCCCACTATTGCCGGAACCCCACCACCTGTACTGGTAGCCCCCTGCCCACTGGGACCACTCCTCCTGGGATCCTACCACCCCCTGGGACCCCACCATCACCTGGACTTCACCATCTGCACTAGGACCCCACTGCCCACCAGGGTCATGGCAATAGCGCTGGGATCCCACTACCACTGGGATCCCACCATCACTAGGACCCCACTGCCCACCAGGATCCCAAAGCCACCAGAATCCCATCACCTGCCATGGCCCCACCATCATCTGGATCCCACCACCACTGCTGGGATCCCCCCATCTCCAGGAATCCCCCCACCCTGACACCCACAGACCACACAACCACACATAAGGTTTTTTTTCTCTCTCTTTTTTTTTTTCCTCTTTTTTTCTCCTTTTTTTTTTTTTTGCACAAAACAGGACATTTATTCAAGTGTTCTCCAGCACAAGTACATTAGAAAGGAGCTTGTCTGTATCATACTCTTCTGGGCACCAAAGAAAAAGAAAAGGAGGATGGGATGGAAGCGGGACGGACAGACTTTCTACATCTGCTGCACGCATTGACCTTTATTAGTTCAGAACAGCTATGTCACGAGCAATACTCACACAGATACAACAGCGCCGGGCGCCCGCGGCACCTCCGGCCGTGAAATGCACAGTTCAGCGGCAATAAATAGAGAAGCGACCCTAAAAAAACAAACCAACAAAAAACAGGGGCAACGAACTGAGAGAGAAGTAGAAAATAAACCGGGGGGGTTTGGGGCTGGGAAAAGGGGAGGGAGAGCAGCCGGGGCGGCTGCGTCGGCGCCGGGAATGTGGCGGCGGAGCCAAATCAAAGGGTGGAAGGAGGGTACCAGCTCTACACGCGTATTCCTTGGGATGATGAGTACATGATTCCCACAAATAGTTAAGCGTCAGCTACTTCAATGTCTAGGCTAAAACACATGAAATCTCTCGTTTAGTTTTCAAGTACAAAGTTAAAATGCCTTTTTCTTTTTTGTTTTTTTTTTTTAATAATAATATATAAGAGTAAAATAATAGTGCTCTTTGAAACTCCACTACGAGAAACAAAACAGTCATTGTCCAGACAGCAGACTTAATTTAACAATATATATTTTTAATAAAATGTTTTAGCACCGTGTTTGTCCCCACTCCCTCGGCGGATCTTAAGGAATTTAGGCCTTTCTGTGTTGTTTTTGAGTTTTCATCTAGGGCTGTGCAACAGAATTCATCTGGTTGTTTTTAAAAAAAGATGTGAGTCGGGTACGTTAAAAACTGAACGCCTTTTGCCCCAGGCATCCCCACGGTCCCCACCGGGCCCCCACCGCCACCGGCACCTGTTCCCAGCGGGAACCTGCTTCCTGCCGGCACCAGCTCCGGTGCCGGCCTGCCTGGGATGTGCCAACACCGCGCTGGGCCGGCCCCTCACCACAGCACCGGCTGGGACCCAGCACCCCCCCAAAGGTGCAGCAGGGTCAAGAGGGTCCCAGGAAGCGCCGCAGGGCCGGGCCAGGGGGTCCGCCGGTACCCCCAAACCTGGCACGTGGCCACGCAGAACCCACCGATGGCACCGCAGGATGGTGCAGCACCAGCAACCAGAGCTGCAGGGCCACAAAGGACCAGCACCCAGAGCTGTGGGTCACACAGGACCAGCACCCAGTGCCACAGGGCCATGCAGGACCTGCCAACAATGTTGCAGGGCCGTGCAGGACCAGCACCCGGCACCTCAAGGCCATGCAGGACCAGCACCCAGTGCCACAGGGCCGTGCAGGACCTGCAAACAGCACTGCAGGGCCATGCAGCACTTGCACCTGGGGCTGCGGGGCCGGGCAGGACCCACAGCCAGTGCCACAGAGCTGTGCAGGACCTGCAACCAGTGCTGCAGGGCCAAGCAAGACTCGTGGTGCTGCAGGGCCGTGCAGAACCTGCAGTGCCCACTGTGCCCCACACAGGACACGTGGGGCCACACCAGCCCTGCAAACAGGGCTGTGGGGCCGTGCGAGGCTCACATCGCACCAGGCAGGGTCTGTGCCCGGTGCAATGGGCCTGTGCCACCCGGCCCCGGCACTGCAGGGATCCAGCCCCAGGAGCGAGTCGGAGCCCAGAGCCCAGCTCAGAGCCTGGGGCTGTCCCACCACCTTCACTCCCTGGCAAAGCCGGGCCCTGCGGTGCCCCCACCATGGCCCCCGTGCCAGCTCAGCTCCCCATGCCCGCCGCACCCACAGAGGGGCCCCCGGGCCCCTGGTAGCACCAGGCGGGGTGGGGAGGTGGGGGGGCCCCAGGGCCGCCGCCCNGCCCGCCGCCCCCCCCCTGCCTCGCCGCCGTCGGTCCCAGCACCTCTGAGCCCCCCGGGCCGCGGGCACGGCTCGCTGCCATAGCCAGCACCCGGCAGCGAGCGCCGCGGCCCCGCACCTTTCACAGTTAGAGAAGAGACGGCGACGGGCCAAGACCCCTGGGGAGCCTCCCCATGCCGTAGCACCAGTCCCTGCCCCACCGGGTCCGGCCGCCCCGCGGGCACCGCGGCTGCACCGGGCCGGACCCCGCGGCACCACAGCTGCCAGACCAGTAGCACCATCCACCGCACTGCCAGCACCTGCCTGCGCCCTGCCCGCTCACACCACGGCTCCTGCTGCCGCGGCTCCCGGCACCGACACTGCCACCGCCACGTCCCCACGGGCACCTGTCACCCCCCAGCGGGGCACAGGGCCACCCCACAGAGGCACTGGGGGCACGCGCTCGCTCCAAACCACGCGTGGGCAGAGGAGCGATGCCCCAGCGCCCGTCCTCCTGCTGCCAGCCCGGCCCTGCGGATGTAGCACCAGGGTCCAGGGCCTGCAGCCATCCCTGTGCCATGCCAGAAACACCCCGGCCGCGCTCTGGCACCAGCACCGCTCTCTTCCCCCTGCCCTGCCGGCGTCCCCACCGCTGTCCGCGGCGAGAGCCTGTTGGCAGCACCTGTGCCCCGCGCCGCCCCAGCAGGCAGCCCCCGCGGGAAGGGGCAGGGCCGGGGGCAGGACCCCCTGCTGCCGCCGGGGCGCCAGGGGACACCCAGCACCGGCTCTGCCGGACGCCACGTACGCAGAAGAGCACCAGTACGCTGTGGAGCGCGGGGCGGCGGCGCCGGCGGGGCAGGGGGACACCGCCGAGGCGCTTCCGTTCGGGACAGAAAAAGGTTATTGCATGACTCGGGATGGAGACGCTTCCGCCCGGCCGCCCCGGCCCTGCCGCTCGCTCGGAAAGGCCCGGCACGTAAGGCAACGTGGAAGCTGATGTCTCGACTCACCCCGCTGTGTAAAGCACCATTATGAAGTCAGGTTGTACAGTAGTAACAGTACCTTTTATATATATATATATCTATATCTCATATCTATCATATATATATAAACTGTAAACAAGAGGTAACAGCGGCTTCTAGGATCTGCTCTCTTCAAGGTTTCCATGTGGTAGGCACCCAAAATACTGTAGAAAAGGTGTGTGTGTGGCGTGTGTGTTCCCGGCCTCCCTGCCGGGCGGGTTGGCTCCATGTCACCGGAGAGCGGTGCTGGTGGAACAGAGCGAGGCTCAGCCGCCGGGCTGGAGCCGCTGGGCGCTGCCAGGGCCGGGCCGGCGGGCGCTGGGCGCGGACGGAGCGGGTCTCGGAGCAGAGCGGGTCTCCTTCGCCTCCGCCTCCCTCACGGCTGGGCTTTCCCACTGCCATTTCCCCTCCTCCGAGAGCAGCGCTGGCGACGGCGTCTCGTCTCGCCCGCTGCTCCAAGAAGCGGAAACCAAACCGACAGGAAAACCCAGCCAGAAAAGAGCGGAAAATTAAAAGGTTACCCAAAAAAAAATGGTTTTGGTTTTTGTTTCTTTTCTTTTTCTTCTTCTTCTTTTTTTTTTTCTTTTTTTTCCGTTTTGTTTTTGTTTCTTTTCGACTTTTTTTTCGTTGTTTGTTTGCTTTTTTGTGGTTTTTGTTTGTTTTTCAATAGGCTAAAGCTGACCCTTGGAAATTCAGGAGAGGACACCGACCCCTTTCGCTCGGGGAGACGTGTGCTGGGTTCCCGTCGGGCTGCAAAATCCCGTCTCTCTTCTGGGTGCTGACTCTTCTCTCATTCCGTGTGTTCACTTCTCTTGGCGTGGATGGGTTTGTTTCCGACTCGCTCCGTGTCACCAGTTCCTGTCTGTCTCTAAACGCAGGCAAAGTATTCCTTCAGGGGCGCGAAGAGGTGGCGGATCACCGGCACGCTCCAGGACCTGCCGAGCAGTCTCTGCCGGGCCAGGCGGCTCATGTTGGACACGTCTGTGTAGTGCACTGGGAAGCCGAAGACCCTGCGGGACACAGGAGGGGACAGGAGGGGTCAGGGACGCGGGCAGGACATGGTGCTGTGGTCCCAGAGCCCCCTGGAGCCCCCCATACCTCTCCATCTCCGTGCACCACAGGATGTCCTCCTTCTCGTTCATGAACACTGGGAAGTGCTGGTCCTTGCCCTGCTTGATGGAGTTGGAGCGAGTGGTGATGGTTCGCACTTTGCTGAACTGCAAGAGGCACAGGCTGGTCACTCTGGGGTGTGGGATGAAGCCCCCTGACACACTGGAGGCCCCCGACTCGCCAGAGCCCCCTCCAACCCCAGGTGCTTACAGGAACAGGCTCATCACACTGAGGGGTGGGACAGAGCCTCCTGACCCACTGACTGGGCACTCACAGGCAGGCAACCCCCACCACTCCACAGTGCCACCACTGTGTCCCTCCTCCACCCCCATGGGACCCCCCTGCACCTCCAGGAGCCTGGGACTGCCAGGGACCACGCCCTGCCCCCTTGGTACCCCTGCCCCCACCCCCTCATTGCCCACCCCTGGCTGACCTTTGCTATCCTGCCGTGCTCCAGGCACTCCTGCAGCTCCAGCTTATCATTGACGGTGGAGGCGAGTGGCCTGAGAGGGGAGAGATGGTGGGCAGGGGGTGGCAGTGTCCCCAAACTGTCCCCCCGTGGGTGCAGGGCAGGTCTCCAGCTGGGGTTTGTGGGGGGCACACGGTGGCCACGGCTGTTTTGGGGGGCTGTGACAGGCAATGGCAAGAAGTAGCTGATTCCCATGGGGGCCAGTCTGTGGCCACCAGTCATGGGCCACCACAGCCAATATCTAGGAGGGACACAAAGGGCAGCTTAGTGCCAGCCCTCCACCACGAGGGAGCAGGGGCAGGACCAGTCCCCTCCATGGGGGCACCACGTTGGCTTTTTGGGGTGTGCCATCCCCTCTTCGTGAGAGTCTTGCTCTCCCAGCACTGAGCAGGGTCAGGGGACCCCCAGGGCCATGTCAGGGGTTGGGGAGGACCCAGAGCTAGGCCAGGGGCTCAGCTTTGGGGGGCTCTCACCAACCTGTTCATCCCGGGCAGGTTCCCCCAGAAGTACCGTGCCCGGTGTGCTGCAGACACTTCTTTGGCATCAATCATGACGGGGTTGGACTGCAGGAGGGGGAGCGGGAGGTCAGCGGGGCTCAGAAGCCCCCCATGAGGATAGGACCCTGGGGGCTCCCAGGGGCTGGACAGGGGTGACCCCAGGCAGACACTGACCTCCAGGAAGCGTGAGATGTCCCTCTTGTCGCTCACCCCCATGGCCACCACGTTCTCGAAGAGCCAGAAGAAGGGCCGGTCATCGCCCTCCTTGGGCCGGGCTTCGTGGAGCAGGCGGTAGAACTCGAAGAAGAGGCGCCCGGTGCCCTCTGGGAGGAGAGAGGAGGGGGCCAGGGTCAGGGTGGGGGGCCTGTGTTAGCCCTGGGGGGCCGGCAGTGGGGTCCAGTCCCAGCCCCGTGGACACATTCCTACCATAGAGCCCCTTCCTGGCTGGGTTGACAATGGAGAGGTCGTTGCAGGGGCTCCCCCCGATCACGAGGTCGAAGGGGCCCCACTCCTGTATCTGCAAGAGGGAGAGGAGACCCCCGGTGAGCTGGGCACTGCCATGGCCTGGGGGACACAGAGGGTGATGGTGGCCAAGCTCCCAGAGGGATCAGAGAATCATGGATTCTCTGAAGAAGCAAGAAGGGACTCACAAAGATCATCAATCCAACTCCTGGCCCTGCACAGACACCCCAACGATCCCACCCTATCCCTCAGAGCACTGTTCCTGAGCTGTCAGCCTTGGTGCTGTACCCACTGCCCTGAGGAGTCTGTTCAGTGCCCAGACACCCTCTGGGGGAAGAACCTTCTCCTGAGATCCAACCTGACCCTGCCCTGACAGAGCTCCAGCCGTTCCCTTAAGTCCTGTCACTGGTCACTGAGAGCAGAGGTTGGTCCTGCCCCTCAGGAAGAAGCTGCAGGCCCCTGAGGTCTGTCCTCAGACTCCCGAGGACAAGGGACCAGCCCCATGTGGGGACAGGCGCGTTTGGGGGGTCCGGGGGCCCACGGGGGCAGGACAGGACGTACGTGTTTCTGGGTGACATTGCGGACGTCCCCGACGTACATGATCTTGCCCTGGTGCCTCACCATGCCCACGGTGATGGAGTCCTCGCACACCTCGGAGGCGATGTACCTGTCCACCTGGATGCCCAGGTCCTTCAGCACCAGCAGCCCTGTGGGAGCAGCAGGGGGTGGGTGACAGGGATGGACAACAGGCTCCCACCCGTCCCACCATCCCTGGGCCATCCCCCTTCCCCTGGATCCCCACTGGGGTGGACCCCTGGGGCACAGCAGACAGGAGGGGCTGCCCGCGGGGAAACCCAACTGGGACGTCCCACAGATCTGTTCACACCCCCTGCCCCAAGGCTGGCTGGCTGTGGGCTGCAGCCGGGCTGCTATCCCCCTCCCCACTCCCACTCCCAAACACATCCCAGGGAGGCTCCGCCGGGCCAGGGACCCCCACCCACCTGTGGCGATGCCGTCGAAGAGCGAGAGCACCCGGATGGGCTTCCTCTTCTCGGCCGGCACGGGCGGGTACACCTTCGGTGGGTCCTGAGGGCCACGGGGAGTCAGTGGGCAGGGGGGCAGCAGGGAAGAGGCTGGGGGAAGGGAGGGGGTCACTCACAAACTCCTGGTCGTGGTTGTTGGCGAAGAACATCTGGAGGCGCGAGGGCCAGTCCTCCCGCCGCCGCAGCAGCCCGTACACCCCCTTATGGCCGCACATGTAGCAGTTCCAGGGGTCCTCCTTGATGGCCGCCTGCGCCGCCCCCGGGCCCACCAGCAGGTCCACGCACTCCACGCAGAAGCACCTGGCACAGGGGAAGGCGGGGTCAGTGGTGGGGCTCGTGCCAGAGTGGTGGCACCACCACAATTTACCCAGCTCCACACCGAGACTGCCATCCATCGCCGAAACCCCACTGCAGGACTGGGGCATCACCAGCACTTCCCACCTGCATGCTGGGACTTCCAAAGCTTCTCCCAGCCCTACAGCAGGGCCAGGGCACCACCAAACCTTCCCTAGCCTCATGTCAGGATTGGGGCACCAACAGAACCTCCCCAGCCACAAACCAGGACTGGCATCACCCAATTACCATGGCTGTACTGGCATCACCAAACCCCCACACAGGGCTGAGGCACCACCAAAACCTCCCCAGCCCCTCACCTAATCTGGCATCACCCAAAAGCCCAAACTGAAACCTCCCCATCTCCATGCCAAGACTGTGCCATGACCAAAATCTGCCAGTTCCATACCAGGACTGGCATCACCCAATTCCCACGCCAGGACCGGGGCATCACCAAAACTTCCCTCAACTCCACAGACCAGAACCAGGGCACCACCAAAACCTCCCCAAGCCCCATACCAGGACTGGGGCATCACCAGAACTTCCCAGTGCCGGTACTGGGGCATGGCCAAAACTCCCCTCTAGTCCCACACTGGGACCAAGGCATCACCAAAACCTCCCAGCCCCACACTGGCACCGGCAGCACCAAAACCCCATGGCAAAACCTTGGTGTCACTGAAATCTCTCCAGCCCCACTGGGACTGCAGCTTCACCCAAACACCCCAGTCCCAAACTACCACTGGCATCACCAAAAGATCATAGCAGGACTGTGGCACCACCAAAACCTCTCCATGCTCATACCAGGACTGAGGCATCACCTAATGTCCCAGCCCCAAACCCTGACTGGTGCTGAGGAACCCCTCTGGTCCAGGTGCTGACTGAGCTGCAGACTGAGCTGTGGCAGACCCAGCCCAACCTTTAGGATAACAAAGGGCACAGGAACGGGTGAGATGACAGGACATTGAGAGACACAGCAGGAACTGGGAACTGCCAACCTCTTGGATTAAAAAGGAGATGAAGACAGCAATGTGGAGAGATAAGCAGAGGGGAGTAGGAGCCGAAGGCTCAGGAAGAAGAAGGACATTTGTACACTGGGAGCCTGTGAGGGTATAAAGGCCCAGGGGTCCTTTGTTGGGGGTCCCTCCTCAGGAGCACCAACTCAAGCTGTTTCTGTGTTACTGTGCTCGGAATCAGTGGCTTCATGGAACGAGGCATCTGAGACTCTGCCATGGGAAACTGTGAGGGGGGATGTGGGGAGTCCGGTGGGATCCGCTGGGCCAGTGGAGCTGCTGCTGTGAGGGGGGTCCAATCCCAGCAGTGACAGTCTCTGGTGGTGGGAGGGTGATTGCCAGGGAGTCTTGGGAATGGTCAGACTGGGAAGTTTCTGTAACAACTCGCATCACTGAATTCCCATACCTAGGCACCACCAAAACCTCCCAGTCCCACACCAGGATTGGTATCACTGACATCCCATGCTGGGACTGCGGTATCATCAAACCCTCCCCAGACTCACACCACGACTGGGACATCACCAAGACCCCACACTGGGAAGAGCGGCACCACCAAAACCTCCCAGTCCCATGCCAGGTCTGGCATCACCAAAACCGCTCGGTCCTGTGCCACAGACCACAACATCGCCAAAACATCCCAGCCCCAAACCAGGACTGGCATCACTGAACTCCCACCCCAAGACTGTGGCACCACCAAAACTCCCCAGTCCCTTACTGAGACTGGGACAATCACCAAAACACCTCAGGACTGACACGACCAAAACCTCCCCAGCCTCCTGCCTGACAGAACTGGGACACCCCTGAACCCTCCCCAGCTCCACGCCAGGACCGTGGCAGCCCTGAACCCTCCCCAGCTCCACACCAGGACTGTGGCAGCCCCAATCGCCCCGAGCCCCCGCACCTGCAGCAGTTGTTGTTCCCACACATGAGGACCTCGCGGCCGCCGCAGCAGATGGTGCAGTAGGACTGGTACCCGTCGTCGTCGTACTGGTACGCGCACTCCAGGAAGCAGTTCTGGGGACAGCCAGGGTGTCACCACAGCCCGGAGGGGCTCCAGGGACCCCGAGATGGGGCTGGGCACCCCGCTAGGCCCCCCAGGCAGGGGTTAGGGGCCTGGCACCACACCGTACCTTGCAGTTTTGGCACATCCCCCCGATGAACAGAGGGTGCTCCAGAGTCACGTTGAGGCTCCCACAGGAGATGCAGATGTCTGGGGGGAGCAGGAGGGGTGATGTCACCCCCAGCACCCCACACTGGGACAGCCCAGTGTGGGCAGCATCCTGATCCCGAACCCCTGTCACGCCCTGTACACACTACCCCATGTCAGGGTCACACTGGAGCCGGGAACAAACCCTGGGGACAGGAATGGCTCCCACTGTCCTCCCTTTCCCCATCCTGCACCTCAACAGCCCCAGCCTGCATCCCAGGGTCCCTGCCACCATCCAGGGTGGGCCACCACAATGTCACAGCTGCTGTCCCTGCTGCCAGCCAGGCCGAGGGGTGGGCAAGTTCACACTCAACCCCTGGGGCTCCCCTCTCCGAGCCCCCTCTGCTCTGCTCTGGGGTGCCCAGGCAGGGAGAGACCCTCAGCCCAACCCACCCTGGGGTCAGGTGCCCCAGCTCCACGCTCACCTTCGATGTTCCTGCACTTCTGCCGGACCTCGTACACCAACCGCTCTGGGGGGAGAGGGGCGTCAGGGGGGCCCAGCCCCAGCCAGGTCCCCCCGTGGCAGGGGGTGAAGGGAGGGGACCCCCAGGAGCAGCTCCCAGCCGCCCAGGCCCCCCTGCTGAACGTGGACAAGCCAAGCCCCGCAGAGTGGGGTGGGCACAGGAGCACCCCCCAGCCCGGTACCTCGGGTGCGCTCGTCAATGATCTCCTTGACCTTGGGCTTCTCCTGGGTTGTGCTTTTGCGGGGTTTTTTGGCGGGCGGGGGCGGGGCGTAGGCAGCGGCCTCGGGCTCGACCCACATCTCCGTGTAAACTTCTTTGTAAGGGTTCCGCTCCTCTGCGGGGCCGGGGCGGCCGTCAGCGGGGTCCCCTTAGCAGGGTCCCACCAGCGGGGTCCCGGCCCCACAGCCCACCCGATCCTGGGGATGGGTCCCCCCGAAGCCCTGGGCAGGTCCTCACCCCATGGCCCTCCCTCACCTTCGGGGGGCTCCAGCCCCTTGGGGCCCAAGGGCTGGAAACCACCCAGGGCCCACTCGATCATCTGCTTGTTCTGGATCTCCACCACCTTGGACGTGTCCGTCTCGTCGTTCTCAGGGCACGCAGGGAAGATCTTCCCGGCCCGGCTGCTGGCCACCTGCCCGGGGGTCCACGTGTCACCCACCCACAGCCCCTCTCAGCCGCTCCTGCGCTGCCCAGCCAGGGACCTCTGGCTCCAGAGAGACTGACACAGTCAGATCCCCAGGAGAGACCCCCAGCACTGCCAAGAGACCCCTCCAAAGGCCAGGACCCCCCCCCCCCCCCCCACAAGATACTCCCCCCCCCACTGCTAAGGCCCCCCAAAAGCCAGACCCCCCCCCCCAGCATCCCTCAACAGGGCCTTCAGC
>VZRE01012224.1:59068-93800 GCA_013396775.1 Cephalopterus ornatus | reverse complement strand
TTTTAATTAGTTATTTGTTTTTTTTTTTTTTTTTTTTTGTTCCTTATTGGTCTTGCTGCAGACCAGATCCTTTCTAAATATGTCAGATAGCCCAAGTTTTGTTTCATTTTGTTAGAGTTTCTTTTCTGACAGAGTTATAGTAATATTTTTTTGTACTTCACATAACAGTTTCACTAATTATACCTAGACAGACTTGATATTTCCTTTCAGAGACTGTCGCAGTCTTGGTATTTGTTTTCGTGTATCACTGTGTTATTTACTCTTTATCTATCAAATAGTTATCAAATACTGCAGGAGAAACCTTAACTTTTGAAAAGCAGACCCTGTGTGTGTAATTGCTAAGAAACAAAAGGAAGTTTATGAAATAGTTAAAGTTGGAATATATGGTTTCATTCTGGTATTTAACTGCCAAAGTTGAACGTGATGGAAGGCATCTGTGGTTGTGTTTGTGTAAGGCTGTCTTTAGTGGCAGAGTGTATTATCTAGTGTCACTTTATGAAACTTTCAGTGGTACAGCCTCTTTCTTTTCCAGTATGTGTGTAAGAATTACTTTAATCTCTTTTCTCTATGAGAAAAGATAAATATTATCTGCTGTATATACCTGATGAAACACTTATCTTTTTGATAATTAATGAACCCATTTTAAGTCCATGTTATGCTATCCATCTTTTGTGGTACTGAAATGGATGACAGTGTGATTATGTCTTTGAAAGATAAGTAAATGTGTGTGCTCTTAGATCACCAGGCTTTTAAAATACCAGGAAAGTAGAAGTATAACAAAACTGGGAGTATTTCTTAATCTTGACTTTTAATACAGAGGGTATTGTCTTTTATTTATAAATGTACATTTTATTGCACTACATACACACATCAGATTTCACAGGCCTCTGCAAAGATTTGTATTAACATTTTTTGTTTCATTTATTACTTTTCCCTGCATATTAACAAAATAATATACATACAATATATTGAATATTATATGACTGAATATTGATTTTTTATACATTTGACATTAAAGTGTTGGTAAGCAAAGAATAATGTTATGTTTCATGTGAGAATTCTCAATACTCTTACAAGCCAAGTTAAGCTGTGAATTCTATTCCAGCATTCTTGTCAATATAAACTGGCTTACAGAGACATATTTAGAATTATAATTGATGGATTTCTCAAAATACCTTTGTCATTTAAGAAAAGTATAAGCTTTGGATTTCATTATTATAAGAGTATATTTTTAAGAAGTCAAACAGATCTTCTTAAGTGTCTTAAATGGTATAATTTTGGCCGTCTGTGTTACAATTTGGAATAACGTCCAATTATCTCGTTTATCACAGCTTCTGAAACAGCTTACACTATAAATTCTGTTTATTAAGGGCAAAATTATACTGTCAGATTCACACAAGCTTGTCTTTGAAAAGTGCCTTACAGACCACACTTTACCATTTTAGAGGAGGAAAAAAGAATATGAATTGGAAGAGGTCAGTGGACCTCTGGACGTTTGTATCCTGCATGCTATTTGAACCTCCGGTGCATCACATATAGGCACTAGTAAAAAGCTACTGAAGCTTGGAAGCAGTATATAGCTACATGTAGACAGTGAATTTAAACTAGAGTCAATCCAGGGTTATTTCTTTTAAAATTTCAGCTGTATTTTCTGGGCCTACATTTCCATCAAACAAAAGTCCATGGCCGAGAGGACCGTTGTGTTCTAAGCCAAATCCAAACTTGGAGACTTTGCTTAATAAGAAAAATAAAATTTTCGTGTTAAATGACCTACAGCTTTCCAGAATGCCATCTAGAAACTTAAAGAACAGCCTTTTCCTAAATTTTCTTCGTTGACTTTTATTTTCTAATTTTTGTTTCTACACTTGAGGAAGAGGCAGAACATCCTATCTGAAGGTATTCGGAACCTTCTGTATCCAGATTAATCTTATTTGTCTTGACTTTTGACTGCTCATCAAAAAGATATTCTTCACTGCAAACACTATATAATCACAGCTATTGCTCTGTTGCTTATGACAAGGGATAATTAGGAAATACATAAAGTAACAATCACGTTTATTTAGATGCATACATTGTCATTAAATATGAATTGTGATGATCAGCTGATCATCAGAGTAATTTTTAAATCACATTATCAAAGAAGGAATGAAAATAAACCTTTGTTTATGGATACAAACTCCTTACAAAATTTTAAGTTTATTAGTTTACTTAATTCCTTAGACTATTACAAATTAAAGTAATGCATCATTTAACTAGCCCTTATATGGAAACACCTCTATGTGCCAGCTTCTGTTTTTTCCCTGAGCTATAACTATGATATTTGAAAAAAAAAAAAAAAAAGGTAATTGTTTTCAATTCCATAAATTAATTTCCAAGAAATTAGACTGTGACAAAAGTTAGTTAAATAAATAAAGATTTTTTACGAATGGTAATGGTTATGGAAGAAAATTTAATTTTCACAAAAATTATCAAGGGTACTCCTCTGCAATTTATGTTAAGTTGGCAGTTCATGTTGCCTGCATGTACTCTGAATTAATGACACCCTGAACAGGTGGAGCAGCCTGACCAGGATTTAACAAGACCAGCAAATCATTTATTTGCTTTATTTCCCCCACCAACCAGGTCTGCTTTGGATAACACACAGTAGTCATTAATCCTTTCAGTTAGTTTCTATTAGAAATCACCTCTTCAATACACACAGACTCTGATGATCTGTGATGTTTAAATGCAAAACTCGACTCTGGTGGTTATTTTTCCTACAGTCCAGTAGCAGAATAACTAGTCCATTTCCAGATTGACAAATACATCCTAACAGAAGCATGTGCTCTAATAGGTAAAATAAGTAATTGTCAAAAATGCTGATTGCTCCTGTTTGTTAAGCATATTGTGTTTTAAAGGGACAATATCTCGATATTGTATTTATTCTTCACAACAGCAAAAAACCTATTCCTAGAAATACTGCACAAATCTCCTAAAGAAAGTAATTATTGAGCTTCTGAGTGAGTCTATTTCACTAGGAACATTCAAGAACCTCATGGATACAATCCTATGCCATGTGCTCTAGGATGATTCTTCTTGAGAAGGGAAGCTGGACCAGATGACCCACTGCGGTCCTTTCCAACCTGACCCATTCTGTGAATCTGTAATTCTAACTCTTTATTCAGTCATGAACACTACAGCTCTTACCTCCAGCTCCATAAGTGTATACTGTGTACATAATAACTGAATCTAACTGAATGTGTGATTCATATAATTTGTGGAATGTTAACAAATTTTTTAATGTATAAATGGCAAGAACTATATTTTTTTTAATTTATTTTCCATAATTTGAATTTTCTGTGCTATTACGGTTCCAGATGGACCAAGTCTTAAGTTAAAATTCTGGGTCACATCAGGACAGCCTAATTGAAATTACTGAGCCTATGGAGTGAATGTGTGTGCACTTATGTGCTTATGCATATGTTATGGGAATTGGGCCTTCTGTGTAGACTGAAAATTTTCAGAATTTACCCATAATTCTGTTGCTGTGAATCTTTTTTCTTAGAAAGAGAGATTTCATTCTTGATACTAAAAATTACATTCATTGTCACTTTCTATTTCTGGATTGTTACAGCTGGAAACTCCTTGGGCTTCTTGGTTGCAACCTTTGATGTCTTCAAATGCATTCTCTGACCACCACAATCATGGTATATTATTTTCAAAATTAATATTATTTATTCATTTTGAAAGTTCACGAAATAGTGAACATGCTCTCATGTGATTTATTACCATTTTGCTTTTTGAACAAATAAAGCAGAGGAAGAGATTCTGTTTTCCTCTTTACTACACAGTCCTCTCACTCTTCTGAACTAGGAAAATTTTCTTGTCATAGCAGTTGCCCACAGTACAGGACTTCCCAATTCAAATATTAACTGTATTACAGTATAGTTGTATGATCTCAGGTGACGTATCAGGCTGCTAAAGCTTAGGTCACCAGACATGATTTGAAACAGTAAACAAACAAAAATTCCTTTTGTACAGGTTTTGTAAGAAGGGATATACATTCCTGGTGCTTGTGCACATGATGTTTTGAGCACAGTCAATCTCTTACTATGTGGCTGTAAATCATTTAAAACAATTCCACACCTTAAGTATTTATGATTGTGTACCTTTAGGATTGTGCACAATTACTCGAATTAATATTTAACAACATCATAAATATATCCATTCATAAGAAAACCTGATTTGAAGCAGATTCATGGAGCATACATACACATTTTCAACATATTCTGAAGTACTCTTCCATACACAACTTTGTTAACAGATTATAAATCTTTTGCTGACAAAGTGTAAAAGTATGTACTACTCAACCACAATAAAATGCATTACAGACATGAGAGTTCTGCATTTGTTTCAAAGAATATCTCACATCATTTATATATACATAGCATGAATGCAAGTGTCCACAAGCAAGGGCTAACACCAGCAACTAGATGATACACTAAACAAAGTACTGATGGAAGTACAGTAGCAACATAAAATTTCTAAAAACTGTAGCCCAGTGAGATGCTAGGCAACAACATTATGCACTAAATGAGGAAAACCTATTTGGCTAACAGGCATTTTCCTTGGGTGTTCTGTTATTACTTCAAGAAGTTTGCAAGAACAAATCTTTCAGTCATCAATGCAAGACCTGTTGCAGTACTAGATATAGCTCCAAATTGCAATCTCATTTTTTAACCAGTTTTACTAGAAAGTGGAAAAAGGAATAAAGTGGACCTTCAGGAAAATTAATTACAGTGTTTCAACCAGACAAATAAAGATAGGAAAGAATGGTGATGAGAGGGAAGGATTTTTGCTTTGTATAAGATAAGATTTTATACAATGGAACTAAACAAAAAAATTTTCATTGCCAAAAAAAAAAAAAATCAGCATCAATTAAAGCATAACTTAGTAATTTTGACCTTATCCAAATCTTTGGGTTTTTTATCTACAATTATGAATAGTCTCCTGCTCAGTAGATATTTCTGAATATCAGAAAGTTCCTATTCCTGTTTCAGTTAAAATGGAAAATTCCTTTGAAAAAGCTGTATAGAAATACTTCGATTTCCGTTTTAGTTCAGTTGTCAAAAGCAAAGAGAGTGTTGCCATTCTTGTACTCTAAGGAGAGGTGACACATCTGACAAGCAGAAATAGATTGGAAGTTCATTAAAATATCTAAAATCATTTTGTAAGTGATCATTTTTAATATACACGAGGGAGTTACACCTACACAACCAGGGAAGAATATACTCACTTTGAATGTGGCTCATGTCCCATTCCACTGCATATAAGTCCTTTCTGATTTAAATTATTTCTCCTCCAACATTTTTCTCCATGCATGAGATGTTTTAATGCTCTACCCAGCAAAGACTTTTGACCAACACCACTTGTGCTTTGAAGAAAATTGTGTTTAAAATTGACAAAATTTCTAACTCTGAATTCTTCAGTAGTACAATTTAAGAGTTTATTCTCTGGCCCAAAAGTGACAAATTCTCAACAGAAATCTTGGCTTCTCCAGTGCAAAAAATCCTCTCCCGAGTTTGTTCCGCATCTGATACGTAACTTCAAGCAATTCACTTCACCCTTTTATATTCTTTTAGACTGTAAACTTTTGCTGAAAGAGATCGTCTCTGACTGTGAGTTATACAAGGGTGCTCTAACTGCAACTATAGTTTAGCTCGAACCTAGCACTGCAATAACAATAATCCGTAAGAGCATAACAAATAAAAAATAATCTGAGTAAGCTCTGGTTCCAGAAGGAAGAGAATCACCTACCTTCAGAGGCCTGTAGCTTTGCACTGTCAGTGCACCCACCCTTACTGAAATCTTCTGCCTCCTGGAAATGAGAGAACAGAGAGAGGTAGAATTTGTCCCCATCTGTTTAACCAAGATGTGAAGCACCACCTGTGCCTCTATACAGGACAGCTCTCTTTGTTACATAAAATACTATAGCTATGAATTTATTAATCTTCTATGTTCTGCATTTTTAATGGGCTTCCCTATTGATTTTTATTACTGTTGGAAAGGACCCATTTATAAAGCAGCAGATTGAAAAGAAGAATGTGGTTTGAACTGGACTATTAAATGTGAGAATGTCCTGAACTGTCCTTTGCCATTCCTAGCAAAAATGACAGCATTGTCTCTCTGGAACTTCTTGCCCAGCTCCTTTATGAAACTGTTTGTGCTAACTTCTGTTGTTGACCTTGGAAATTTACTACATGCATTAATGATTATTCATGCAAAGAAATTACTCCCAAGGGCTTTACTTTCTGACTTTTCTCTGCCTTATCCTTTGTTGCCCTTTTATTTCCTTTTCTCCTGTCATCAAAAGGCTTTGATGTCCCCTTGTTAACCTCTTCTTTCAATATAAATTCTGCTACATATTAAATATAGGTTAAAAAATTTCTAATGTAGTCATGCCAATTACTGAGAAAAAGAAAATGCTAGCATTTTCTATCTATGAAACCTATATTTAACCTTCTAGTATAGATACACTATATACAGTCCTTAGTTTCATTATCACATTCTAATTTTCTCTTAAGAAATGTGAGACCATTTACTGTGCAACACCAAATATCCTCAGTAAATGAAAAAGTGTTCATCATTTTGTTTTAGCCTAATTGTTTATGTATGATCTTAAGAAATATTTCCAGTGTTCAAATTCTGCTTTTAAAATAGAGGTTTTTAAACTGGAAATGGCTGAGGTTAGAAGGGATGTCTGGAGGTCATCTAGTCCAGCCACCCTGTTAAAGCTGGGTCACTCAAAATCAATTGGCCAAGTCTGTGTCCAGATGGTTTTTGAGTATTTTCTTGGATGAATTCACAACCTCCCTGGGTAACCTGTTCCAGTAGCCCTCATAGGTAAAAAGAGTCTCCTAATGTTCAGAGGGAACCTCCTATGTTTCAGTCTGTGCTTCTTGCCCCTTGCCCGTACACTGCACACCACTGTGAAGGGTCTGGCCCATCCTTTTTGCACCCTCCATTCAAGTGTTTATATACATTTATGAGGTCTGCCCTGAGCCTCCAGCTCTCTCAGTTTTTCCTCATAGGAAAAGTGCTCCATACCCTTCATCATCTGCTTGGCCCTTTACTGGCCTCTCTCCAGTATGTCTGGGTTGCTTTTGTGCTGAGGAGCCCAGAACTTGGCACATCAAACTTCACGACACATGCAGTATATGAGCCTTCACACTGACAACAGAAGAATATAAGCAACAGTTTTTCCAGGTTTTATGAACAACTGTTTTAAATACTGGAGGACGTTGATAAGGATTTAAACACAGAAGGCAATTTGGATTAAAGCAGAGAATAAAATTCATAATCAAAAAAAACAGTGTAAATGGAAACACAAAAGCAATAGAGTAAGACAATTAAGCTGAGTAAAAACAGTTAATGAATAGTCAAGATCTCACTGAAGTCAGGCTTTAAACTTCTGCAACTTAGTTTGGATGAATCTGTATAAAAAATTAGCTAGGAGGAATTTTTTTCAAATACAAGAAGAATAAGAATCACGATTTTAAAAAATCACTGTGCTTTTATAAATAGAATCTAAAAATCAAAATGGAGTAGTCAAAATCATTGGAAATAAAATCAAGAGCCAGAGTAATTATTAGAGAATGGTAAGCAGAAAATTTTTATAAAATCAGAATGACTAAGAAGTAAAAGGGATTTCACTGACAAAGAGCAAAAATTGTAGGGAGAAAAGATTGTAGAAACACAATGGTGAAAGAAGATTATGAAGGAAATTTAGATGCATTTACATCTCACATAATACTTTGTTGAGAAAGTGTCTAGATAAGATACTTTACCTCCTGCTGTATATCTATTAATAAACATCAAATTAAACAGATATGTTTAAAGTATGCTATATATTCAATATCTAATGTGACCTGAGTGCACTTTACATGATGGAACAGAAAAAGGAGAAAAGGAGGATGGGGAAATGTTTCTTCTGGGTATGTCAGTCAGTAAGGTCAAATTAAGTTTACTTTAGAATTTGTAAACAACTAACCAGCACTATCCCAGTGTTATTAATTACTATCTTCTAGGATGCCAGATTTGATTTCAAAGAACAGAGAAGGAACCTGTCAAAATAATGGTCTGAGTGAGGCCATGTTGAGGTCTGCATGGCCAAATAGCTGAAACTAATAATTAGTTTCATTAACAATTTAAAAGATGGAATAAAAGAACAGAGAGAGATAGAGGCAGTTTACCAGACAATATTAGGATTCAGAAAATCTCAGCTGAGTGAAGAAATGTAAAAAATATACACGATAGCAAAAATGGCAAGATACTTACAGTTGAAAAGTCAAATACATACATAGAAGCTGAGAAGAAATGGTTCTTCAACACAATCAGATAGAAAGCCCCATGTTGACTTATACTGTGATGAGACTTTAAAAAAAAATTAATTTGATGGATTCTTATCACAATCATTACAGTAAGAGCTGGTTTGTTAATCTTAGTGCTGCTAAATCGTCTTCTATGGTACCTGCCCATTTTTAATAACCACAATGTAAGAAGGCTATATATAAAAGGGGGAAAGAATGCAATGCTAACAATAAAATATCAAATTGATGAATGATAAAACATTGCAGAATTCTGAGAACAAAGAATGAAAAATTGATTAGTAAGTGCATTTTTCCCTTTCTTTTGCTAGGGCTATATTCAATGAAAATAATTGTAATCCTTCTATAAATTGTTGCTGTTTTATCCTGTTCTAGGCATTTAGGGAAGGGGGGACAAAGTTGTCAACTATAAAAAAATGGTTGATACTTAAAAAAAGTCTTTTAAACAGGATCAAATATTCAACCTCAAAGGATGCACTTTTAGAAAAGTGATAAGGAAACAATGAGTTTTAATGCAAACTATTCTACTGCTCTACATATAGCAGTTACTAGGTAGCTGACAAAATAAATTATTTTATATATCTCAGAATGTAATTTGTGTTTTTAATTGCCCTTAAACTTACTTCAAAGAATTTTAATAATCTAATTCAATGTTTCTAAATTGCACAGCATAACTTAAAAAGGTATATTCCCCTTCAGTCTGCAAGTGCCCACCTTTTCTTTGTAATTTGTTTAATCCACCACTTAAAGTAGCTCAAAATCCTTTAAGTCTACTAAATTTGAAAAGACCCATCTGAAAATAATCTTATCTCTTTTTCAAACTCTGTTTCATGGGAAATGTCATCAGTGCACAAGGCAGATTTCTCACAATTTCTGTATATATATAAAACCAAAATAATTAGAATAGTAAAACACTAAACTTTGCTCCGTTTTCAATTGCATGAAATTCCACTTTGATGCACAACTAATCACTTCTTTTAACCTATCAAACTAGCTCTTCTTTTAGGCTTTGCTAATGCCTATCATAGACCTGACAGCAAATCAAAATTTTCCTAGATTTTGAGACATGCCTTTTCTTTATCACTCAGCTGTATATTCCTGAGAAAAAAAATCTTGTGGTTTCACAAAGATTGTTCCTTTACCAGGCTCAACCTTTGAAGTAGTACTCTGTTCTACTGATAAAAGGCAAGCTGGAAAAAGCCAAGAATGACAATTTTGCTTGACCTTCACCCAAAACAGAATTCCAAATGGTTCAAACAGAGAGGAGCAGCCCAGAGGCAAGTGTTGCACCAAGCATGCAAATTCAGAGCCACCGTAACATGAATGCTTCACAAAGTTCAGCCAGTTTCCCTTGTACATTCAGAGAAATGCAGAGAGAGTAGAAAATAGAAAGCAACTACTAACCACTGTGATTAAAAAGTCCATTTTGACATTTTAGGAATGGAACTCTTTCTTTAATTCAGATGTCAAGAGGGCCTAGTCCTATGAGAAGAGGTCATCTGACCCTTACATGCTAGATGTTATTAACATTGAAAACAGCCAATATTTTACTGCAAAAAAATGTTAAAACCACACATTTGACTTCTTAGCAATGAAATGTATTAGTCTCTCAAAACATTTTCCCCAAGATTTTCTTTTATGGAAAAACAAAATGCTTAGGTTACAATCTTCTGAAATCAAGCAACTATTGAACATTTCTACATCCTTGGAGAAAGATCTCAAGGAATCAAAAAATTAGTTGAGACTGAAAAATTTGAAAGTGAATTACACAAATTACTTGTTTACCAGTGACTGTCATCATGGTAGTATTAAAATATCTTCATTCATAAAGTTAAGCACTCCTTTGGTTTTTAATAAGCAAAGATGTTGAAAAACAAGTAACAGACAAGTAAGATGTCAAAACTGTGTGTGATTTGCACACAGTCTTACGAGTTTGTGACAGACCTGAAATCCCTTATTCAGTTACACCATTTTGCCTGGGACTCCTACGTATAGAATAAATAATATAAACGTGGGGGTTTTTCAACATTGAAAGAATACAATAATGTAGACATTATTTTCTTATGTTAGTGATTACACTAACTCAACCAAATAGTAGTAATTTGTACTTAAGGCTGGCAGTGAGTAAATGTAAATACTGCAAGGTCAAATCAAATAACTTCTAAACAAACAGAAAAAAAAATTCATGTTATTTCATAAATAAATTTGCAAGGATTGCCTGAAAAACAGCTATTATACAATCCAAACCAGGGACCAAGTGAAAGAAATCTAGAGTTTGAATCCATTAGGAAATGAGGAGGAAAGGGAAGACTTCAGATCACAGAAGTCATCTAACTATTGGAAATACTGCTGTTGACTTTCTGTGCACTAAGGACTTCACATATATTGAGTGTTAGCTTGGATTGTCAGCTGCTGTAAAGCATTAGCGTCACCAGCTGAGTATATCACCGATTATATGTTATAATCTGACAGACTTTCTGTTGTAAATACATGACATCTCTTCCATTCCAAATCATCTTATGATTCTATGGCATACAAACTATGACATACAATAAAAATCAAGGTACTTGATATGTTTAATGAGGCTTAGTATGCAAATAACCCCTTTTATAAACTCTATGGTATGCATAAACCAATGTAATATATATTTTTATATATTACATTATATGTAAGATGCAGAAAGGGAGAGCCTTCTGTACAAGTCTTTCAGGCTTTAAAGCTGAAGCGTACCTTCTTTGCTGAATATTTCAAGAGCTTCTGAAAGTCATGTATGCACAATCTGTATGAACCAGAGCCCAATAAATCAAGCGTTTTGAGATTTTCACACGGAAAATTCATATTAAAGGGCTGTGAATGATCAGTTCAATAACCAAATTTCCTTAAATGCAATTTTCCCATTCAGGAGCTTCCTCTCTTTGTAAGAAGACTGGACTATAGCCTCATTCTCTCCCCAGAACTGCACCCATTCCTTTTTTGTGCTGAAACACTTCAGCAAAGAGATAATATTGTATATAACTCAGATTGGTTACAGTTCAAGGCTTGGAAGATTTATTTTAAATATCAATGACAAAAGTTAAACATCTTGGTAAGCATTTAGCTCCAAATCTTCCATTAAAACACATCCAGTAAAATGGACTGAAAATCTCAGTTCTGTAAACAGTCCTCTGATTACTTTCTGCTTTTACTTATAGACTATTTAGATTCTAATATGGTGTTCAATGGACAAAGACCAAGGTCTGTCTCCTCACAGTTTGGTGCCATAGGCAGAATATTATGCGAATATAATTTTACAACCTAAAATGAGCCACCTTGAAAACTGATAAATCCAGAAGCTGCCATTGACAAGCATTTTGACATTAGCTTCTCAGACACTAACATCTCTGTCCCTATGCACAACCAAGGAATCCTCCACATCTGAAAAAACAGAGCAGGACAGGTCGTGGCCTCTATGGGCCAAGGGAGAGGAGCTACACGTTCCTTCCTCAAAACCTGCTGAAGAGATGAAAGTCAGAAAGATGTTTCCAGAGCCGTTTTGGACAACTTATGCTACTACAACTTGGAAATACAGGAAACAAAATTATGCTATCAATTCTCACAATTTTCTCAAACTCCAAATTCAAAAGTTTTCTGATTAGGGAACTTATCCAGGGCATGAGAGATATATATTCTTTCCCTCTTTTCTCACCCCTCTTCCACAGTACCTTTTTTATCCAAGATGTACTGCTCCAGTGGCAACCAGATGAACAGAACACTGACTGAATGATTGGACTAAAAAGGCCACAATGAATGGAATAAAGCCCTGAGTAATCTGATTTGACTCACTAGCTGCCTCTCCCTTGAGAAGGATGCTGTTCTAGAGATCTCCTGACATCCCTTCCAGCCCCAAATCCAACCTGAGCTATACTAAGCTAACAGGACACTATTGGCAATGTAGGGAAAGAAGGTTATGTTTTGGACTTTACACTGTTTACTTTTTTAATTAATTTTTTTCCTATATTTTACATTGTTTCAGTTTATTTTACTGTATCTTATTATTTCATTCAGATTTTCACTAAAGTTGCAGAAATTACTAAAGCATGTCTCAGATGTTTTCTCATATCCAAAGTGTCTATCCTAGCAATTGGAATAGAATCCTGTCTTAACCTCATCTAGCTAAATGAAATTTGAATTATTCCCTGCTTATACAATGCAGCTCCTCCAAAGAAAACAGTTTGAGTGGAGCATCTGTTCTGGGGCAGTAAGGAAAAGCAATTAGTAAGATATTGACTTGATACTGAGGCAGTTCCTCAGGTTAATGTTGCAGTCAACTATAGCATATAGGAAATATTATTTTATGATGCATTTATAGTGCTTTCTGTACAAGAAATGTTGTTTGCTAGCTAACACTGGTGTTACATACAGTCATCTAAGTTTTTGCTGAATAAGACATTAAGCTAAAAGATTCAACCACATTAATTACATCATATAAATTTTGTCAACAAATTCCTAAAAACTTGAATTGTAATCCTCTGCACTTTAAAACATTGTGACATTTTTCAGATCATGGCCTATATTCTATAACTTCTTGTCCTCCAGTAAAACATAGAACTCACAACTAATTAATATGTAGTAAAACATATTTTTCTTTACCCACATAGCGGTAGAAGATGTCATGCTACATATCCTTCTAGTTCATAATTTCAGGTGCATAATAGTCGGGTTGTAGGAATATGTTATGAGATACAGAGCCACACCCAGAGACATAATCCAGCAGAGGGAACTGAAATCCAAGATTTCCAAAATCTTTAAGCAACACGACAAAGGGAAATTTAGGTTTTTTAATTGTTGTAACAAATTTTAACGAAATATTTCAATTTTTTTTTAATATCTAAAATTCTATCTAGATCAACATCTGCTGATACTGCCAAATAACATTAGAAGTTTTCCCTAACGTGGAAAATTTCAAATTCTATTTATTAGCATGTAAAAGAAAAAGTTAAATGTCAAGTTTCTCTTCAATTGGGATTTCCAAATTTCAAGCAACTCTCTTACTTCCTAGCCATGTCAAACAAATCTGAAATAGGAAAGCTGTTTCAGCTTTTCAGCTCAGTTATGTTGTAAAGCACTCACAGCAGTATTTTTAATCTGTGAAAATAAAAATAATCAGCTTTGACTATTAATTTCTAACTAATATTTCTGATTTGAAGATAGGAAAATAATTTATTTTCTTATATTTTTATGTTCTGTAATAGGGAAAATCTTTCATGACATTTCTTTACAGTCCAGAGTTTGTAAATTCAGCATCTGATTTTAGCATTGGTTGGATTCTGTAGACACAAAACACTTACTTTAGTCTTTAATTTCTAATTATTTCTTGAAAAAAATGAGACAATTCCATCGTTTTTAGGTTTTGATACATATATATTTAAGATAAATGTGTATTTAAAATATGTGTGGACTTTTGATAGGAAGAAATACACTATTGTAATCAATTAATGAATCCTGGGAAATTATGTTAACATTAAGAGATAAATTACTAAAATGCATATGTGTAAATGCATTTTAAAGTAAAGTTCATTTTTGAAACTGGATTAATGAAATCCATGTAACAAAATCCTAGGTCTGTGTCTCATCATTCAGAAGTAGGAAGCTTTAGAGGTGAAATTTCTCACACAAAAGTATTCTATAAGGATATTAATAGGTTGTAATATCTCACAAACCCAAAGTAAAATATATTTAACTCTATAGTGTAATCTCTACCTAATGTTTATTTCCTATATGCTTATGGTTAACTAGGTGAACTCCTCTGCAAATGACCTTGAAAACAGGAATGCATGTATGTATACATAATCCCTGTTAGATCACTCATTTGTGTTGTGGATGCTAGCACATGCTCTAAATTACCAAGAGCAAGCTTATATATTATATTATTAAAGTTATATCATCAAAGTACCTGTATGATTCTCAGTGATTTACAAAGATTTGCCTTATGATAATAAGAGATGGTAAGAAGTAATGATGTCTGTGAGCTGACATAAAGCTGCCTAATAGGTAATTATATTGGACGAGCCAATGGAGAGGGGACAAAACCTGATGGGTGAGTAAATCAACTCGTCATTCCCCATAACCTGCAATGTCTCAGTGTCACAAATAATGGAGACGCAAACCCTTATGGAAATGGAAACTAGAGCCTGGAATTCCAGGTTTAGGTAAGAATAAACAATTAAACAGATTATTCAAAAGGGCATGTCAATCAGATTTGTACTTCTCCAGTTTGGCTTCTTTTGGTACTTTATATATAATTGATGTTTATAGCCAATGCCTCAGAGGTGTGATGTTTAAAGGTCCTTCTGCCTTTTGCCTGGAGAAGTTGTTGGGAAAAGGAGTGGATATAAAAGTATGGGCTGAGAGGTGTGATATAGGGCCAAAGTGCATCTGTTGTCTTTGATGAGTGAGGAGAGACACAATTTTTTCTTTCTTTTATTTAGAAAAACAAAAACAAAAAACCACACAATTGCATATCTCCGAACAATTTGCTTCCCATCCTGAAGTCTACATGAGGAATTGGTTTGATATGAAGCCCTGGCTTCAGAAAAGTTAGCAATATGAATCTCCCAGACCAGGAACCAGGGTAAAAATGCACACACACAACCTTAGATAGATTTCAGAGTTTTGTTATCTTTCACTGGCACAAGGAATAATAGATTGCTATTCACCATTCATTTTTACAACTGGACATTTCTGAATTTTCTTCTTCACAGTGTTCCTAAATCTCAAGACATTCATATATACTTGATTTGAATTGTCATATAGCATTAGGGGATAAAGTAATCCCTCCTAAAAAAATTAGAGGTGGGATGAGCATCAGGTGGGATGTCAAGTTTATCCCAGTGTAAGGCTAGGGTTACAGAGATAGCCTTTCAGCCACAAAGAGCACTCAAAAAGACATGCATAAGAGTACTCATTATGCATTTTAAAGAGGAAGAAGATATGTACTTTTAGAATTTAAAGGAATTGTCTGTATTGCAAAAGCTGTGCTAAACACCTACACAGCTCTGGTGATTTCACAGGGTACGGGCAACATTTCAAGACATGAGCCTAGGTCTCAAGTTTGACACTAGAGGGAGAAAGCAGTCTCATAATAATAAAAGAGATTATTTTGTCTCATTCTCAAAAATAAATCAATGGTTCGAGGACTTTTTTTACTCCTAAAGGATTTGTTCATTTGGTTTACCCTCACCTCTTATTCTTGTGCAGATCAGAAAGACAGGTGTTCACCTGAGGTGGTCTGGACAAGTGATGCTCAAGTTCAAATCTCTTTTCAAAAACTGCAATAACAGAAAACTCTTACAATCAAGGGCTACTTTCTATTTAAAGCAATTATAAAAGTGATGTAGTGTTAGTCAGAGCTGCTCTGCTGCAAATGAAAAGAGTTAGTTTCTTATGTTGGTATATATGCTTAATTGAGAAGAGCTGAGAGTCTCCAGATGGGGTTAATGGACACAACACAAGGAAGAAAATGGCAGATTCTGAACTGGAGACAAATTCTCTGCCAATGAAACCTGTTACTGGTAGTTGCAGTCTACACAAAATACTTGGCTGCTAGATGACAGCAATTTCCCTGTGCCTTATTCCTGTGATGGAGGCAGTACGGACCTATTACTTTAATGGACATAGAATACAAAGAAATAAAAGCTCTTGCTGATGTTACTGTGTTTAAAGCAAAGCTGGCAAATATTTTTTATTTTCTGCAACTAGTCTTGGCAGGGCTTGAAAATCAGCTGTGCACAGTGAAACACCTGTGCAGTGGAGATTCAAGCAACAACAGAAGACCAGGAATAACTCAATGAAAGTGGTTTTTGTTTGTTTGGAGGTTTTTTTGTCACCTTTAATGTCAGTTTGTGAAACAATTTTCTACAGAAAAGCTTCTTTGACAGTCTGGAAACCAGCTGACTACAGAGCATACCTCTGAATTTTAGTGAAATGAAACAGAAGACAGAAACAGGACATAAACTTGCAATCTTTTTTCCTACCATGTGAAATGACAATTGGGAAAATATTTTTATATTCAGTGGTTAAAGTCACTCAGCAAACTGATTGCATTACATGCAATACAGAATTACAGGGTTTGCCCTTTCTAGCAATAAAAAAGTTCTTTAACAGCAACTGCCACAAAGCTTCTGATGAAATTGAAAGTGAAAGTGCCCTTGATTCCCAGATCTTCTGCTTCCCAGATCTTCTTCATTCCCATTTCATAAACATGCATTAATTTTTAAAAATCTGACTAGTCAAATCTCTGGACTTCTGAATACTTTGATCCAGAAATCAATAACTGATAACATAATTTTGAAATGTTTGGCTTTATTTTCCTTAAAACAGACAAGACTAGAGAATTGGGAGTGCAAAATAATGTGCTAAAAAACGGAAGCAAATATGTTCTGTCAGGAAAGAATCACGTGCCTCCAGACTAGTTTGATTCAAGGATAAAATGTTATCAATGCTCCTATAAGGAATGGTGGGTTTTTTCTTTCATGAGACTGCTCTGCTAAACACCAGTTGCAGCAGCCACTTACGACCACATCACTCATATATGTTTTTGCAAGCCCTATAATTGACAGGCAGACATCATTCAGCACATAAATACCAGGCAACAGCGACTGTTTTATTGTTTGGCTGATGCAAAGTACAGCTGTGCAAGGCTGACAAAGCCAGAATTTCTTTGTGACAGTTCATTATGCAGATTCTTAATATTAAGGCTAATGCTGAAGCACATATTCAGGCAAAATTCCTACTGCATATGTCCCAAGTCAGTAAACAATCCAGGTTCAAACCAATAAACACTAGAGTCTGAGCAAGCTATGTGAGGACCACAGGCAAAGCTGAGCTGAATACTCTGAACTGCTGCAATCATCCACTTGACTGACTCTGTACCATCAATGCCAGGAAAAAAAAGCAGACACAGGAAAAAAGTAAGCCTTTTGACTTTGCAGCTTTATGTTCCGGGCTCCACAGTTGCTGAGTGTTACCTGAACAGGCTGCAATATGATGGAACGGCTGCAGTTAGTCATGGTCCTTCATGATAAAGTTGCTTAAAAATAAATTATTTTTTAATTAATTAAATTACAGAACACTGCTAAAAGAAATTAGGAGATGGAGAGTGTCATTGCTCTGATGGCTACACACATAGTTCCAACTGGGAGAATGAAGAAATTAATAGAAAATATCATCTGACATTAAAATGTTCTTAGAAATTTGTTGTTACAAATTTAGAAATTTGTATATCTAAAGTTTTTCAAATGATGAATTCTTCAGTTTATACATGCTAATTTTATTTACACAATGCCATAACAACTTAGTACAGTTAGTGCAAAAAAAAATGGCAACACATAAGTGGAAGTTAAATATAAGTTTTGTGAAGATGTAGGACATTTTTTAAAGACACAAACTTTCAAAAATAACTCCTCCAGGAAAATAAAACTTTCATCTCTTTTGTCCTTAAAACACCTTTTTTCCTCTACCATTGCATACACATTCATTCGATTTATTGGTTTATCTTTCAGCAGTGATAAGACACATTCCTCTTTGGTATGCATGTATATCAGAATGGATCTAACATAATTTTGACACATGAAAGTGGAGAGAACGTCATCAGGCATTAAATAGAAACTTCCATAGTACTTTCAACCTTGAAATTTATAGATGATGTAAGAATGGGGGGGCAAAATGTCCTACCAATATCCCGGGCTCCTATTACAGCAAGGAGTGTTTTAACAGACATATGTACATGATTCTAGAATATGTATATCCAGAATGTACAGGAAGGGTAAACACAAGTAGAAGAAATTATGGCATGGGAAAAAAAAATCATGTTCTACCTCCTTCTATAAAAGATCTAAGAGTGCTGGCTCCAATACGTCTCTTCATCATGCAAAGTATTTTTTAAGGAAAGAAAAATCTAGCTGTAGGCTTAGAAGGTGAAATATCTGGTTATATTTTCTCCTTTCATGGCATCAAATACATTAATACATTTTCATTCACTAATGATTTTTTTTAATTATTTGTCATGCTTTTTGTGACAGGGTTTTTTTTCTGTTTATAAATATAACATATCATTAAAATATTCTTATTTATATTATAAATCATTTTAATTATATACATTTATATTTTTATAATAATTTCAAATCTTTAAAATTATTGGAAAACTTTGGAACTCTTCAAAATTCAAGTATAGTATATGAACGATCCTGTATTTAACCTATTCATTGAAATTTATTATCTGTTAGCAGCTAAACTGAGTTCTGTGAAATCCGTAAATGCTTCTCTGACTGACTTGTACACATTGGTAGTCTGGAAAAAATTTTGCAGATTAAGAATGAAGGGACAGAGCCACAGCAGAAAACCAGAAAAATGGAGGAATGCATATGACTGGTTTTCCTGTGCTGTAGCTTCCTGGAAGTAAACATAAAAAGTCTGATGCTTTCCAGTTAGCAAGCATTTTATACATCTTCAGCCATTCAACCCAGAACATATACTCTGTAGTATGTTAATTTCCCAAAATATCCATTATTATGATGGAAAAATTTCACAAATACATTTTCCATAAGATTATACGATACTTTATCTTTCTAGAACACCTCAATCACTGAGAAACATTCTTCTAATAGCATCTAATCATTTCTTTCTCTGCAAATTTGTCATGATTAATCTTATTTGACTCTATTAACTCTTTTTGCATGATTTAAATAAAGTATTTCCATTCAATGTCAGCATTTTCATCTTCCCATTTAGTGGAAGGCCAAATTAATTTCATTTAAAGTTACTTCCTGTTAAATGTAAGCTTTTTCCTGCTTTTCTCTCCTTTTCCTGCTCAAAATTACATCATTCTGCTTATCACAACAGTCTTAAATTTCTTCCTGGAATTTCTTGTTCTTATTTTATTCATCAATTCTTGTACGATAATTATATGAGGAACTTTGTCTTATGATAACAGTCTTCTGGGTGGTTCAGGACATTTCTAGTGAAACTCAATTTGATTTAAATTTGCTGTTCTGTCAAAGGTGATTATTAAACAGTAGTAGATACAATTTAGTGTTCACTTGAAAAGTTTTTGATTCCAAAAGAAAAAAGTTTGTTCTCAAAAATAAAAAAAAAAAAAAAAAAAGGACAGAATTAAGTCTATGATTAAGTCTATGTAACACAGAAAATTTCATTTATCTTTCTAAAACACGACGTCTATGGGACTTACTACACTTCAATTCTTTTTCTTTAGATGTACATATTTTAGCCAGAATTATTTACTTTCTAAAGACTTTTTATTTCTCTGAGCTCTTTATAGTGCTGATATTTATGCTGTTTCTCAGCCACCTTCTTTCATTAAAGTCTATAGCCAATGCATCATATTGGTAAAATTCAATTGTAAGTTAACACAGTAACTTTGAATAGCATGTTTCCACTAGAACCAGTTTAGATGGAGCCAGAAATGCAAGGAAATACGGAGAAACTTTAAAACAGTAAAAGCCTTAATAAAGGATTTAGAGTTTGGTGAAAGATTAGATTTATTCTTTACAGTACAAATTTTTTTCACAATTTAATAGCAAAACAGATTTAGTATTTTTTTAAGTATTTATATTTGTTTCTTCAGATTACATCTGTGCAAAATCGCAAATGTCGCTAATGAAGTGGTGTTTGATCACTAAAAGGCAGATTTTTTTATGCATTTGATAGACTGAAAAGGGTTTTTGCTCTAAGAAATTTCAGGATTTTTATCTGAAACGCTAACCTATCAAATGCTAAATTTCAAAGAATTAAGCAGTGATCTGAACAGATACAATCTGCTCATAGTTTATTAACTCGTACCTGGGCATTGCTCTGGCTGGATCGCACAGGTTCAAGTTATATCTGACATACTGATTGAAGGTAATGATATACGCTTCATTCACCAAAGAAACAAATGTTATGTTTTCTTGCTCTGATTCCCTGCTTTACCGATACCTACAGTGGTATAATATGCACTAGTACTATTGTAAAACAAGAGTTTATTACATGGCTATGTAAGTTGATCTTTGTAAAAGTGCACAAGTGCATTGAATTAAAATAAAAACTACTTAATCCAATCTTCCCTCATACAATTTCTTTCAAGGAGAACAGACACAGCCTGTTAAAATAACAAAGAATGTAGAGTTTCCATTCACATTCACAAAGTGTCCTCATTCAAACCCCTACTCGAAAGCTACCTTTCCTCTCCTCTCATCTTTCTTTGTGGTGGAGAAATGCGATTCCATGGAACCAACAGTGATTTTGTTTTATGTCAACTTGCAGAGCTTTTCGAGCCTTGCAGACCTGGTGACACTTCAATGGCCCACACTTTGGATTGTCTTGTTGTGTGGAAAAGATAGATAAGGGGAGGAGGAGAAACATAAAACAGGTGGGCAAGGGCAAAGTGGCATTCACAAACGATTCTTAGATCAGAGCCAGGTTGAGGATCATTTCTGTGATAAACAATTGCTGTATTGAAATTACATCACACAAGGTGTTACATTACTTATGAAATCCTGAGAATTCTGTAAAACCTGCAAGCACATCACATGGAAAAAGGTAAGATCTTCTGAACTTTTAGCCAGGAAATCAATAGAAACTGATATAGTTTAATGGTAATTAGTCTAATAAGTGCTGCTTGTAGAACTGCTGCCAATAATACCATGTAGTGTTGTAAAATTCCAACTTCTCTGGCTATGTTGGGGATTAGGTGGAAGCTTTTAGAACTGTATGTGGCTTGATATGTAGGTCACTCTTGAAATAGCTCTATAAATTAAATTTACCACATATGGGCTACAAGATCCTGTTAATTTTCTATTTATTCTTTCATTTGCACCATCTTCTCTCTGAGATGCCATAACAAAATGATTATGTTTTCCTTCTGGTATCAGTGTGGTGCTTTGATGCCTACTTGGCATATTGATACAATCAGATTAGAAAAGTAAAATTAGGATATAAATGAATAAAATTTGGATAATGTCTGTACTCAGTAGCAAGTTTCATACTGCAATAAATGTCAGCATATCTGAATAATTTGACTGAAAAGTTTATTTCAATTGCTTAAGATAATATTTTGAGTATGTGACCTCGTGTCTTTCCCTGGCCTTCTTTTTAAAGAATGGATAGACTTTTCTGCCCTAGTCCCTGTTCTATTTTCTTGCTGATACTTTCTCTTAGCCTATGCTTATGGTGTTCATGGTGTAAAAAGGAGAAGCTTTGCATCAAACTCCAAGAAGGGCCTATGGAATGTGATCTAATATATGGGTTTTGTGAGTCAGTAAGAAAAGGGAAACAGGCAAAGGTGGCCTTAGTTCTTGAATGCTGTATTTCTCTGTGCTGAGCAGAGAGATCGCATGCCTGGCCTGGAGCACAGGCTTCTGCCATGACTGAAAAGTTACTGAGAAGTGCCTTGCATGTACTGCACCAGTCTAAATATATCTCATTATGCACAGTTGCTCCTCCTAAAACTTAGTATCATAAGAGTGCTATGAGGAAAAATAAATTGAGGCTTAATAACTCACTGAGAAGTTCTTAGATATTGTGCCACTGGACGTCATAAAAATGGATAGATGTGCTCACAGCCACACTCTTCCACAGTCCTTTCAATATGGAGCCAAGTTGAAAGAAATGCAAGTATGTCTGTGGGTTTTCTGCTTACTGGCACCTGGCTATCAAACAGCTGTGCCAGTAGTCATCAGTCCCTGGGTTTAATTGCCATGTTTCTGTCACAAACATACAATAATTTAGAGGAAATTCTGCTTACATTATACTTCATTTTTGTAATTGCTGTGATGGGGAGCTTCACTTATAATTAACTAAATACACATTTCACAAATGAAATTGTTATTTCAGTTTTAAAAGTTCTTTACTCTGTTTGCATTACATGCAGAAACTGCTGTCAGGCAATACTTGAGACTTCAGAAAAAGGTCTTCAGTAAGACATAGTTTTGACTAGATACTGGAAGGAAAAACTCTCGTTGGATTTATCTTCTAACCCTTGTCAAATTATGCCAGAAACTATCTCTATAAATTATGAGATTGTGACTTAGGACACAGAGTAAACCGGGCTTCAAGTTAGTATCACTATCATTATCATTACCAGTAGTTGTAGTAGTAATAGCTGTATTACTACAAATGTAGTAGTATCATTCAATTATTTATGCTACCATGTTTTTGAAAACATTACCTCAAAGTAGCCATATGGCATGGTGATATACATTATTTTCTAATTTAAAGTTATTCCATATTGTTTTTTGATCTTGTTAGATCTCAGAAACAGCTGTTTTGTGCAGATCACCAGAAAGAAGATCAACCTGACTAGCAACTAAATATGACCTAGCAGTTAATAGGTCAGCAGCTAAAGCATACTGTGTTTATAAAGACTGACTAGCAACTAGCATTCTTAATGAACCTGACTCAGCTATCACCAAGTCCACTGTGTATATGCCTCCAACAATTACCCACTCAGTAATTTTCCTTGCAGACAAATGTTATTTAATTTCATAGGTATTTCAAATTCAGTTAATGGATCAAAAATAATCTCACATACTAGCAGATATGGGTTTAATACTTTGATTTGCATGCATATGCAGGCCGGCAGGCATGCACACAAACAAATACAACTACGTTTTGTGGTGTCTTATACTTCATGAAACAGCTGGAAATAAATATCACCCTGTAAATAAGATGGCTAATAGGAACTGGGAGTTTAAGATACATGAAATATGATGAGTATCCCAATGGAAGCAGTGATACACATGGGCCCAAGATGGGGCAGTACATTTGGCTGTACATGGGCTCAAACTTCAAGTTGCCTGCAGCATCCAGGAGCAAGTAGGTCTGCAGTTGAGACAGGGTAAGAGAGTTTACAGCTCAGCTTATGATATGCTCAGAGAGTTCAAAACAGGCAAGGCACCCCAGAGGGGCACAGCAAGGGACTGCAACCCCTTAGGGCTGGTCTCCCAGCCAGCAGTGGTCCATCTCAGGGGAGCCCAGGCACTGTCAGAGGAGCAGGCCACACTCGGCCTCAGCTGCACTGTCTGTCACGGCAAAGAACAGTATTGCAACCTGGCCCTCAAATATTTAAAGTACATTCTTATCATTTAAAGTGTATAATTTAAAGTGTATTTTTAGGAAAGCCAACCATAAAATTATGCATTTCAGTGCTAGTTCCTGTACAAGTAAGGTGCTATAATAGTATACATCTTTCTTTCACAGAGCTCTGGATTAGCTTTGAATGCAAGGAAGGGAGAGGAAGGTATATCTAGTGCTGCTTCTGGGACCAGCATCAGCACTACTGTCACCACCACAGTCATGAGTAAGCAAAGGACACACACACTAAAAAATGGCTTTTCTCCAAGTAGCACATTTATTTCAAACACACACTTGGAGATGAGAATATTGAAAAATATTTAGAATGTCTGGTTAATATTTTGATCACCTCATATGATCCCATATACAGCTCCTTTCTTGTGCATATTGGTGGCAGTGTAACAAAGGCTCTCAGAGATCCTGGAGTCATTCATATTAATTGTTTTTCCCACTGTCTAACTTTGATTATGCACAGTTTTCTTAAGAGAAACTGCTAAGAAGTAATCATTCAAGGGCGGGTAGACACAATGGGGCCACTTTTGCAGGTTTTTTGCTGGTAAAGTTCCTCTGAAATCAGGTGAAGGAAGCAGTTGTTTTGTTTAAGAACTAAAATTGGTTAATTTTTAAGAAGCCAGACATTTTGTCGGAAAAAAGTGTCAAGCGGGTTAGCTTTGTTGACATTAGAGAGTTTTGTCCTATGCTATGGGGAATTTCATTCAAGTATAAAGTGCAAGACTGGGCCCAAAGATGCATGACAGTAGCAGGTCCTTTTTCCTTGAACTTGTAGATATTTACATAGTTCTTAAACTTCATTGTTCCAAAAATAAAATAAAACAAAATAAAATAAAATAAGTTCTAACTTGAAAAATATGCTTATGTGGAAATGTGTAGGTGTGTAGGAAATTGAACAAGGCAGACAAGAAACCACCATGCTTGAGCAAAGATCTGCTCCTCAGACTGAGGAAATGAAGAACAAGAAGGGATTCTATAAGCACATAGGTTAGAAAAGAAAGGACAAGAGGGTGTACCTCCCCAAGTAAGCAAGAAGGCTGAACTGGTGGAGACTGATACGGAGAATGCTGAGGTATTCAATGAGTTCTTCAACTGTCTTCACTGGCAGTCAGGCTTTCCAAGTCTCTCAAGTCCCCAGACCTCTGGGTGAGTGGGGTGGGAGCAAAGTCCTTCCAAGTTAAAGGAAAGAATAGTTTCAGGATCAACTGATGAAACTGAATAGCCACAAGTCCCTGAGACCAAATGACATGCATCACAGAGTCCAGAGGAACCTAGCTAGTGGTGTTGCCATCATATTTGAAAAATTGTGACAGTCAGGTGAAGTCCCTGGTGACTGAGAAAAGGGAAACATGACTCCTATTTTTAAAAGGGGGAGAAAGTAAGACCAAGGGAGCTTCCCTCTGTGCTTGGGAAGATCATGGAGCAGATCTTCCTAGAAGATATACTGAAGGACATAAAAGACAAGGAGATGATCTGAGGCAGCCAGCATGGTTTTACTAAGGGCAAATTGTGCCTGACAATCTAGAGGTCTTTTAATGATGGAGTGACTGCAACAGGAGATTAGGAAAGATAACGGATGTGATCTCCCTAGACCTCTGTAAGGCCTTCAGTACAGTTTCACATGATATCCTTATCTCCAGATTGGAAAGACATGGTTTTGATGTATGGACTATTCTGTGGAAAAGGAATGGGCTAGATGGACACAACCAGAAGCTGTAGTCAATGATTCTATGTCTACCTGGTGACAAGTGGTGTCCCTCAGGTCACCTCCCTCAGGGCAGACTTGAGAAGTGGGCCTATGAGAACCTCATAAAGTTCACCAAGTCTAAGTGCAAGGTGTCGCACCACTGTCTGAGCAATCTCAAACGTGAGAAGAACAGACTGGGAGAAGTCATTGAGAGCAGGCCTGCTGAGAAGGACTTAAGGGTCTTCATGGATGAAAAGCTGGACATGTCCTAGCCATGTGCAGTTGCAGCCCAGAAAACCCACCACATTCATAAGAAGTGTGGCCAGCAGAACAAGGGAGGTGATTCTCACCCTCTACTCTGTCCTTGTGAGGCCCCACCTGGAGTGCTGCATCCATCTGTGTGGTCCTCAACACAAGAAAGACAAGGAGCTGTCAGAGCAGAGCCACGGAGATGATCATAAGGCTGGAGCACCTCTCCTATGACGACAAGCTGAGAAAGCTGCGATTGTTCAGTCTAGAGAAGAGAAGGCTGCAGGGAGACCTCATTGTGGCCTTTCACTACCTTAAAGGGTCTTATAAAAAAAAAGAGAGAGGGACTTTTTGTGCAGGCAGATAGTGATAGTGGTAGGACAAGGGGCAATGATTTTAAACTGAAAGTGGAAAGGTCTAGATTAGATGTTAAGAAGAAATTCTTTACTCAGAGGCTGGTAAGGCACTGGAACAGGTTGCCCATAGAAGTTGAGGATGCCCCACTCCAGGAAATGTTCAAGCCCAGGTTGCCTGGGGCCCCGAGCAACCTGATCTAGTGAATGGCATCTCTACCAAAGGCAGAGGTATTGGAACTAGATGATCTTTAAGTTCTCTTCCAACCCAAACCATTCTATTATTCTATGAAATGGATATTCAAAATAGATTAATCATTTGTCATCTCTAGTCTCATGTCCCATGATGGGCTAGGAAGTGTTCCGGTAAAAAAGCAGAGATAGAAGAATTTTTTACTAAAATAGAAATTCGGCACTTAACTGCTCTAATCGTTCAGCAGTTACCCTGAGAACCATGACTCACTGTAGTTCTGAGTGGCAATGGCTGCACTGTATTAGTGGAGAAGACCAGTGGGAAATTAGATAAACAGAAACCAAAATCCGAAATGGAACCAGTCTAACAATCTGCTGTGTAAATATGAAAACATTTCTCACGAAGAAATGATGGGCAAGATGGGAGCAGAAATGAATGGCAGAAGGCACTGCCTAAGCTGACACTGTCACCAAATGAAAGTAGGACCAACCAAAAGTTAGCCACATAGCTGCCGTTTAAGACTCCTCAAAGGGCTACAATTCAGCTCTGTAGACCAACGTCACCTCTGCTACAGGAAAAAAGAACCAGCCACTGGACTAAATGCTGATTTAAACCCTTTACATCTCAGCCTGCTCACTTCCACAAAGTTGCAAAAGCAATTAGTGACAGAATTGGTTACAGAGCCCCAGAGTCTGCATTCTTTGTCATCTGCTGCTGAAAGTCAGTGGACTTTATAGCAGAGAGTCTATAAATAGTTTTATGTGTACATATTCACAAATCCCATCTAACATTAAATAATTAGTTGCTTTCTTTAAAAACAAACCTACACAATTTTATTCTTCCCAATTTTTTGTATAAGAAAAACACCATCTGCCTTACATTCTTATTTTTGCTAGTTTCACTAGTCTAGTAAATAGTTTTGTAAGAGGAAAAGTGCCATGCTCTAGCATAACCTTAACCTTAAACTTAGACAAATTGGTCAATAGCCATAATATCTGTTAGGCAGTAAAGTGTTAGATAAAAGAGGGTATTCTGGCCCACCTGAAATTTAATATCATGTATTGATAGTTGTGGGATTTTTTTTTTCCCCCTCTTTCTAGTGAGAATACAATGCCAAAGTGCTTTGCCCAGCATGCTATTAGAGGGAGTAATTAGTTTTTAAAAAAGTGGATACAGAAAGAGACAGCAAAACCTTTTATATATCACTCACCTTTTTGAGGTATTTCATCTTCCTAATAGGGATAAAGAGTGAGAGTAGAAGTAGTATTTGAAAGAGAAAATCTGTAAATCCGAACAGTTTTTTAATAAAATGTTTTATTGTTCTAATTATCTCTTAGAAACAAATATATCTTGTCTGTCCTCTATTTGTATAAAGATCAGAACTGTGTCTTTTTAAAAGCAAATGCCAGTATTGCTAAACTCACAGTTTTTAGCTTTTTTCTCTATGAATATATTACTTCAAAATGTCCACAAGAGGTGACTAAAAAGTTTATATATGTGATTTTCTTTAGGGAGATGTAAGTGTCCAAGAGTCTACAAATCAGAAAAGATTAACAGTCACACAGATTTATTACTATGATTTATTTTTAGATTTTTTTTAAATAGACTATATTAGGTGGTTTTTATAAATATTTTTGTTACATGTTTCTACAACACACTGTTCAATAGTGTTCTATTTGTGACAAGTGCTTTTGAAACTAAATTAATTGTTAGCAACAGTGATAAAATTAAATTGTTCAATTTTTTATACGAGATCAGAGTCTTGAGCACTAGTAGTTTCAATGAAGAAAATAAAAATCTAATATTGAGACTTTTTCTCATTGTAGCATATTCAGAAAAGGAAAAGTAACAATCATGTTCTTAAAAACACAACAAGTAAGATCTTTTTACATGGAGGCAGTTTTCATATATTAAAGAAAATATACTCTGCTGTGCTATCAGAACACGGATAAATTATGTAAGCAAGATCTATTTTTCATCACTTTGAAAATGGTTTTCTCCAAAATTGTCAAAATTTAATGCTAATATCCATGACTAAATAAAATCTAGAAGTCTATAGTCTTTCAAACTGATGCTCCTGTTGCTAGCAAGAAATAGTGGCTGTGAGAAAAAAAATCAGATAATTACATAAACCCTGAATGCAGTCCCTGCAAGCTTGGCAGTGAAACCCACCTCCCACTTTACTCTCTTTGCCTGCGTCATTCTAGGTGTTCCACTGGGAATACACTCCTGGTTAGACCTGTCGTTCTCCTTCACTGAAAATCAACAAGTTTCTTTAAAACCCTGATGTGGTTTCACAGCATCCTCACCATTGAACCAGCAAACTGTGAGGAAAAGCAGCTATGCAGCAGTAGTAGAGGTGTCTAACCAGATTGGTACAGGGACCATTTAAGCCAGCACTTCCTCTGGAACACTGGTAAATCAGAAAATTAAAATGGAATTTTTTTGCTAGTGTTGTAGTGTCATAAGTCTGTATTCTATCCTCAGTGTAGTCATCAGCTCAGGCAAGTCCAAACCTGGCCTTCTGTCTTTACCTACATGTTATTTGTGTATAACCAAAGCATTGGGTTAAGAGAATTGTACAGTAGAAAAGCTGCTTCTCACTGCATCTACACAGCTTAGACCTTTTCTCTTCCATTACACAGGATCTTCAGTGTCCTGGTAGACTATCTGCATACCATCTATACTTTAAAATGGCTTGAGGTATGGAAAATTGTGGGTATCAGAATTTAAGTTTGTATTAAATTTGCTTTAAAAATCAAGTTTATGTTAGTTTATAATATTGAAGAATAAAATATGACATGTCAGAAGATGTTAAATATTTGTAAGAAGTTAGCATCATGTGGTGCACTTTCCAAATGGGTCTATTATGTCTTAGATTTCTAGCTGTTTAAGTGATAAATGTCTTTTGGCATCTTGTGTCAAGGAAGTACCATGTGCCTTCTAAGAAGTTACAAATGATACCATTCATCTCATCACATGACAGACCTGTTGCTTCTTGTCATTGTGTGATGGCTATCTGTTCTAAATGTGGTAGAGATCCATTTTCTGGCATTCTCTTGCTTGTGTGCTTCACTTTAAATTAACAGGGAAATCTTCTGGAGGTTTTAAAAAGGCCTAACTGGTTCTCCTTGAAGTCTGTTTATGCTGTGACCAGGTATCAAAGCAGTCTAAACATAAACTGCCTTGAAATACACTTAACTAAAGTGAAATACAAGTTAATGCCCTTCTTTATAGGTTTTATGCATTTTACAGCATTGAAGATGGGAGTATGTTTCAGAAAAGTCTGAAAAAAACAAAAACATACATGTGCACATGGAAGATTGTAGCCATAAGATAAATAATTGAAACATGTTGGGAAACTCTTTGTGAGATATAAGCAAATTCATTGTGCCTACTGGGATATTTACCAGATGAAAAGTGTGACAATGACAGTACCCTTGTTGTTTGGTACATAATTTAGAGTATTTCTAATGAATATTTCATGCAGTATCATTTGTGTATGAATTGTAAGACATGTATATCAAGATTCACTAGGGGCACTGTCAAACTCCTCAGTTTGAAATAAGCACTTATAAATTACTTAAGGATATTGTAAGAAAAGGGATTAGTGTATGTTCTTTTTTAAGCAAATCATTATGTCCCTTCTTGGGGACAATAAGCAGCATTGCTTAGAAAAGGAAGAACACTGAAACAAAGAAAAATGAAATGTTCTTGTTTTCACCTTAACAAGTAACTTATGTTCTTGGAAATTCACTGGAAAAATCTTAAAAATTTTAAAAAAGAATGACCAGGAGTAATTTTCTGTAAATAAGGAAATTTGTATCTTATAAAGTCAGGGGAGTTTTGAAAAGTATTTGTTAAATCAGTTAAAAAATAAGAATAAATTACTATTTATGTTTATGCAACTTAAAAAACTGAGATTAATTTTTCCTATAACAGTGAGAATTATTTCATAATTAAGTTTAGTTCAAATTTTTAACTATAAAACATTTTGAAAAGTAGGCATTATTCAGTCTTCACAGTCATCAAACACAGTGGAACTGAAATTCACAAGTGATTGTGAAAAGAACTTATAAAGCGTATAAATCTACTAGTTAATAAATTGAGAATTGAGAATTAAGACTTCAACCAGTTGTACCAAAGTAAGGACTGTTATCTCTTTCTAAATTATATCTAAAATGAAACAAACAAAAAAACCTGCATCTACACCTACAGGTATCTACATGTCTCTACACATATGCCTGTTTAAACCCTTTTACAACGGGTATTAAAAATGAAATTCTTGAATCACTGCAATTCATCTTGAGAAACTTTCTGGTTTTCTAATATCATGAATGTCTACTAAAACCCAGTTAGTTTTGCAGAAAATGAAGCAGCAATGTTACCACCTTATAAATGTCTAAAATTAAGTCCACATCTTTTCAGATTTCTGCAAGAGTCTGTGAGGATGTTCTATATCTGTTCCAGAACAGGGATCTCTAGAACTATAGCTTTATGAGCTAGGACGGTTTATAACTGTAAAGCTTGTTTAAGCTTGTTTTGTTTTTAGGTTTTTTGATTTTGTATTTTTTTAATAACAGTTTTGAATTTACTTGATACAACAATGCTTCCAGGAATGACAAGAACAGATCTGTGGTACAACAAAACCAAGTATGCCCTTGTCAATTCATTAGTTAATAACACTTTCAGGAATTCTTTTTTTGTGTGTAAAAACATCATTAAAATTGTCACTGGCATTTTTTTTTTCCAAAATGTGTTAGCAGCTTAGTTGTAAAGTAAGTAAAACTTGATGTCTCAAATAATTGCCAAAGGCCAAGATTCAACAAAGTATGATCTCAGTTTAAAGTACATATTTAAATCTTCAGACGTTATGGTACTCAGATATCTGCTTAAGGACATGCCTCAGTCAATGCATGGATTCCCAGTGGAGGCTCCAGCCTTGCTCTTAACAGTTTCAATGATGCCTCTTGGGCACAGCGCCAATAAACTCAATCTTGAATCCACTCAAGTCAAGAAGAACCCTTGTTACTGATTTCACTATGTACAAAATGAGGCCATGTGCAGGGAAGTGCAGCTCTCAGGTAGTGCTCGTTACACTGCAACATGCTTTCGGCTTTCCTTTTTTTTTTTTTTCTGTAATCAGAGATGATAATTTACAGAAAGGACTGTTGTTTTTCTTTCTTTCCCTACACTTTTAGAGGCAGAGAATGTCATTCTGTTTCTGATTCTTGAGGTTTCATGTGAATCATATTCGGCTGTACCTGGATATCTCTTCTGCTTCAATTAAACCAACCCAAGAATTTGTAGGAGGTGGGCTCTTTATTTTTATTCAAAGTGTTTTAAGTTTAGAATATATTTCAAATAATTTAAAATAATTTTCAAACTTTATCCCAATGTCAAAGAAATTATCTATAGAGATAGTTCAAAATTATAAAAGTAGTTTCTGCATTTATATAAAAAACTGTGATCTCTGTAATCTAAAATTATGAGTTCTGTATATTTCTTAGTAAGTGGGTTGCTGGGTTTGCTTTTTATCAATCCTGTTTTAACTTACAATTTTATTTATTTTTTTATTTCACAAATATGTCAAGATATTACTTTGCAACATCCAAATCCATTCATAGTGGGGTCTCTTATGTTAAGGGTTGAGTTTTAATCTGTTTTTATGTTAGGTTTTCATCTCCATCTCTCTCTCCTTATTTATAAAGTAAGTGCAATAGTATCTTCATAGAGATTTATATGAATTAACTAGGTAGAATAGATTTGTCTATCTGTGTTAAATTCAGTTGAATTGATTTTTCCAGGTTTTTATAAAAATGCATGGAGAACAACCCCTATTATTTCTGCAGGTAACTGTCGAGTTTTTTGCATTTAAAACGTTTTATGTCTTAGAGACAAGCCTCGAATTGTGTGCTTGTGTTTTAGAAAGATTTTCAGACTTTATCTATTTTTTTAAGGGTAAGCTAAAAGTAATAAAATGGTGACGGATATATCCAGCATCAGAAGACACTGGAAAATCAAAGTTCTGATCAAGGTCAAGAATTTTAGCTCAAGGTCACTAAATCTGGTACCTGCAAGTAAGCACAACCATAATTTCCTAAAAGGTGAAGGGATGTGAAATGCTGCTCTGTAAGCTGAAAAGAGCCATTTAGTTTTTAACAGGAAAAAAGAATATTTTCTCACTAGGACTGCTATTGCAAATGTCACTATGTTCTCATAGTAACATTATGTACAAATCAATACACGAAGTTACTGTTTCTCTAAAAATTTTTATGTCTTTTAGAAGCACAAACTTAAGCTCTACTGCAAGTAAAAACATTATGGTTTTAACAGCACTTATGAGAGTTTTTAAATAAACATAGCTATATTGAAACACTTGTTATAAAATTTTAAGAAAAGAAGAAGAAATCTTATTCAAAGATGGACATATTGGAGCAGAATACAGAGTAAAGCAGTGGAGAAGGATGTGCAAATGGCTGGAACCCTCAAGTTTATATCTACAGGAAGTGGTCTTTAATATAAAACTCATAAAATTTGGAGAGGTGCTGCCTAAAGTTGTTATCAAAACTTCTGATGTATTCAATGAGCCAAAAGTTTCAGTTCACATCTTCACAGCAGTGAAAATGCTCCCTGTTAGAGTTTTCACAGTGGAAAATCTTTTCAATTCCAATCATGGTGGAGGTCATTTCCTCTAAGCCTCTCTAACATGTGAGTAGCTGTTTGTGCTTACCATAAAATGGACAAATTTTCAGACAGGTTAAATCTTATCCAGAGATTCTGAAAGCTGTTCTGAAAAACCTTGTAAATAAAAGATGACTTCATTTTCTCAGGGATCATATAACAGCTCTGAGAACATTTAGTACTGAGAGGGAGCAAAGTAACAAAATACAAAAGAATAAACACAGCATACGTATCCTTCCTTAATCTTTCTCTAGATTCCTGTCCATCTTTCCTCCTAGTGTCTGAATTCTTTGCATATTTAGAGAGACATGTACTTACAGGGTATTTTTGCTGAGCTCTTGAGATAGTGAAGTATAAATCCAGCAGGCGTGTTGTATGACTAAGGGGTTTAGTGGTCTTTTAGGGCGGGGGGAGGGGGAAGGAGAAAGAAAAGAAAACACCAAAAACCAGAGGAAGCTCAGAGGAAGCTTCTGGCCACTTGCAACAGAATGCTAATAGCTTCATGTCACTTTAACTCTGACAGCTCTGAAGTGAAAGGCCACTAATCTCTGTTTGTAATGTTCACAACTGAAGAGAAAAAGTAAGTATTTTTACTTAAGCCACGGATAAGCATTAACAGTCTGGAAATGAGGAGAATGTTCTGTAACTTATTTTAAAATCAACAAATACCTCACTCCAAAGCCTTGGAAAATGTATATTTTTCTTTCTTCTGTGAAAGCACAGGTGATTTAAATGGAACACTGGTTTCAGGTTCACAAGTCATCAAGACTACATCTTTGTAGCCTGCTACAAATTTCAGGTACAAATTATAACACATGTTTACTAGAATGGCTTAGGAATCTTCTGAGTACACGCTTGGGGTATCTCTGTTTTTCAAAATTTATTGCCTTTGAGACATTATCTAAGAAATAATTGCAGACAATGTCCTGACTCAAAGTCAGGAAAAAATGAAAAAAATAAAGTAGCCATAGAAAAGTGTGATTCCTTAGAATTTGTTTTACTCCTTCTTTTTCAGGATTTTGTAAACCATTGGGATTTTCATTTTTCATTAAAATCTGTGCATGAATATTCTGGACATAATAAATACTCCCTGAGGTTTTCTTGTTCACACTTCATACATACACCTTAAGATTTCTCACAGAAATCTCAACTTTTGTACAGCAACATACGGTACAGTTTTTCTAAGAGCACTGCATACAAGTGGCCAAACTCTGTGCTGTTGTCTGAGAACCTATCAACACGTGAATATCCTGGAAAAGGTGTTATTTTAACCATTTCAATCCTAGATCTAGGTGCAGAAGTATTCCAGTAGTTGCATTGCTGACTGTATATTTAGATCAGAGTGATTTTAGTCAATAATTTTAATACTAGCATTTTGAATAAAAAATATGAGAATCTAGAACTTATTATTTTTTTTAGTCTTTCTCATCTTGCTTTATTTTCTTAACCATTTGTTCTTCCTGATCATGCCTAACCAATTGCATTCTCATCTGCTTCTGAAAATTGCTTATGTTCATATGTATAAATATGACAGCAGCAGGCATATATAGCTGTTTATTGCATGATATCAGGTTCTTTGTTCTTTGGATTTATTTCTATTGCCTGATGTTATCAGCTGATAAGTCTCATAATTATAGCCTTCACAAAAAGTTTGGCATTTCTTTAACTGTAGATGAATATATTATTTTTAAATACATGCATCTGAACAGGCAGGAAATTCCAAAACCAAAATTCAGTAATTTCATTTTTCTTGTCAGAAAGGCACATGAAAATCTTCTTTTTAAAGTGGCTAAGTAATGATTTCTTATATGTTAAAAGTCCAGCTGGGTGAAAATTATAATTCAGTTAAAATACACAAACATCATATTTTCTGACTCTTTTATATGTATAAAACAACATTACATACACATCAGATGCTTGGGTTTGCAGGCATGTTTTTCTGTTTGCATATAAAACAAAGGAACAAGTTTTAATGAAGTTCCACCTGTTTTTCTAATCAGTGTAATTTCAAGTTACAAATATAGTAGATCTCATTGTTCCATAACCATTTCACAGATTAAAAAAAAAAAAAAAAAAACCCAAA
>VZRE01012224.1:6860-53705 GCA_013396775.1 Cephalopterus ornatus | reverse complement strand
CCATCCCTTGGGCAGTAGTTCTTCCAAATCTGCTGTCCCATGGGTCACTTCTCCATGGGGTGCAGTCCTTCATGAATGAGCTATACCAGTGTGAGTTCCCACAGGGTTTGTCCTACCCAGGACAAACTTGCTCCAGCATGGGTTTCACTCTCCCCGGGCCACAGGTCTGCTGCAGGACTCTGCTCCATCCTCGGGCCTCCCACGGAGTCACAGCCTCCTTCATGCATCCACTTGCAGCACGGGCTCCTCCATGGGCTGCAGGGGTGTCTCTGCACCTTCCACAGGCAGCAGGGGCCTCAGCTTTAAGTCCTTCCCCTGCTTCTGGGGGAAGGGGGGGCCCTCCTCCTCCTGCTGCACTGACCTTGGTGTCTACATTGCTGTTATCCCATGTTCTCCTTCGCTTTCCCAGGCTGGAATTTCTTCTGCACAACAGTCTCCTCTGTTCTTAAATATGTTATCACAGAAGCATTACAGTGCTAATTGGCTCCGCCTTGGCCAGCAGCAGGAAGTCCCTCCTGGAGCTGGCTATCATTGTCTTTTCATAGGACAGGGGAAACTTCTAGCAGCTTCTAACAGAAACCACCCTTATAGGCTCCCCACTACCAAAACCCAGGCATATAAAACCATGTGTAGTTATAATAGAAATGTTACTTTATGCAGATTTTAAACTTCAAACTATAATTTAATAGGTAGAGGCCTGCAGTCAGTACTCAAGAATCACTCAAGCAGCAAGATACAGCTAACCTTTTTCTTGCTTCTTCTCCAGCTATCTAAGCTATTTCTTTTAAACAAAAAAAAAAAAAAAACCCTCAGGACATTATTTTTCAAATTTCTATTTTAATTACATAACATAGTTTGTATCAATTAGTATTTTTAATAGCAAGGCATTACTGAACATGAAGTGATCTCTCTCTGGGAGGAAGAGAAAGACAGGAAAGACTTTTTTTATTGTCAGATGCATCAGGTCTACAGGGAAGCATTCCCAGTTCTTTTACCCAAGAAAGCAGGGCATGGGATGAAAAATAAAATGCCTGGCACTTGCCAGGCTTCTTACAGCACAAAATCAAGATGTTAGTTCCAGTGCATTCTGGAGAAAAGTAGGTTGGGGATTTAGCTAGAGAGGAATAAAACACATTTACAAATAATTTCACTGCCTTGTGCCACTCATCTGTGCAACAGACACTGGAATATAGGCAGCAGAGCTACCATAGCAGCAGTGCAGGAGGCACAGGGCAGGGGACAGCAGCAGCCAGTGCTATGGCCTACAGGAAGCTTGGCAGTGGGGATAGCGTGCCTGAGACCACTGAGGAACTCCAGCCCCTCTGGCACATCCTCTGCCCTGCTTGCCATAGCACAGCATGCTTTTAATCAACTTTGAAATTTCAGAGTGGTAGAGACTGTGCAGTTTTGGAGGACATCCATTCAGCTCACTGTTTAGGTGACATGTAAGTGGAATGTAGAAGACTAAATTTGGGTAAATTCTGAATTTACCTTTACAGGTACACATATTTTTTGCAGGGCTTCAAATTTGCTACAGTCTGTGTGCTGAGTTGACCAAATACAGCCAAAAGCATTCTGCTAAACTTGTTCATCTTAATGTCTTCGGTTTAATATGCTGCAGCTAACTTTCCATTTTACAGCCTTATTTTCAACCAAGAGCAGTGATAATGTCCTCTGAGGTCCTCACCTGCCTCAGTGGGTGTACACTCATACCTCTAAGGTGGTTTAGCATTGGCTAATGGCCAAACACCCACCCAGGCTCTCTCCCACTGCCCCTCCTCCCCAGTAGGTCAGTGAGGAAAATAAGATAAAAAGCTCATGGTTAAGATAAAATCAGAGAGATCACATACCAACTACCACCATGGGCAAAACAGACTCAACTAGGGGAAAATGATTTTAATTTATTGCCAACTAAAATAGATCTGAATGGTGAGAAATTAGGCACAAATTAAAAACCACCTTCCTCCCACTCCAACCCCTCTTCACAGGCTCAACTTCACTCCTTCATTCCCGAGGGGCTAGCTTGTTCATAACAGCTCCTCTCTGCTGCTCCTTCCTCCTCACACTTTTCCCTCCACAGGCTGCAGGGCTCTATCTGCTCTGGCATCTGTAGCACTGTGTCTCCCTCCATCAGTGACTTTGCTGTCAATCACTTTGCTTTTGCAGCCTCAACCTCTTCCCTCAGAGGCCTCCAGTGTAGCCCATTGCTGTCAATACCTTTCCACAGCCTCTCCATACAGTTTCCTACTTCCCAAGACACTATCAGTAGCAGGCAGCACAGTATGAAGGGTATGGACCTATCTGCTTTACTCTGTACATCGTACCGCTTCTCTGGTTAAACTGATCACTATGTCAGGGAAGACAAGTGGAAGGAAGAGAAGAATAGAAGCTACACAAGAAGCAAAGAACATAATGAATGGTCCGAGAATGTTGTTATTTTCCTTATTCTACCACAATTCCCTTCTCAGTTTTACAAGAAGATTACTCTTCTGATCCTCACCATCTCTTTGGGTTAACTCTGTCAGTGACTGAACTGTTCTCCCACAAAAACTATTTTCAGTTTCAGTTTGTTTTACCACATCCCAGTTTAGGAGTCTTGCACCCATCATGTTCTAATAGATGAAAGAAAATGTAAGAGTTCTTCAGTCTTCTGAGTATCTTCAAAGAAAAAAACAACAAACATCATACTAATGTGCCAAATTGTTATATTTCAAATCCATCACCTTATTTTGACAGAAAGCACACATACACACTCATACACAGACACACACACACACACACACACGCACATACCTTCTTTGAGATACACTCAACAATTTTTCAAATACTTGTACCACTTACTGTCTTTCATGCACTTCAATACCTTACATACATCATATATACAGTGTCTTCATTCATAAAAGAAACACTTATGTTTCATAGTAATTTGGCACTCTGAATATATTTTCAGTAAATGATTCAGGATTTCAAGTTGATAAATATAACTTTAGATCTTTCTCTTGGCTGCTCAGCACTGTCATAACACAGATATTCAGGTGTATGCAGAAGCAGAACTTTGTGGATTCTGGAAGCCTTGGTCACCTACTGAGTTTGTTGATGCTTGTGAGTTTTATCCAAACTGCAGGGACTGTTAATGATCCAGCACTGGATCTGAATGTCTGCATTGCTTTTAAAGTAGAGGTATTCAGTCATAAACTTAAAAGAAGTTTATTCTGTGTGTCGTCTAACATGGAATATTGTGATTAGGAACAGAAAGCGGAAAAAAACCTTTCTTTTCCGTGGCATCATTGTAGTAGGTTAAAATCCGATCAGATTGAGAAGGTCAAGTTGGGAAAAAATAACCAGAATAATGAGTTTTCATCTGAGGCTAAAATAAGCTAAAGTTTGAAGTGGTGTTATCAGCCTGTACATAAGACAGGCAGAATCATCAGTACTTTAAAATGAGTCTGTCAATTTCATGACCTAACTGACATATGTGGTCATGGTGTGGCTTGTTCATTCCACAAACTTCGTCGGTTTTAGAGACAAGCAAAGTTTTAATGAAAATACTAGTAATACTTTCTAATTATTACTTATAATTAGTAAGATAGTATATATGAAGACTAGATTTATCAAAAGCAAGTACTTGCAAAGTTTCCAAGGACTCAATTCCTACAAGGAAAGAAAGTCCCCTGTGTTTGCTGCATCATCTGTAACACATATATTGAAATTATGTTATATGTATCAGCTTCAAGGTTATACAATATCAACCCCAAGGTTAAAAAAATAGTTGTATTAAGTGTAAAAGTTTTGTTTTCAGCTGCATTACACTGAACCAAGAATAAACATATAGTATTCATCAAAGTTAATCAGATAGGTTAATTAAAGGGGAAAAAACTGTGGCTCATAATTTAATATTCAGAGCTTGTTCACTTATTTCTGCCTGCTATCACAGTGTACAAAATGTAAAACCAGAGCATTTCATAGAATACAATTCACTTTTGCTCTCATATAAAGTAGAATTCTTTGTTGCTAAAAGGTGGGCAAATGGTCAATCCAAACATCAAAGATTTGAAATTAAACTGCTGAAATATATTCACAAGTGGAAATGAAATCCTTCTATTATCATGAAAAATCTGAATTTTTTTCATTAGTCTGTAACTAGTACTTGGGGAGTATTGAGAAACAAGAGAAAGCAGGCATTTTTCTCAGGTATAAGCATAGACTAAAGACCATCACTGAAAAATTAACTTATGATTGTGTTTTATTAGGTGCATTGCCCAGGAAGCTTTTTGTTTATTCTCATCAGCCTGCTGTCCTCTGCTATTATAATTTACAAGTGCATAGGCAATTTAATATATCCTTGTTTGAAACACTTCAGAATCTATTGACAGTTTTCAGCAGTAGCACGGTGGATTTGCTCTTGCATAATTGCCTTTGGCAAGTACTAGAGTTGAAGGATTTTCAAATTCGCAGGAAAGGAGAGACTGATTAGAGTATGCTATTTATGGTGATAGCATTAAATTTCACTATTTCCCTTCAGATGCTCAATACAGGTGGTCGGTCCTTTGCTGTCATGACTCTTTCCTAATGTCTTAATTTTCTCAGAAATGTGTCTAGAATCAGATTTTGTTGCCATGATTTCAGAGTGCACTGAAATAACTTTTCAGAAGTAAACACCATCAGTGCACACCATCAGGAAGGAAAAAATTAATGTGCAAGCCACAGCTGTTAGAAAAGAGCAGAAATAGAAGGGACTAGAAAAGTGGCTCAAGAGAGGAAATATTCTGATTTAATAATTATCATACTAGTACAATTATTTTCCCAGATATCACCTTTTTTCTAGAATGATGCACAGTGAGGTGATTAAAATACTAACTTGTGTGAGTCTTAATGCAAATAAATAATGTTAATAATCTTTTCTTTGAAAAGTTAAGAAGTCTGTTGAATGTCATGTAGCCACCTCAAATTTGATTCTAGAAACCTATAGCTAAAATCCAATGTTAGTTAGTAAATATTAACTATGCATAGACTAACAGTGACAGTCCCTCAAAGTAATATCCTTCACTGATCAGGACCTACAGAAAACAAAGTGGGGTTTTTTCAACCTTTTTACCTAAATCTTATCATGTTATTATATGCACGAGAATGGAATGACATAGCAGCTCAGTCTAGTGTCTTGCCTGCAGGACAAGGAGCCAATAATGAGAAAGGAATATGAAATACAAAAGCTGTAAAAAAAGTCAAGTGACTATGTGAAACTATGAACAAGTCCAAACCAAGTCTAACAACTTTTTGCTATAGCAAGGAATAAATTGTAAATAATCCAGTAATGCAACTTTTTTTTAAAATATAGTCCTTTTCTAAAATGAGAGTTTTAAAAAACGCTAAGGCATAAATGCATGCACTAACTATGTAATCTCCATGTAAACCAAAGCTTTTCTTAATCTCACTAATGTCAATTCCAGGGCTGTGTGTCTCCCTAACAAACTAAAATGAATAGCTATTTTGTCTTGAGCAAGGTCCAGCTTCTAATTGTCTAATGTAAGTAGTAACTGGATTCCTATTTCTGTGTCTTTGTTTAAGAAGTGTTTCTTTTTTTCAAAATAGGAAAGCTGCCTGTTATCCTTTATGCTCAATTCTGCTGTGGCAAATGTCTTTTCAAACATTTAGGTTCCTATTTTCTTCTTTGTTTGTTCCGCTGTTTCACATAGAGAAAGGCAGCAATGAGAAGCAAATCAGGCAGACAAGAAGCTCTGTACTTGCCAGATTTTTGTTTTGTGCTGTCACATATGTCACTTTGGTATAAGGATAAGCACTGTCCTGCACATGTCCTCAGCCAGTAAAGTCCAAAGCAAAAAGCTGAAAATGAAAGTTTTCAAGCTTTCCTCATACACAGTCCTGCTTCTGATGCCTCTGTTGCTGGCTTCAGAGACACTCTCACTTTGGTGGCCCTCTTCAGGAGAATTGCATCGTTCTCAGTCTGGTGCATGCATTCTCAGAGATGAGATCAGGCCTCAAAAATCTCTTCTGACCTCTGTTCCCCATACATGTGCCATTCCTGACGTTTTTCTGCCCCCTATCCCAATTTTCTCATAGAAGCTCCTCTTCAGAAATGATTCTTCATTTGCTCTGATTCAGTGTACCTGAGTTGGTCAAGAAGTCATCAGGGCAGTTAGGGAGACCAGGGATTTGAGGATTTGAGAAGAGGACAAATAGTTGCAATTTATGAAAGCTGAAAAGTGAGAGTTTGAAATTTAGAGGATTGGGGCTGGCTAGAGACTGTGACTGTGACCTGTTGGCAGAAGGAATTAACTTATAATGAAAAAAAGGTCTCAAAAAGAAGGTTGAGAATTGTTATGCTACATTGACAAGATCCTTAAGATTCTCCTTTCTATAATGGCTGTAGGAAGAGCTGTATTCTCTGGACTATGTTCTAATAAAGTTTTTCTGTACTGTGCTGTGTTTCCTATCTAACTATTCAATACACAGTTATACATATATTTGTTCCATATATAGTTATTCATCTCTGCATAGCTATTTGAAATACTTTTAAACAAATTGCTCCTTGCTTCTCACAAAACATGGAGGAAAAATCAAGTAGGTGTTTTATTTAGCTTGTGTTCCTTACTTACACTGATGTTAAGTTGGAGTTTCCTGAGAAACCATAATTTCTCGTTAGAGGAAGAGGAGGGTCAGACACTGATCTCCTCTCTGTGGTGACCAGTGACAGGACCCGAGGGAATCGCCTGAAGTTGTGTCAGGGGAAGTTTAAGTTGCATATTAGAAAAAAGTTCTTCCCCCAGAACATGGATGGACTCTGAAAGAGGTTCTCCAGGGAAGCTGTCACAGCACCAAGCCTGACAGTTCAAGAAGAGTTTGGATGATACTCTCAGGCATATGGTGAAAGTCTTGGGTATAGTCCTGTGCAGTGATCCTTGTGGGTCCCTTCCAAGTCAGCACATTCTATGATTCTTCTCTTTTATTGCATTTGAAGATGTTTCCTTCTGTCCATCTTCGTTAATGTGTAGTGGCCATCACATGCTCAAGGCCAAAAAAAACCAGAAGTTCAAATCATAGGATCACAGAATCATACAATATTAAGAGTTGGAATTAACCTTAAAGAACATCTAGTTCCAACTCTGTCTGCCATGGGCAGGGAAACCCCCCACTGGACCAGATTGCTCAGGACCTTATCCAACCTGGCTTTTAACAGCACCAGGGTTGGGTCATCTACAACCCTCTGGGCAATCTGTTCCAGTGTTTCAGCACCCTCATAGTAAGAATTTCTTCCTAATATCTAACCTAAATTTCCCCTCTTCTAGTTTGTTCCAATTAATCCTTGTCCTAGTAATCCAGTTCCTCATCGAGAGTCCCTCTCTGGTTTCCCTGTAGACCCTTTTCAGATACTGAAAGGTTGTTATGAAGTCTCCATCTTCTGAAAGCCTCTTTTTTGGCTCTGAGTTTGCTCAGCAGCTCCATATCCACCCATGGAGGCCTCCTGGAATTTTTAGCTGATTTCCTCCTTGTTGGGATGCATTGCTCCTGAGTTTATAGGAGGTAATCCTTGACTATCAACCAGGATTCTGGGCCCTTGTGCCCTCTGGGGTTCTATCCCATGGGACTCTACTGAGTGGGTCCTTGAAGAAGCTGAAGTTTTCTCTCCTAAATTCCAGAGCAGAAAGCTTACTGTGTGCCCTTCTCATTGCCCCAAGGATCTCGAACTCTACCATCTCATGATCACTACAACCAAGATTGCCTTAGAAGATTACATTCCCCTACAGCTCCTCCCTGTTGGTGAGCACAGTCCAGCATTGCACCTTTCATTGTTGGCTCCTCAATCCCTTGTGTAAGGAAGTTGTCATTAACATATTCAAAGAACCTTCAAGATTGCTTGTTCAATCTCTGCTTTCAACAGCTGGTTGGATATTTACCCACAAAAAAATGGTGATTTTTCAGTCTAGTCTTCCTTAAGAAATTCCAGTTTATTGAAGCATCTCACACAAAACTTACTTCACTGAAGAGTTTTTCATACCTGCAGCGAACATGACGAAACAGGATTGAAGTTAAGCTTCTCTTTTCCCCCTTCTATTTACTATTTTTAAGAATCTGTCTGAGATAATTAATTTGTGGCATCTCTCTCTCAATGTGCAGGGAATATTAACTTCTACGTCAATGCAAATGGCTCTACTGAATGTCAGGACATCACAGAGCTAATTGCTTTGATGTTGGAGTGCTTTCTTAGCCTAGTCCATGCATTGCCTTTCCTCTACTTCTGTGAAAGAGGACTGTAGCAGTGTAGCTGAGTGCCGTTTTTTCTGTCCTCATCTGACTGGTTTCAAAACTTAACAACAATTATCTTCTTTCTGGATTATTTCAGTATAAACTGAGGATCTTTTCTAAATGAAAAGGGGTTTCAGATCTTTTATTTTGTGATACAAAAAGTGTAAATGCAGTAATAAGCATCATATTCTGAAAATCAGAAATTTTGAAGTATCAGAACATAAACAAAGACTGAAATACCATGTTGGGCTACTTTCTTTAAAAAATCACCAGAAAACCCATGTACCTTCTTATTGAATTGAGCACAGCAATTATTCAAACAAACTGTTAAAGGGCTCAAATTTGTTTTAACATATAATATATTGGAAACAAACCAAATCACACACTAATACTTGCACTGAGGTAACATGAAATTACACCTGATTTAAGTTTTTTGATGTTTTGCTAAGCCTGTACATTTACAAAAATATTAGCATGGTAGAACAGAAGTTGAGAACTGCTAATTGCAAGAAATACTATTTTATTTGTGCATGCACAGGTATGATGATTGTTAAAACAGATCTCACATATTCCTTGGTTTCCTAAGACTTTGTTTTAGCCTAAGTTAAATGCAGAATCTAATTGTCAATTGCAATGCATTATGTTTATATAATATGATGCTTATTTTTTCCACTTGAGCAGATAAAGTGGGTATCTATTTATATTATCATGATGTTTGAGTCTGTAGAGGCTGATTAGTTACATTGAATACCAAAAGCAAATGTAGTCTACTGAATAAAAATTGGCAGCTTTTGTGGCATGTGAATGCAAATCAACAAACAAGAAGAGACATGTATTACTCTATGTAAAGTCCTGATGTTCTTCTTATGTGGCTCATTCACACCAATACAACTGTAAAATTTTAAATTCCTCCAAGTTTGCCTTTTTTTTTCTTTCCCACGTAACTAATATTCTTGACATTGCTTAGCAATAAATAGAGAGATACAGCCCTTAATTGAACAGTGTCTGTTATTTCCTTTTAGGAAAGTGTGGATAAAGTGCATACCTGTTACTGTGTTTGATAGAATTCATTTGAGTGAAGAAGCTCTGCTTTGGATGAGCTGCGTTTTCCACTAATGAGTATTTTCTATATATTATTTCTTATGAAGAGCTGATAACCTTGTAATAATCTGTTTTGGCAGTATTTTCCTAGAAAATAGTGTGTTAAATATTTTAGACATGAGGGATCATGGACATATGGATATAGTGGTGTGCGTCTTCTCTAATTATATGCATTATACAATTTGCCATTGTTGGAGACTGTTGTACCATCTTTCATTCATTTAATAATGCTCTTGCAAATTGGCAGATAGCATTTGGGCTAAAATACACACAGAGTTTTTGCAGGAATAAAACATGCTCTGCCTTTTCTCTAGTGTAGAGTAATTTGTCAAGTAATTAGCCAACCTAATTAAATTTTTGTAGCACTAATCAAACGAATATGCTAAAATTTTCTTTGCACAGCCAGTTTGCTGTCTGCTTGCATTTAACTTGATGGTTTGAAAGAGGCCCTACTCTGTCTGCCACTCCACTTAATCACCTTATTTGCATTTTATATTGGTAAATCAAATAAAGCACCAGTGGCTTTTAGTGTGATTGACTATGGTCAGGGCTGTTCAGATGGGACTTTTTCACAGAAAATTAGGCACATTTTAATATGAGTGAGTCTGTGCTTTCAACATTCAGCAAACTACATTCACTCAGCTAATTAAAAGTGCTTGTTGCTTTTTGCCGATGTATGATAGATTTATCCAGCTGGTGTGTCCATTTTCTTTTGCATAATTTCTTGATGGAAGTTTTTATCTTTATACATAATAAGATTGTCTAAACAACACTTCAAACCAATTTGCAAGAACTATATAAATAATATTTTGCAGAAGCTATTTACTTTGAAAGAAATACACTTGCTGTTCAGCAAACTGGTTAGGTTATATATCTTTGCTTTTATATCCTTCTAGAATATAAGCCCTTACACTATAAAATTTTCAGATTCTGTCTTTACTGAGCCAGAACACATCACTTTCCTAAAATCATGGGAAAAGCTGCTGAAGAGTATCCCTAGCAGTTCTGTCAGTGTGTAGAGTTTAGTCCTCCTTTACATTAGGTCAAAAGACCCAAAACTTTACAGATGAAATTGCTTATAAGAAAAGTTATTTATATGCATAGGTGCGCCTTCATTGCTTGTTATTTTGAAGGATTCTTTACCATAGACAAAGCATTTCCCAGAATGGGAATGGAATTTTTTCTTTTTCTCAGGAGGCAATGAGGACACAAGTATCAAAATGCATTGCTGGATCACTTGAAATTCATATATGTGCAAACAATAGACGGAAAATTAGTTTCACTGATATATGTCCAAAAGAAATCCATTTTTCATTATTTTTTTGGAATAAACCAGGTCTAAAATGATAGAAGGGTAAAAACCCAACAAAATTAAAGACTTGATGATAAACAACCTCTTTTTTCCTAACAAAATTGTGTTCACATAATATCATTTAGTACCTATCTATATAGAGATAGAGATATTTATACATACACATATACACATACATATTCAAACATATAATTATTCATACACATATTTTATTTTCTAAAAGGACTGATAGCAGGAAATAGCTACCGTTCCTGACTGAGACCTAACATGAGGCAGTGTAAGTTAGAAGGAGATGATTTGGGGCATAAACAGTAAATAATATGAGCTTTTGCACACATGGATCCCACAACAATTATCTAGCTCCAAAGACCTGTCAACGTTCAAGAGGCTTATGCTGCCCCCTTGCTGGAGTGGTGATGAGCCCTTGGTCAGACCTTTTGTAGATGGTGGAAAGATGAATACTGCATCTTTCCTTAAAATTTTTCCAGACTAAGCAGCTACTTGTGACAGTCTTCCACTTAGTGGAAGGTAAGGAAGGGAAGAAATTCACTCACAGAAACTCTAATAAATTTGTCAGAGAGGAGCTACTTTAACATAACATTACATATACAATTTTTTGCATGGGTCTAAAGCAAAATTTTACTGTACAAGCTGCAGGACTTTTCTCTGAGGTGCCTGCAGGGCACTCAGATATTCTCTTCTATTAATAAAACCATGACAGACATAATTTAAGAGAGGAAAAGAGGGCAATCTTAAACTGTCACAGGTATTTGTTAAGGAAGTATACGTCCAAATCTTAGTCATGTGATTAGTCTCATTGATTGAAACTAAGAGCTCATAAAGAGGGATGAATTTATTGCATGAGGTTGTTTTGGATGTGTGCAGGAAGGGAATGAAGGAAAGTGCCAAAACCTATGATAGAAAGTAAAAGATAGAAATAGCAAAGAATTATGTAAATATAGGGAAACCATTGTTTGCAGATGTTTGATTAAAGACAATGCAATGTTGTACCTAACTGCAATGCTTAGGTACCCACTTTATCACTCTGAGAGTCAGACTTAAAGATGAAGTTTGCATCTATCTGTATTACTGCTTGCACAGTATGGTTCATCAAACTTCTTTAGCGTTTTTGGGAGGTTTCTCTGAAAATATCCTTCTTAAAATTTCAAAATGCTACAAGTTAAGGACTAAATCACATGCTTTTCACTGATGAGGGAAAGTGTCCTTGGACATGGAAGTGGTGACTTAGCCATGAAAAATATTGGAGTGGAAAAAAAGGCTCAGCAATGGCCACAGAAATCGCAGAAGAGAAGCTTGAGCTGAGCCCTTGACCCACAATGTACAAATGTAACAGATGTCTAAGTACTGTAATGCAGCTTTAATTAAACATAGGCCAAAACCTCCTTGCTCTAAGCTCATACAGATTATCTTGATAAGAACTTGGCCTTGTTCTGGATGAATTCTCCCCGGTCCAGAAGAAAGGCAGTAATGCTTTTAGCATTTTGCTACTGACTGGAAAAAAGCAAGCTATACTACATCCTGCAGTTACAGATCATTTACCTGAGAACACTGGTTAAACTCACTTTCCTATTCCTTATAATGCCTTAGCTGACTTAATACACTAGCCTCTTCGGTAAACTTCTCCGAGATCTCTTGTTTATAATAATGCATGCTGGTGCAATACAGTTCTGAGGGATATTCTGATTTGTATTTTATATTCTTATTTACAGGTATAAACAATCTCATTCAAAAAATCCTCAAATACATGCAGTCATCTTATTCAGTACTTAAAGAAGAGTGCAAATAAACAGAATTAAGCTATTAAATTTTCTTGATTTGATATTTCAACTGTCTGGCCTTTTAATTGTATTTTAATGAATTTAAATTCAACTAAATGTCATGTACAGAATGTGAATAATTTAATAACACTAAGAATTTATTCTGAATATCTTGTGCTACTGAATAGCATGTTGATGTAAATTTGATGTTAAGTGAAACATTTTATTGTCAGTTGAAGACTATGGGTTATCTTTGAATGAAAGAAAAAAAAACTAACCAAACCAAAAAAAAACCAACGTATATGTTCCTTCTTATTTTCAGATTCAAAAGCACCAAATGTGGCACTCACTTCATCTCCAAAAATAGTATTGCTTGATAAATCACAAAGGACTTGTGGCACCATAAATGTAATTTTCGTTAATCTAAGAAGGAAACACTGGCATTTGTTATTCTACCAGATAACTTATATAATTCCTCGGTTTGTGAATCTCATCTATGGTAGTCTGAAAACCTACCTAAAAGCTGCTTTTATTTTGTGTCAGTTTTTAGAGTTTAGAACCTGATTCAGCAGTCTTTATTCATAAAAACTGCTAGTCTTTAAATCCTGATTCTTGTGCCTCAAATTTACTGTAAGCATATAAATGAGCTACAAATACATTCTGCATTATAATATGACATTTATTGTGATTCCCTGGTACTAAACTCATAAATACATGTTAGAGTTAAGAAGATAGATTTCCATGTCTTAGCATAATTTGGAAGACATAAGGATCTCTGTGAATTTCATCTCACATTTTTTCTTTTATTCTAGAGAGAACAGCCTAAATGCTGGTATTAATTTTCAGTTATTCAGTTATTCATTTTATATGAATTGTGAACTCTTCAGAAACTTTGAAGGGTCCAGCCTTGTTGACTTCAGCTAAAGCTTTTTCTGCATTGGATTAGAAGATCATGCTTCCAGTGAAAGTCAGCTGATAATAGGAAGTTTGCTTTCTGGTCCCTGCTGTCCACATGAAACCAACATGTTAATCCAGTTTTCAGTACTGATTTCTATCCTTCCTCACAGCTGAGGATATGTTTGTTTGTTTTGGAGAGTCTTTTGAGTTTATGTATGAGGGGAGGGAGTTAAAATTTAATTTTCTCTGCTGCTTACCCTATAATCTGTTTTTGACATATGTCTGTGTGGAGCTTGAGCTGAGCTCTTTTCTAGCTGTTTAGTGAATTATTATCTCATGATTACCAGTGAGCACAAAGTTTGTATTAGTAAAATATTATAGGTCACAGTTCTGAAACGGCTGAATGACTTCACCTAAATGGTATAGTCAACATATTTAACAATAGCTGTGTTATCTACCAGACTTGAATATCCACCACTACAGTGGCAAAAGACAAACCAACCACTAAATGAAACACTTGTATGTGTCTGCATTTTTTGATGTCTAGAGAAGAGAGCTTTCAGAAATGTAACCTGTCTTGTTCCGGTTTAAAAAATGCACACTTATTAACAGTAGACATATTCCTCATCAGAATGAAATTCAATCTCCTTGTAAAAATGGTATATTCTTAGAGAATTTGGCTCCTAATCTTTGTGTCTGCTATTCAGAAAAAAAAAACTTGCCTTCCTACTGATACTCAGAAAATAATTGATTTTGTTTTTTTAGTACAGATTTTATGCTGCAATCTGAACTCAGGTTTACATTTGCAGTCAAATACAAAACATGTAATTGCTCCAAAATTTACACATAACTAAATTGCAGGTATAAACCAATTCAACTTTGTAGAATTGAATTTCTGAAACTATTCCCCTCAAATGAGCAACTTATCCTGCATAGCACCTTGAGCTATGCTTAACACTTCATGAGAACAAAAACAGGAGGAATTTATGCAAAGTAACACAGAGTGCCTCTATATGCCAAATGGCACAGCTTAAAATGTACACGTGCTACAGGCACACTTGCAGCAGACTCTAAGCTGCATCAGCTGATCACGCATAAACAGGAACCAGAGTAGGCAGCTGCTGTCAGACCTAAACAATAGCATTTTGAGCAGTTTATTTAACTGAACTAATTCTACAGAGACAACAGGTTTTTCCTATTGTTACAGGCTAGCAGTGAAGCAGAACACCAAGCATGTCTCTTAGTAGACAGCTTGTTTGGTCTCTTTGTGTGGTATTTATAGCATGGTCTGGTTAATGTCAGTCTTCGCTCTATTGGTATTCTCTTAAATCCTGAAATTTTACCCAGACTATTACTAATAAACCAAATCTTCTCATAGAAGCAATGTATATTTTCCAGCAAGTTCTGTGAAAACTTCTAAACCCTTTCAAACAGTGTGTATTTCATTTCGTCTTCCTTTGCATACTACAACCCCTTTTTATTATTATTCTTTGATTTCCTTCTATGGGGGACTTAGCCTTTTATATTTTAACAAATTTTTGGTTTGTATTTTATTTTTGGTTTATATATTGTTTTGTTTTATATTTTAACATTTTTTAACATATTTTTGTTCCATAACTTTGTTACTCATGACAGCGTTTGATATATATGGAAAAACATACGTTCCTTGCATCAGCTATGAATAGCAATGTAAGGATCAGCTACCGTGTTCTCATAAGGTGAAATAATGTTTATCAATTTGGTAGCATAGTTGCATGGATTGAGATTTTTTCTACTTTTAACATTCCGATTTCTGGATAGAAATTAATGGCCCAAATGGCCAAGCTGAGGCACAACGCAGTTTGCCTGGGTAGAATCAGCTGTAAAAGCCCCAGTTAGTTCCTGAATTTATCATAAAAAGTGTTTTCAGAAAACTTTCATCCTCACTTCTGCCAGTAATTTATCAGTAAATGACTCTTCTCTTTCCTTACCTACTTAGACAGTTTCCCTATGGTCAGTACACCACTGACAGAAGCTAAAAAGTTGACAGAATACCCAAATTTTTTGCACTTTTTGTGTGCAAGGAAAATTACACTAAATTTGTCTGAATTTTACCTCACTAAAAGGCTGACAATACCTTGAAAAATTGTCATTTCTGAATACAATCTTGATATACCATGTACACAAATAATATTTTACAAGAGAACTTAACATTAAAATGGTGCTATCAGGAAATAAAATTAGAAAGCTGGAGCAAAAGAAATAAACAATGTTGAAAAATATTACAAGGTAAAATTAAACAGCATTCTGTCAGAAAATTCCCTCTCTCCCCCAAAAATGAAACATTTCAAGAGGTCAAGCAGATAAATCATTTAGAGTAAGAATGAGTCGGTTTCTTTCTGTGCTTCTGGAATGCCCAGAGTCTGTGGTGAAACAGGGATGAGAGCTGTACACAGTGTGGACTCAGCTTGGTATTACCTGTGTAGCAGGTACCCTCTTCCTTTACTGCAGACTGTTGAGAGTGGACAAAATGTTAGTGGAGATGGTTAGCTTTTGACTCCGAGTTTCCACAGCTCTTAAACAATTCACATGCTCCGCTTGTCAGAGTGCATCCCACCAACCCTGGACCAGCACAGAAAAGGCTGTGAGCTGAAACCTCCTGACAGGATAGTGGAAGTCAGCAAGTGTTTCTGCACCCAGCACTGGCCCATTACATTGGATTCAGCTGCCCAGTATTGATATAAACTATTTCCTGATATTCTATACTCTGCTATAGTAAAGATTTTATCATTCTCTTGCTTAAAAAATCACTGAAAACTGTTCTAATGAAGAAACAAAAATTACAATATTTTATTATTAAACCTTAGTGATTTTGCCTCTCTCTTTTCAACACCATAACTGAGTGCTGAGCACCTGAGATAGCTGTAAACAGTATGTGAATTTTCCCATTTTCTTTCATGTCTTTATCGGTCTTTCCACAGATACACAGTCTGTATTGACATGTACACTCAGCTTCGTTACTGATATATTCAGACTTCATTTTAAGTTCCTATTCTGCAAAATAAATTTTTTAAAGTAATTCTTTACAGATTGGACCTCACATATCTATAAAGGGGAATAGGAGGCATAAACTGGCCTTTATTCCTTAGTTCTGGCTGCACACAGTACAAGTGGCTGTGTGTGCAGGTGTTTGTTGGAGTTCCCGGGAGGCAGCTGCTTTCCCTTCTGCAAAGCACTGAGGCTGTTCAGCAGCATGGGTCTGACCCTGGCACTCCAGCAAGCAACAGAGTTCCCAGCCCAAGAAGATACAGCACCAGGCATCAAACTGAAACCAAATTATTACCTTTCAGCAGCCTTGCCTGAAGCTAAACATTTGATTCCAACTCAGTTGGAAGAGTTTTGGCAAAGTGATCGTTGACCTACTTTTCAGTTTAGAAGTTCTGTATATATATATATATATATAAATGTATACATGATGAACATTCTTCAACCTTAATGTGTTTTGATGTTAATAATAAGCACTCTAATTACAGGACATTTGTCAGAAAGAGGCTTCTTGTTTATCTTTTCTGAGGAAAGGTAGAGACTAATAAACATAGAGGTAATGAGATAAGACTCATTTACTGTTAATGTCTCATCTCTTAAGAGATGTGTTTGTGATGATGCAGCCCCAAGCACAGGGATAAGCCTACACCTCTTCTCGTCCCATTCAGGTGTGTCAACCAGCAGGTAATGGATGTGTAAAGTAACACAGTACTCGGGATGGCAAAACTGCAAGCCGTGCACATGCCATATGCTCTGCTACTAAAAATTATGTTCGTTGGATTAATGCTGCTCTCTACAGTGGCATTATTATTGTCTGCAGCAATGCTACTGTTCTGGCTTACTGAAGGAATTAGCTTCTTTAGTCCAACAGAGCAACACGTTGACACCTCCGTGCTCCTGCATCATCTCTTTTGCATGTCATGTGCATTTGGAGCCATTTAACACAAGCTGTATGCAATGCAGATACAATTTGAAATATTAGACTAGATTGTAGTAGCAACAGAATGACACCAACAGATTTTAATACCTTCTTTTGGGCTGGTGTAAGAGAATAAAAGAGAAAAATTCTCTGACTAACTAATCTCAGTTAAAACCTAACCAGGGATGTAAGCATTTGTAGGAGATTTTCTAGCTTTCACCTGAAACAAGAGGCTGAGGTGTGCACAAACCCTGACAGAGCCTTGGAATAATATGCTCACTCATGCAGTATAAACTGTTCTGCTTTCTCAAAGAATGATCTCCTATGAGTTGTACTAAATTGGAATTAAATCTCAGAACACCAAATCCAATTAAATAACTTCCTCCAAAGAAGACAAAAGCTAAATATCTAGAGGCTAATATTCCAAGGTATGCCATAAAGATGTATGTATAACAAGCACTGAAGAGACACAAGCTTGATCCAAGAAGACAACACCTGCACGTAAAAGTACAATCTCACTCTTACGCAAGTCAGGAGCTGGAGGCATAAAAATGTGGTGTTACTCTAACAAACAAATAGATCAGGAAGTAACATTCCCTGCAAGCTTGATGCCACCTCCTAGGCTATGTTTCCTCACAGTCAGCTGGGTATAGTAACTCAGTCAGTTGTTCCTGCTGCTGCAGCAGTCCCTCACTTGAGTCCAACCCAATGTAGTACCTCTGGAGGTATCAATCCATGCTCAATTCACAGAAAAGACAGGCACCTAATGTTCTGCATTTTCATGAAAAAGATTATAGCTTGAATAAAACAGTAATTAAAGGAATAACTGTTTTCTCAGGTTGCCTGCCTAATCAGGAAAGCAAAATGTTTTCAGGCAAAATGGGTGTTAAATGGAAGAGAAAAAGAAAAATAATACAAAGGCCCAGGTTAAACAAGCTGCTTTGTTGCTTCAAAATTCTTTTATTTGATTACTTTTTTTTTAAGTTTCTACCTTATCTGTATTCAATAGTGTTGGTAGTTTTGCATTGAAAATAGCTGTTTGAAAAAGAAAATTGTTTTTTAAGCATTTCATAGTCAGTATTTTCTGAATCCTTTTCCTTTCAAAAAAGAAAATTATTTTTAAAGCATTTCATTTTTGGTATTTTCTAAATCCTTTTCCTTTACTTCCTCTCTTTAACTAGAACTCTGTATAGGTCCAATACAAATTTCAGAATAATTTCTGTCACTTGGCTGTCCTGTGAAATATGCACGACTAAAAAGAGGAGCTATTGACAATTATAGCAAAAAAATAATCCTAGAAGTTCTAAGTAAGGTACCTTTGAATTTAAATATGTGATACAATAATTTAAGCAGATATTTCTTTTTCATTAAGTATTCTTTTATAGCAGTTTTTCCCGTTAGTAAATCACCTTGTATGTATTTTTAACTGATATGAGTGTATGAGAGTATATTTTTATGGTATCAGTCCCATTAGGGACTGTAGTTCATGTTTACTGAGAAAAGTGTGTATTGCCCTGCTAGAACTTCTGAGAACAATTGTGAGTTTCCTCTCCTGGTCATAAAAATCTCTTTAAAATCACTACTTGCTTGGTTTGATTTTGTTTTCTTATTCCTTTCTTTGTCTTTTTTGAAGTTTTTTTGTATGTTTACCTTGTAATTTCTGAGCCTTTGAACAGTACTATTTTTCGTTGTATTCTTTTTCTTCCCAGTAGTAAATGACAGAGATGACAGAGCAGATCCTAATGCTCTGTACTAATTGTGGGAGCTTTTTATAGAATACTGATTACGTTATGACTAGAAATAAAATTATGAGTTGGAAACACAACCCTCTGCCTGCACTAATGCACTTATTGTATGGGCATATTTTCACCACAAAAACACCAAGGTCTGAGGAATGACTTTTCATTTGTCTCAATTGTAGCTTTAACGTTGCAGCAATGAACCAGCTGCCCAGGTAAATGAAGCTGTAGATGTCAGGTCTAGTCAGTTTTCCTGCATTTGCCATTGTCGCCATCCTGAAAAACTTCAAGCTTCTGTTCTGGCCCTAAAGACCAGGTTAATGGGGGAAAAAAAAAAAAAAAGAAAGCTATGCCATTGTCTATTTAGTACTATTTTGTTTGTTTTGTTTTCTTTATTCTGAGTTCCACATCCCGTCCACAAGGTTTTGTCTAAAACTATCAAAACTAAGAAATATTACAATCTCCAATTTCATCAGAAATGGTTGCTTCCTAATTTAAGCAGATTGATGACCAAAATTGGAAGAGCTTGTTATATACCTTGTGTTTGGGTTTTTTGCTGTTTGCATGATTTATGCTTAAAAACCAAACTCAAATAAATGCACAGAATGTTAATCCAGCTGATTCTGAAATAGAAAGTCACATTAACTATCTAAGGACATATCAAAATATCTGCAACCTCAGTGATTTGTACTGCAACTTTACTATTTTTATCTGAACACTGAGAGTCTGAGGTGATCATGATAAATCCATACAATGGCATATATCCATTGTAGGGTTGTGTTTGGGACAGACTGCACTGGACCAATATATGCACTCTATGTGGAGCTATATTTCAATATTTAAGTATCAATAATCTAATGAATACAGTGTAAAATTGAGAATGAAGAGATGAGACTCTGAAACTATATACATGTTTAACTGCCTGCAGTCACCAACGTGGCTGTTTCAAAGAGGAATTTTATTTAAGACATAGTTAGCTAACTTAGTTCCTGTCTTGTAGAGTCCAATTATAAGGGTTTTTTTACACAGACTTTGGGCGAAAAGACTTCAGATGTGAATTTGGTATGAAAATTTATAAATGCAGATCTTTCTACAGTCACTAGAGTCCAGGACAGCACAAAAGAAGCATTGTGGGTTTCACTTGGAATATGAAAAAAAATTGCACGAGAATAGTTAATTATGACAATGATGATTTTCGTAGCAGGGACTGTCAATTAGAAAGTCTACTGTGGCTCATTAATATTAAGATTTTTTATAATTTTAAATATTTCAAATACAAAATAATGCAGGTGTAAGCAAACACTGTCTTTGTCTATTGCTTCCACTTCAGATACCCTTCAGCATAGCTTCTGATGCAACGGTAAAAGGACAGGAGCCATTTGTTGGAGGTTCATCCTGTTGTTACTGTCACTATTATTCATTATAAGTATGTATAAATTGTAACACATTTATTAATATATTATTGCAAATAATAATAAAAGTTCCTTCCTCTTCCTCTCTTCACAATTCCTTTGATTCTTATCCTGCTCTCAGTTTCTTCCTTTCTTCTTGGGCTCATTTTCTCTACCTTCTCTTTGCTTTGATCTTGGCATCAGTAGCTGTGGGGAGGAAATGATGCAGGCAACAACCTGGGCTGTGGAAAACTTCCCAGAGAGTTGCAGGGAGGACCTCTGACCAGCGCCATGGAGGGATTTATGGATTAAACATAGAGCCTTGAATACAAGCTAGTGAGAGGGTAGCAGGGGGAAAACAAAATGTCCCTGTTCTCAGAAGCTGGACCAGGTGAGGCTGCAGAGCATTGTGGTCTGAAAGGAATTTTGTACTCTTCAGTGTATAATTGATGGCTGAGGCACAGAGAGTCAGTGCAGTCTGGCTTTCAGAGATCTTTTGCTTTTCTCTCTTGATTCTGAAAAACTGCATACTCTCTGGACTGAAAAATAGCAGACTTTATTCATAAAAGTAAGATTGTTATCCTTCCCTACTGGCCTCTCCTCCAGCACAGCCTTTATCAGCTATTTCATTGTATCTTGAATGAGCTCTTCAATGAAAGTAAATAAAAAAAGACATCTAAAAAAAGTGCATTCTTAAATCTAGCTGTTTAAGTGGCTTTAATATTACTATGAATATGGTAATAATGTGCATAGTAAAAACATGAAATGCCATATTTGCACCACCTTTTACAATATGTATGCTATTTATAAACCATGAAGTACTTGCCTGTATACAATGCCATCTGATGCAAAATGCAGCTTGTTAAATTTTACGGGCCAGATTCAGTTCTAAGCTGCATGAGCAAATCCAAACTAATACCACTATTTTTCCTTTTTCTGGATCTACATCAATATAAACCAGCAGAATCTGGGTCTGCATGTTTTAATTACATACTTCTGGAGATTTTTTTCACTGGTAATTAACAAATCAGTCTCATTTTTCATCCATTTTTCTTTTATATGGTGTTTACTCTGTTCAAATAAAAACCATACAGCAGAAATACAAACTGTACATTGGGGACATGAAATGGATAGCTGGTGTGTCTGCCTTAATATGGACTCTCCTGATATCATTTGTTGTTGTTTTAAGAAATATGTAAAATAGAGCTGATTACCATATTTCTGGTTGAAAACACATTTGTATGACATTTATGCCCAAATATTGTAAGTATTTTATTTCCAATACTCATGTAAGTGTGCATGTTTATATGAATATGATTATAACTTATTTTTTTATTTGTGAATGTGATTCTGTTTATTAATCTATTTCTTTGTCAGTGTTATACTAATTAGGAAAAATAACTAAAATACCCAGTTGCTTTATATGGTATCCTTGTATGGTAAAGTGCTCTTACTTTTAACATCATCACACTTCGAGGGTTTACATACATATGTGTGTTCTTGTTTAACATTTGGATTTAGCTTATTGATCAGCAAAAATACTGACAATCTAAAGGACTGTTGCTCCACGACATACTAAGATGCCCAATATAAGCAAAACTTGCTTTATTTTCCAGCACAGAACTCATGTTATTAAAAAGAAAAGGGATGGAGGGATTGCCCTTTTAGTATCTGGTGTTTTCCCTCACACTGGACTCCTTTCAGTACAACCGTAAGAAATAACTTATAAATGTCAAAACAGCCATGTGATCTGAGTAAACTGAAACCCTCATTTTAGAAGTCCATAAGCTTCCACCAAATAAAAGTTAAGTACATAATGTAGAAAGTAAATAAATTGTGGTTATTTTAGAAAAATGGATAAATAAAAAAATATAAATAAGGCATTTATTTGCCTTAGTAAAAATATTTAAGTTATGAAAGTCTGATTCTTTTTTTCACTAAAAATCCTTTGTTCCCATCTAACAAAGGAACACAGAGAGATTTATTCTGGTGATGTCATAAAAAGCCGGATCCATCCCAAATATGGCCCAGAGGCACTTTGAGGAGTCTCAGGTTAAGCAGGTGCTTAACTTCATCTAGACGTGTGAAATTACTAAACTCCTGACTGCTTTCAAGACTGACTAGCAGGTAGGTGTTACTGCGAATATTAAATGACTGTGGGTACATTTGAGCTGGCAAAGACTTACTCCCTTGAACATGACAATGTTCACGCTAAACTGACATGCAGATTAGTAGAAGACCATTTTCGCTTGCAGGCACCAACAGTTTGTCCAGCCCACACTAACAGCCATCAAAGGAGCTGGATGTACACATCAGCTCTTAGAGGGGTGAGCTCTGCATCATACAACTCTCAATGACAAGAGGATTTTGGCTTGCAAGGTCAAGGAGGTTGGCCTCCTGTGAACTGGAGCAATAGAGAACTGGGTCACGACCCTGTAGAGATTTGTGCATATGCTTACTTTCAAGCGTGTGATTAGGTCCATTTTTTGCAGTGGTGCAGTTTGCATACCTAAATTTAAGCACATACATAATCTTCTGCAATTTTGATTTTTTACTATCTATAGCTTGAAAAATATTTCGGACAAATGTAGTATTTTTGAGTTGCCTTTTATATTACAGTCAGATATCTTTCTGTAGCAGTAAGAGTACATTAATTCAAATCTACACCGCATGAGTATGAATCTGAAAAGGAAGACCAGGAAAAAAACATAGTCCAAGCTTTAAAATCTAAATTCCAGTTTTTAAGTAGCCCACAAATAAGGCTTGTTGCAAAATGCATCTTATAATTTGTCACTATCTCCACTTTCAACTCTAAATAGATGCAGCTCTGCATTCACTTGGGTATCGGAGGTCATGGCCAAGGTGCTGTAGAAGTGTTTTAAGAAACTTGGTTAGTCTTTTCCAGCACTCACATTGGCTCTTGCTAGTGCTTCAAAATATCATTTTCACATCATTCAACTGAATTAAAAATGCCAACCCTCAGTCTCAACATTAATGGAAACATATAACAAGAACTCTGTTCCTTTACTGAAGGGGAAAATAGACATAAATTAGGAAAACTTAGAATAAAACTTCTCTAGTGGAGTGGTTTTATTTTTTTAAAGACTTCCAAAATGCCCAGTTGTTTATTTTCTGAATTAGTTACTTATCCTTTTGAAGCCCTGCAAACTGGTTTCATACCGTTCAAAGTGGATTACACAGTTTATAAGAAAAAAAGGATATTAAAAAGAGACATTCTTCCTTGATATTGAAAAACAAATTAACAACTCCAGGATGTGGTTTATAATCTCCTTCCAAAATCCCTGAAACCCTCTGAGGACTGTTCCTATGCAGCCCATTTAGGCCATGCTAAAATCACAGAATCCCTCCACCCAAATTCAGACAGCAACTGAAAAGCATCTCATTGCAGGACTAGGCCATTTCTTTGATGCAATACAGTTACAACCAGACTTGACAGAGCATAGTCTGAGAGAGAAATTAATAAAAGGAAGTGAAATGTTAATCTCACATATTTGCATTGCCCCAAGTATTTAATCTTGGACTTAGTGTCATTTAGTAGCTTCTCATCACAATTTGAAAGGCAGCCAGGGTTGGAAGATAGAAAGGAAACCCATACATTACCTGCTGTAAGTATAAAGGAAATAATAAAGGAAATAAAGGAAAAAATTACATTATTAATATATATATAAATATTTCTTAAGACATGAACCATAAAAATAAACTTGTGGCTTTACACAATAGAGCTTAGCTCACATGAGAGTTTATTAAGCTCATGACCATGCCCACTTTTAGAGAACTCTGGTGGTTAGCAAATATGTGAAAATGTCACATATTTCCTTATAGCAAATATTTGAGTGTTTTAAAAAAGGTTTAATTCTACTTAAGACAGTATGGTCCAAGTTAAGACTATGTCTATTTCAGCACCCAGATGAACAAATATCTTCATTATTAGGTCCAAAGAGAAAAAGTAATAAAGAAAATTTATAAACCACAAAGTAACTGAAAGATTAAGTACTCTGCTTTATTACATATGTAAAACAATGATTTGTAACTACTGGGGGTGTTAGCAAATTCTAATTAACATATTTTTTAGTGTGATTAATTTAGAAGACTAATTTATTTCCATCATTCACTTTCTTTCAGAACAAGTGTAATAAAAATTTTTTAAAAAGGACCTAATATGAATAAATCTAAAAGTCTAAAAGCAAAGATAAAGAATACGTTCTTTTACCATATCACCCGGAATAAAGCATTATTTCATGCATTTTTTGAGAACACATTTAAAAAAGAGCTAAGGGTATCTTTTTATGACTGAAAGGAGATTTAATAGGAAGGAGGTTAAAAAGTTAAACCAAAGTAACAATAGCACTGCAGTGAAAGAGGCATGTTCTTTTTCATGCGCATTGTTCCCCCTCAGAGGTCTGTCACTCAGTAGAATAGAAGTACTTTGACTCATGGGTGGCGATGTACAGCCTAAGCTTAGCCTGAATCCTCTCCTAAAGGCTGAGTCCTGCAACCAGATCCTGACAACTTCCCTACAGCACTATAGCATGTTTCACTAATATGAGCTGATAGGATTAGCAGCAGGCAGCAATTACAAACTCTTCTTTGTGAGTCCTGAAGAGTTTTTTTTCCTGTGTCAACTGATGCTGTATTTCAGGTTTCTTTGGTGGTAAAACCTAAACCTTGAGTATTGAGATTAGATTTACACAATTCAGGACAACAAAACAATAAAGGATACTAAGCTGTTTACGTTGAAGTATGTCTACGCTGCTTTATTACAAGTAATGCACTCTCACTCCCCTCCAATTACTGGGACTATTCACGGACCATAATATAGTTGACTGGGAATACTGCTGAAGACTCTAAAGCAAGATTGTTATCAGCATTTCTGCATCCATTTCCCAGTCTAATATCCAAAGTAGCCGAGGAAAATCTTTGGAGTCTGCTTGACCCTGAAGAGATTTTTATCCTGGAGGTAAAAGTATGTTCACATGTAAGGTTTTGATATGGAAACTAAATAAAATGTAAGAAGAAGTAAATAAACAATACAAACATTCAAACTCATTTGATCAAGGCTGCACACAAATTGCAAATGAGAAACATGAACAGAAAACAGTGGTGTTATTTTAAACATATGTGAATATTCATTAGGATGAAAAATATTAGTTTTTATTCCATCAAACTGCATACTTTACCTTACTTTAATTGAGTTGTTTTCTTCTGATAGACAAGTATCAGTGTGCAGGCTGGTATGAAAACAATCTAGATATTTACTTACACCAAGCGAGGACCATACAGATGTCTTACTTTGGGGTGGCTTCCCCAGATGTCTGCTCCCACTCTATACCATGGCGGGCGAGCCAATTTCTTTCTGAAAATTGCTGACACACGGATCATCCAAACTTTACCTTGAAGTATTGTATTGTAATTGGCGATAGCCATGTGGGAGCCAAACAGCTCCCTGTGTATCCATGAATTGGGGCAGATAGGCAGTAAGTTCACCAAACAGTACCACCTGTCAGTGACAATCCAAAGTAGCATTTATTAAACTAGTAAATCTACTGTTCGATGAGTGCACTTGTAAGTGGAAATGGAATGAAGACCTTCAGCTTTTAATAAAGAAGCCTTGCTGCACCCAAATGGAGCAGTCTGAAGATGTTACTATTTCACAGCCTCCTGCTTCCTTCTCTTTTTGTATTTGCTTGGTAGGAGTTGAGAGCAATAACAATTGGGTTTGCAGAAATATGCCATATAGACAAGCTATGGTAATGGGGTGCAGGTCCATATTCTGATGACTGTGTTGTAGGATCATTAAACACCTGGGACAGGAACAATTTCAGTCCTCTAACACTGATCTGCTTACAAAGTCAGAAACCTAAATGTAAGGACACAGTCAAAATCAGGAGACATCAGGTTTAAGACAGTATGTTAGTGTAAGAAATTATATCAAAGTAAAATAATCTTCCACTAAGCCAGTATAAGTTTTTGTTCAGACCTAGTAAACACTGGGTTTAGAAAATTAATCCTGATAAATTAGGGCATAGCTCTTTTCAGACACAAAATATCAAATAATACATTGCTGTTCCCTGAATATCTTCATATGACTATCAGAATTAGAACCCTGTGCAAAACTGCTGTGAACAAAAAGATGAATTTCCATCATTCATATGATTCACGTTCACATTCCAGTCTGCAATTTCAATGGTAGTTGTTAAATCTCTAAGAAGATAACAGAAAGTAAAAGTCTGGAGTTTTAGCTTTCTTGTAACCCTCACTCAGAAAAGAGGAGTGAGTTTGCAGAACAGTAAGATGAGTTCCTGCCTTTACTTCAGTTTATTAAAGCCTTATCCTTTCAACAATGGAACTACTTTTGAGTACAGATGTACTTAAGCAGTGAGTACAAACCAAAGGATTTAACCTGATATGTTTTGGATAAGTGAGCAATATTTTCTTTATTTTGCCCATATATCTGAAGTCAATGTCAGTCGTTCATAAAAAAAATCTGTAAAAAAGAAACCTCGTTATATTTTGCAAAGTTTGCAATTTTCTCTCTCGGATGTATAAAGAGAGTGACTGGCAATAAATTTGTTTTATCTGTAAGGCTGTTTTTTTTGAAAGTTGGTACTCCTCAATGACCTCAGTGATCAGTTAAAATTATAAGCTAAGACTTTGATGCCCTTATATGCAATTTCATTTTAGAATGCTGCATTAGTCTCCTTTTGTACCTAAAATACATGAATCCATCTATGTCTGCCTGTCTATCTGCCCGTTTATCATGTGGTATCTGTTTTACGACAAGAGTAGTGACACTTGGAATGTACCAAACATACTTATCAGAAATTTAATATGGCTTCCACATAGTACAGGAGTTTCTGGGTCAAACAAGTTGTTCTTGACAGCTTGGACGTGTGAGAAATCCATCATAAATTTTCCATTTCAAAAGGAAGCCTAGACATATCTTGTTGCATTTCTAGAAACAGAACAAAGCAATACTTCATGGTTAAGAAATGGGTGTGAGCCAGCAGTCAGCACCCTAGGGTGAAAAGTGGGATCTGCCTAGCAGTTCCTCAGTTTTCAAGGAAGAGTTTTCCAGCTCCAAACAAACGAAAAAATATGTAATTCTTAGTAGTGAAGAGGCATGCTCATCTCTACTGAATCCTTCAGTGTGCTCTGGGCAAAGCACTCTCTGAGCATGTCGTAAAGAGAGCACTTGGTATAAAAACTAAAGAAACCTGCAACACATCTAAAGTAGCCTCTCACTTCTATACAGCTGTAAAAGCTCTGCAGTAAGCCCCTGAAAGAGAACATTTATGTGTTTCATGTTAATTTAAAATGCTTGAAAGCAGTCAAAAGAGAGGTTTAGTCCTGAAGAAATCCCAGTCTTAAATCCCCCTTAAGCCGGGGCATGTCTATGATGTTGCCTTTTACTTTTTTTTAACAACTGCAATTCTTTTGTTACTTCAGTAATGTTATGTATGTTTCATGCAGACTTGATTTTTCATATCACCTTTTAAGTGGCGAGTCGAAATTTTCTCAGCATCCCCAGGAACCCTAATAGCCTGGGCAAGCTTTCAGCCAGGATTTAATATTCTTCTATTTGTATGTGGAAGCTCCTCTTCCCATGAGTCTGCACAGTGAGTATGCAAGGTGGGTGGAAGTCCTTTATAGCACATTCCCACTTCAATTCCCAGTTCTTGCCAAGAGTCTTTTGGCAAGGGCTGTGAATTTGTCAGGTTTCCAGATGGAGCAGCAGTGGCCAACCATTCTTAGGTTCTTCCCTGTGCAAAATCCAAAGGTATCTAGGGTAAGCCTCCTCTACTTCGGTGTTGGGATCAAGACTGGAGACTTATTCCATAGGAACTACTCTAACTGGAGACAAAGGCAATTTTATCTTTTCTCTCTGAGAAGTCTCTTTATATCTCACATTGCTTTTGTTCAAGACTGCAAAATGAGGAAAGATTGTTCTGCGAAAATCTACCGCCAGTCAGAAACTGAACACTGAAAACTGCAATTTCTGTTTAGTTTATGCAGAAATACTATAAGCAGGGCAGGAGAATGAGGGGTCAGGTGAGGTATTTGTCCTTTGATTAAAAGTTGTTTGAACTAGAAGGAATGTTTTACTTTTTCCTCCTGTGAAGTGCCAACCATATTGATGGTTCTGCTCATTGAAACTGTATCAGTAGTGAAAGGACAGACGACATGGCTGTTCTGCTGAAGCCAGCTGTCCAGCAGCTCCTGAATTCAGTAGCTGATTTTATATCAATGTGAAGGTTAATGAACTGTTTTCTACTCCTTTCCAGGAGCAAATGTCAGCCCTATAGAGGTTCATTGCTCACCAGAACTCAATCTGGAGTCCTAGTCTGGCACAGGAAGACTAATAGACTAATGCATTAATTCACTGAGCCTCTCTGCCCTCAGACTGGTTGTGCATTTTTTAACATGAACTATAGCAGTAGTGGCATTCAATCATAACTTCATTTACCTTCCAACTGTGATTTCAGAATGCATACGAAATTCTCTATGTCCAAATTATTGCCATCAATATAAATATAAACTACTGCAGAAGGACAAGGGAGAAAAGCGGAAGGCTTTTGGATTCAACTAATAAACATAAATGCACAAAAACAAGTACAGCACAGCTGGCTGAATTCCTGGACAACTAATTAAAATTAAGCCTTGTTTAATTTTTCCCAAGAATGATCTGCCTTGGCTATCTGCCAGCAATAGGTAAGAGAGGGTTTGCCTGTGTTTTTTCCATTGCATAGAGGATAGTTTGTGCTTAGTCACAGAGTTCATGACCAAAAGTACTTTTTTGACCACTCTCTCCCAAAATTATTCATCATAACTGGACAGTCTTCTAATGAAATAGACGGTATAGGTAAGGTTATATTTTTATTGGGGTGAGCATCTATTCTCTACATGCTGGGAAATAAGCTGTGATTGATATTAACACTGCAACATAGAGGAATTAGAAGAAGGGTACTGTTTAAAAGATATACTTGTGGGTTAAGAAGGAGCTGAGAGGAACAAACTACATCTACGGGTTAGTCACTGGTAAAGAAAATGGGAAATTACTAAAATATTTGGCTTTGCTTCTCCATGTCCTAGGAAGCAGATTTGAGTTGATGCATTACAGAAATTATGCTGTGTCCTTATTCCTACTGAAGGATATTAGCCACTGGCTTAAAGCAGGGAGTGCATAGACAAAGAATCACAACTTGCTCAAATGATGTAGCTTTGAGACTTCAGTGTGCAGCAATACCACTCAAGCAGAGAGCTGATCTTAGCATATGAAAATTTCAGGTCACAATGGAGATATAATGAACATTAAAGTAATATATACAATAACTGTTTCACATTGTGTCTTTGCTAGTTTACTTCTGGTGACATTTTAAAAATCTGAAACATGAAAAAGAAACTCAACCTCTTTTGAAGTAACCATGTGAAATTTTGCACTTTAATCCTTTTACTTTCAGTAAAGCCCACAGCTTCAGTTGAGGTCAAGTCTATCAGCAACTGAGCAGCTCCTTTTCTGTTATGTCAAGAGAAATACCTTGAGATATAATTACATTATGAATGGCTAAAACAATCAGCGAGTCAGTAGTGGGAAAAAATACGCAAACTAGGCTGTCCTAATTGAATTGTTCATTTGGTTTTGCCTGGTTTATGGTATAAGCAAACGGGAAAAATCCTCTTTTTCATCATTCAGGATGAAAGTTTATTTGAAGTTGGAGACTATAGCTGCCTTTTCACAGTAAATTGACCTTGTTCCATGCAGCCAATGTCATAATGCTCTGCTTTATCTAGGCTGAGAGAGAGAAAATCGCAAATTGCTTCTGCATGATTAGTTCTGCCACTTCAAACGTGTTTCTTCCGAGTTGGCTTCCACACTTGCTGCTAGAGATATGTGCCGCTGGGAAACCCTAATCTGTCTCTGAACTCCTCTGATTTAGTAACCCTTTACCAGCCAGTCTCTTAAGTCACTGAAATGGCTCTTGTTGAGAACAATAGAAATGAAGACATTAATTTTAGACATCTCTTTCTTGCTTAGCAGATGAAGTTCTTTCAGATCAGTGGAGTTTTCATAGATATGTATTTATTTCTGCTTTTGTTGACAAAGCATTTCTTTTTCCTAAATACATTATGTCTCGATGAATAAAGAAATCTTGGATTTTTTTAATCTTAAAATACAGGAAGATACTTACTTCTGTGTCACTAAATTGCTATTGTAGTATCTCGTGATTTGTTATCATCTATTTAACCCTGAACTCAAAAATTTCCATTACTCTTAGTTTTGCTGCTAGTAGTATGTTACAAATAAAAAATCCCAAGATAGTTAAAGTTGAAGAAAATCCAGGACAAAAATGGCTGCTATAATGTACTCTTGAAATAAAAAAAATTTCTAACAGGCATAAAAATTTGTATAGAACAAGACAAAACTGCTCATGTTGTTCCAGTCAGGAGATAAATATTAAAAAAATGCGTACAGTTGATAAAATACATGTAGGTAGCAGCCCACCTTAGAATTTTAGAGTTATACATAGTATATTTTTGTGTCCAAATATAGACATTGAGGAAAATACAGAGTGATGTTAGCACTAGAAATAAGACTGTCTCACTACTTAGTTTCTCGTTGGACAGGACATCTGTACAGTTGTACTTTACAAAGTTAAGGCACAGTGCAACAAGAAGTCAATTTGTCAGACTCGAGCTGCTTTTCCTCCCTGCTAACTCTGCCTGATACCACACATGCTACATCATTACAGCAAGAGAATCACAGGAGGATCCACATTTGGAAAATCAAGACCACATTCTGGATTTTTAGCATAAGGCCATAGAACTGAAGTGCTTATTTGATCTATTGTGATTGAAAAATCTGAACTATTTGCATTTAGAAATTAATCTTTTACGTGTTATTTTAGTTTCTAACATGAGCATATAGGGCTAAACCTTGTGTGCTGCACCATGCTTAGCCATATTAATTAGTTCCTATTCACAAGTTCTTACTTAGAAAGGTTTCATTAGCACTATAAAAATAAAGAATTAATAATATGTCATGGCTGACAATCATTTTTCACTGAAAAAAAGATCATATATTTATTTTTCTACACAAACCAATCATTGCAGTTGATTTCCTCCTAAAATCCCACAGCCAGTTACTACATCACTCTATGAATTACAAGTATCTAGTGATTTTGTTTTGCTAGTGAAGTAGAGCAGCAGTAACAAGCCGAACATGACACGTATTTAAAAATAAATTGCTTGATAAAAAAAGTGAAGAAGAGGAAAACACCAACTTCATGTGACAAGATTCATGCTGAAGCAGTGTTTTCAGATATTTTTGACCAAAGAAGGATATAACAGTTTAAAGGTGAAAAGGAGTATGGGGAATCTGCTACCTGACAAATAAGTCCATGTATCAAAAGATTTTGCTAACCAGTCTGACACATAATGGTACATGATGTCAACTACTATTAAAGGTTTTACAAATGATGACAGCCTGGAGAAACAAGAATTGCTTTCCAAGAAAAGAGTTTCTGTTGAATTCTGTATATTATTCCCAAGCATTAGAAACACATCAACAACAAGACTGCAGTCAGAAACTAAATCATTTTTACAGTCACTGTTCTTGTGACTGTGCATTTTAATCCTAGATCCCCTTAGAGACTTTCACTATTGTGAAAAACACTTCAGTTATTACATCCGTTTCCACAATTATATCTTTCCATTAATTTATAAAAGTAAAGTAAGTATTGACCAAAGTATTTTTTGTTATGGTATATCAACAGGTCAAATGGAATTCAAGGCACAGACCTAACAAAAAGCAGATAATTTATCAAAACTGTTGATTCAACTATGATTCTGAATTGACTCCAGAAAAAGAAACACCTTTGCCTACTATGGCAGTTACAAACCTCTGGTCTATATTTCAGTGCGGATAAATTGACTGTGCAATTGCCAAACTCTGCAGATAAACACAGAATAGAAAACTTCTGTGTAGTAAAATCTATTAAATAACCTGGGGACTTCCCATTAATTCAAAGAAGATTTCACTAGGTCCTTACAGAATAAAAATAAACCCAAATGTTTGCATTTTTTAATGTTTCATCAACAACCACCACGACTTTTCAACTAAATGTAAAGCCTCCAACTGGCTGCTCTTCAGAAGCTCCTGGCAGTCAAATTTTCTGTATTTCAAGATCAGCTAAGAATAGTTTTTAGTCTCCTTGAGGACATTAGAAAAAGAAATGCCCATCCTCTTCAAAAACCCAAGAAGAAACATTTTAATGACTTCATCTGAACAATTTCAAAACAAACTTCATCATGAAAACTAAACATGACATGTTCAGAATTCTTCACAGACTTTTTGGGTTTCTCTAAGTGCTGTTGAAATAGCAGTCCTCAAACACTGAATTCATTCCTGCCTTTCACTCTGACAAATATTATTGCTATTGTTTCTGTGGTTGTGATCAAAAGTCTCAGAGTGGGACTTCAACTCCTTCATCCCTCCCATCTCTAAGAGATGGGCACACTTTGCTAGTGAGTGGAGGCAAAAAAGTCAGTGCAAAATTTCCTATTGACATCAGCTGGAAAAAGAAACAGTATTATCTGACAAAAGAGAATATATCTCTAAACAAGACTTTGTGCTACATTAATGTTTTATGATTTTACTAAAAGTCCAAGAATTACTTTTAAGCTATCCTTTTAACAAATCAGTTGTGCTGTTAGACTAGGTCTGGCCAATGCTTAGGCTCAAATGTAGTTATTTAGCTAACCACACTGGTGGATTAATAGAGTAACAAAATAGATATGCAGACTTTGCAGTTTTCTTTCGTAAGTAAGAAATGTGTGGGCAAGGTCGAAACATCATTATTTTCCTTACTGTTAATGAAAGTTTAAAATACATCAACAGCCTGAAATTTGCTACAGACTGTAGATATGTACATCTTAAAATAGATTCAGTTAACAACAGAGAAAAGAAAAAGGAATTTCAGGGCTAACCATGTTTGTGAGGCAGCACGTTTACAGTTTGTCTGGGTTATATACTGTTCCTGGTTACATGGTTAGAGGATCTCTGGTGACCAATGAAGTAATTCTGAAAAAACAAAAGCAGAGATTGATTTTTAGTATTTTAATGGAAGAATTTACGTTATTCAAAACAGAAAAGTTCAAAATCAAGATGTTTTCCTGATTTTCTTTTTCTGTATTAGAAATGTTACAATTTCAAGTAGTGCATTGCACTGGGATATCCTTGCTGTACATTGATACTCACTGTGGACTTCTAGATAGCTGGAAAATGCAAAAACATCTCAGAAAGACTCAAAACTGTCATGTGTTATTAGTACCAAACTGTAAGTTGTCTGCTTCAGGCTACAGAATTCAATAATTATAATGAAGTCCCTCCCTTGCTTACATATGGTTGGTTGTTCAGAAGGTTCTTTAAAAAATTATTTAAGATGGAATTCTTGTTCTCAAATGAATTATTTAGATTAAGACTTCCACACCTGTATTGAAGAAACTAAACATAATAGTTCTTTATATACAAAAATAAGGAAAAATAACAGCTCTCTGTTTTGTTTTGAAAATCCTTCTGTGTTAGAACATGATGGGGTTTGTCTTTTTTTGCCTATACTTTTTGCCTATTCTGTTTGCCTATAACAGAAAAGTTACTTATTTTCTGATGAAAGAAACAAACATGAAATAAAAAAAAGATTCTACAGGACTTCCAGCACTGATCTCCTTCTGCACATAGGGACTTCAGTGTAGACTGGTAATTCAAGAATTCAAACTCATCTTTGTTTATAATAGCCTATTAATATACAGAAAAGTGGGCATGTTATTTCTTGAATGTCAGTTATTTCAGTCAACAGCAGGAATTCACAAATGTAGAGGAGCTATACCACATCTATTTTTAGGTAAGAAAAAGGTGTCCTTTTAAGGGTACCAGTGCTTGTTCTCATACCAGAGTTAGATATTCTCCGGCAGGTAAAAATCCAATGCTAACAGTAGGCTGCCTATTAGCCATTAGCAATAAGCCTGAACTGAACATGGAACAGACCTGAACTTCTTCACAGCTGATAAGTACTGATGTTTAGTGTAGAGTCCAGCTTCTTCAGTTACTGTGAAAGATATCAGGTCAACATATAGATCTGAATACGGGATAAAAAATATTCTCTACTATTGAGTTTTGTTTTGGTCCCTTTTTTTGCTAACATTAATCCTGTGAAGCAATTCCCTTTCTGTGTTCAAGACAGGATCTCCTTGAGTAAAACTTCTGTCATATTCTGTAACAGTGCATTTTTCAGGTGGCAATGCATCTTCTTTTTTTTTTTTGAGAAATTTTGAAAATCAGAAATCCAACTACAGAGAAAATTCAAGTGTTTGTCTTGCTGTCATATCAATATCTTTAAAACTAAAAATGTATTTGTGGCAAAAAATGATTTTTTTTCATAGGTTTGCATATTTAGGCTGAGAACTGACATGTAACTTAGGATGAAAGGGGAGCCAAGTGCAATAAATGACATGCTTGTATGCTTCCAGCCTCAGTATCATTACTATCTTTTTTAGAGCTCTAATAATTTCCTTGATCCCCTTTATCAATTACTGCTGTCTCAAAACCAACTATATTAGGACCTTTAAAGTTCAAGGAGCACTTATGATTTCAAACATATTCATTCATCATGGCTAGGCTTCACAAACAAAGATTTGAGGTTTCAGACATAACTGTACTTTATAAATATACACATGACAAACTTATTTATCTGATAAATTTCATTCTTCAATTTTGTTTTAATTAATAGCTATATTTGCACTTTTGTCCCCTCCATTTACAACTGGTGACTTCAGTGATCATTACAATATGCTTTTGACACTTAACACAATCTTCAATTGCAAGGCAGGTATCACATTGCTATTTATGGAAGTTTTGGGATTTTACCCATGGTCCTGGACATTTCTGTAGGGACCTTGCCTTTGCTGATCATCAGCAAACCCTCAACTGCCAGTGTCACTCTGCCTTGCTGTGCACACAGAAGTGACTGGGTATCAAATCAACACTCTGGAAATCAGCACTCCTTCCTCAAGTGCTAAGTAGAGCCTTTATGCAAACTGAATAACTCTAATAGTGAGGATATCCTCAATGACCTGCCTCCTACTTGTGGATTGAAAATTAGGCCTAAGAAGGCCAATTGCCAGATAATGCTGTTACAGGAAGACTTGTGTACAAACTGAAAGGTTGAAGTGCACCCTTTCAGCACCAAGATTCTTTCCCCGCAGTCTGGCGCCCACTCCCCAGATGGCGCCTGTGGCGACACTGGTGCTGGGGGCTCTCAGCATTTGCCTTCACACCCAGGTGGCCGATGGGTCCAGGGGCTGCCTGGAACACCCCTTTCACTGACACATCCTGGGAAGCTGTGCCTGGCAAGGCCATGATCTTGGCTGATGACAGGCAACTCAAATCGGTCCAGGGAGGCTTAAAGGGAAAAGAAAAAAACAAGCAAAGGAGCGACATGTCACCTCACACTGTGCTGTGGTCACTTTAGCTGAGCTGTGAACCACAGCTCTTTTGAATGCAGAAAGTTCCTCTGATAACCCTGTCGGAGAATGATATGGGAGGACGAGGCATGTCTCAGAAATGTGAGACTTTTAAGCCATCGGCACTCTAGGTTTTGCTCCCTGTTTTAACTCTTGGTAACTGCTGCAGTCTAGATTGCCTGTGTGCAAAATATAGATTTATCACAAATAAGGGTTTGCCTATCTCCAGGAGAAGAGAGGTCCAAGTTCATGCTTTCTGAGTGACTCATGTTCTTGGGTGCCTTTGGGCTTTGTTACCACAAAAAGGCATGTGCTAGCTATCAGCATGTGCTGAGCACCCTACTTCTGAAAACAGCTCACTACTTAGCATCGGACATTGGACATTCAAAGCCATGCTGAAATGTCTTCAACATTTCTATAAATTCAGGTAAACCTCACGTAAATTGATGCCACTGAGATAGCCAGGCTACATCCATACCATCATTTGAGTTGTTCAGTCATTCACTGTGTACTGTCATTTTACTTTATAGAAGCCACTGAAAGTAGGTTCACCTGTGTTATTTACAGGTAGTTTCTTGTTTTCCCTCCAGTCTGAAATGAAGCTGCTCATTCCACAGGGACTGGGTCTCTGTGATCATAAACACAGCTCCCAAAGACAACCAGGGCATGGCCACAGTGGCCCTGCCTTAATATACAAAGTTCTCACAAGTTTTATGACAGTGGACAGTCATTTCTTTTGAAGCAAGAGTCTGTCTCATGGACAGTCAATGATAAAAGGCAGATACCAGCAACTGAATGATTCAAAAACTGGAAGGCTGACTTACTCCTGTCAGAACCCTAATAAAGGTAGAAAACCAAGTATTGCATATTTATACATCTTAATTGCCCTTTGCATACTAGTAGTAAACTTTCCAGGACAAGAAATATAAAGCAATAAAACCAAAGTTTCATACTGCTTTCAGATTTTAGATTATGCTTTTTATGCAACAAAAACTTATTCACATTATGAAAAACAAATCTTAGAAAATAATTGCTCTGTGTTTAAAATGTGGGAACTGGGATACTCCTTTGTCATTAATGCTGTACAAAAATTCTCTTGTCATGGCCCAGCTGGTATCAATCCATATGCTTTCTTAAAACAAAAAGGGAGAAGATCCGTTCTGGTCTGTATTTCAGTCCCACTCATGTGTTTCATCTGCATTAGCAGATGATTCTCTGACCTTGCTCATGCCACTTAATATCTTTGCTCAGCTTCCACTTTTTTTTTTTTTGTAGAGGATAAGGATACTGAGCTTTATGAACAAAAAATACAAACTGTATTAACTCAATATTATTTATTAGATTTTTATTAATCTCACTTCCAATACGTTTACTCTCTACTCTCTAGAATGATGTGAACTTCTTAAATTTTGTAAGATGAACCAAAAATTGTAATTGTAACAAAATTAGTTGCAACTGAAATGGAGCCATATTTTCCTTCAACATCTTCAAGACTTGTTATCTGTGGAGGCACTTACATGGCCCTCATCATAACTATATCTTAGCACTTAGCAACCAAAAATGTTTTTTATCCTCCCACTACCTCTTTGAGATAGGGCAAGATTGGTGTTATCTCCATCATCCAGGTGGAGAAGTGAGGTCCAGGTAAACTGAGAACAGAGTTCCATCACACATTCGCACCTGAGTTAAAGATGTCACAGATGTTTGCCAAGACTATCTATCTAGTAAAGGCTCTTGTGCTTTTCAGAATAGCACAGATCACAAACTCAATGAAAAAACTACGTGACAGCCAAGGACAAAGCCTTCTTGGTTAAGGAACATACTCCCAGATAAATCCAAAGGCTGAAAATTATTAGGAAATGCTGGAAAACTGCAATGGAAAGGCACTTCATTAACATAATGATGCAGCAGCTCCTGACTTTCAGTTAGTGAAACAAGCTGTCATGTGCTGTGGCCTAGGAACACACACGCTCTCAGAAAGGGATGGAGGATGGAGTGCCTTCCACTTCTTGGGGCCAACAGCTCACCAGAACTGAGGTAGTCAACAGCCAAGATAGTTCAATGTCAATGTTTCACCACTTGCTCCCCTGAAAGTACTATGTAGGCTGACAGTCATTGTCCCAGGCTAGCTGCAGGGGACACTTCATATTCCTTAGGGAATAGGGCAAAAATATTTTATTTTTTCAGTAACAAAAACTTTATGTTATTGAGCAAGAGGTTGGATGACACTTTTTATAACAGTCCATCCTGCTCTGCTTCATCTCCTTTGTCAGATATTCAGAAACCCTACCAACGCTGTTTGAATTCCCTAATCTAACTCTCTTGTCCTCCGTCTGGGTTTGATCCAAAGCCTATGGGTATTATTCCACTGGCTTCAATGGTCTCTGCATCAAGATGATGAACTGTCATCTAAACATACATTATTAGCCTTAAGGTTACAAACTGCAAACGTTTGACCCATATATAAACTAGTATATTTAAATAGACAAAAGCTAAAAAAACCCCAAAATGAATAAATACTTTATGCAGGAAAGCAAATCATGTCTGAATCTCACTGTGTGTGGATTTGCATACTGCTTATCTCAGGACTGTGAATAGAGATATAAGTAGATATTACGTTGGAGGTTTCTCTTAGTTTTTAAAGACAGAATTAACAAAAAATGTTATTTCAAAGGATAAATAGGAATTCAGGCAGAATATCTGTATTGCATGTAGTCCAGCACCCATTTCATAGTTGCAAACTTAGTTGTCAGTTTTGCTGGCATAAATTTTTGTGAGTTAAATTTTGGTAATTAGTTTGAGACTGGGTAGAGCCTTTCTGTTTTAAAGTTAACCCTCTCTGATTATGCATGATGACAATGTAGAAGATATGTTTATTCTGAAACAATCCAAAACAAGCCAGAAGTAGTTCGTTCACAGAAGTATTTTCAGTGTGTATTTATAAGGATGCTTAATATGTAAGGTCTTCCTGTAAAATTAAAACCCAGAATGTATAAGGTTTATGTGTGCCTAGTTTAAAATATTGCGTGGGATTTGTTCTTTCTTTTTTTGCCTTTTTTTGTTTGTTTGTTGTTTTGGGTTTTTTTGAAAGAAGTGCAAAATGACTGACAAGCTTAAAAATAATGTGGATCATGTTTCTGTTTCTGTTAGGTGGTGCTTACTGGGAAGTCTGGCTCTCGTCAGTAATTCTTCAACTGCTTTGCTGTGGTGGAGTTACTGTAGAAAGTTACGAGTTGGAGTTGGTGGGAGGGATTCTTTGTCCCAGTTGCATTTAAAATTACATCTAATCTTATCAAGGAGCTCGTCATTGTTTCTGGCTGCCCATAGCAGGTACAGTACTCCTTTTGTTCATGTCTGTTGCTTTACCAAATAAAGGCAAGAACTGCTTGCTTTTCTCATACAAGTAGTTCAATTGATTTCTGCAGGAATACTTGCATGAGTAAGACAAACAGGATTTGGCAGTAAAATTGATTAAAAAGAATTTGAACACAATATTCTTCCAGAGGAAGTATATGTTGATTGAAAAGTCTTTAAGGAGACAGGTAAAATGAATAAATATAACTAAAATTTAAATGCCAGATATGTCTAAAGCAAGTGAAAGCATGAAAGATTATTAAATAAAGAACAAAATCAAAACAGCAGATACTAAAAGTTTTCACTATTCATCAACAATTAAAAGCTTTTGCTCATATAGCTAACTTTCAATTTAAAATTGTCTTTGAAACCTTTGCATTTCAAAGCAGAATATCTAGAGAGATGCTTAAATGCATAATGAGTATTTTCCCCAAACTCTTCAGAACTCCATGTGGTTTCACCTCAGTGCTCCTGAGGTGTAAAATATTTCTTCAAGTGCTTACATGTAGATTATAATACTTAAATTTCTGTATTCAGCTTGAATATTCTGGCATCACTAAAACAAAAAAAAAATACTTACTGGCCTCCCAAGGGAGTTATGTGCAAATACCAACAAAACAAAAAAGTATGCAGATGTAATGTACGTTTCTTGCACTGATTTTCCAGTACTTGTTGCAGTTCCCTGATCTCTTTTTTCATTCATCAGATATTTAATTTTTAAGGATTAGTTCCTTAGCTGGCATCTTTTATTTTCCTTAGTTGGAACTGCTGGAGGCTTATAAGAAAGTAGGTGTCATAAGTAGTATTTATGCCTTCATTTTAAAAACTTGCCCTGACCAGTACTGAGCAAATTATTGACATTGTAATACCAACGCCAAAAGAAATAATACCAAGCACAGCCCACCAGTATCAATAAAGATTCTAAGCTAAATCAGACCAAAATTGGTATTAAGTTTTAATGGAAACTCAATTCATGTCTATTTATAAGTAAGATTCAAAAGGTAACTTTTTCAAGCAGGCTCCATTAAAATCATGAGGGATGGTGTTACTCATCCCAACAAAAGTTATCAAGCATTTTCAAGCAGCCTAGGAAGAACCAAAATCTAAATAAGCTAATAGAATTGAAGGGTCCTGCATGTTGAGCAGTTTTTCTCAAAATTTTACCATATATTATTCATCAAAATTTAGTGATATGTTTCCTTAGAGATCAAAGTAAGTACCAGAGTTCCTGATTGGCATAGTTAGGTGTCTGCAAATTGCTCCACAGCAATTCTATTAAGAGTGCAGCACTGGTTATTGGCACGGCAACACTTGAATTAGCGCAACAGATTATTAAACATCATTGAAAATTGATCTGTTAGTAAAAAAGTGGATATTTTCTCACTCTTCAATACCATATCCATAAATTTAAGATGCTTATTTGAGACACTCGATTAGGAACCTTGTCATTCCATGATTTCTTTACAGTCAGAGTATACAAAACTGTTCCTCCAAAGATCTCCTAGCATTATAGGAGACTATACTTAGGGGGTCTTAAATCAAGGGCTTCAGTTAGGAGCCTAAAATTCAGTGGAATGATTTCAAGTTTTATTGACAAAAACAGAATGAAGAACTTCTGCTATAAGAACAAATGTTCAGAGAATAGGACTGTTGAGCTAGAAGAAGAAACAGATAATTTGTGCATGATGACACAGACAATATCATAGCAGGAAATTACTATAAATTTTTTCTCACAAATAATTCAACAATGAATTATGTATACAATGACCAATAAACATAAAAAAGTATTGTAAATAAATTAGAATGAATTAAAAGAAACTATTTTTGCAAGACATTACCAAAATAAATATCAAAGCAGGAGCAATACAGGATTAGACATTTATATGGATAATGAGAATTTCTGTTGCTGGACCAGACAAGAAAAGGAAGATTATAGTATATGTAAGTGCTTTGCTTTCATGGTATAAGTCAATCACTACTTGACAAAAATGAGTTCATAAGAGTCTACCTCCAGTTTCTCGTGGGTATGATTTTTCTATATTGCCATAAAATAGTTAATATTTTGGGAAACATATACAAGACTATGTGGTTCTTAGCTTGAAACGTTAGTATAAGTTTCTTTACCTGTCTGAGCCTTCACGCTACCAGCTGATCCTATGTTTGAGGAATCGTGAGTTTACTATGTTAACTGTACTGCTCTGTGACTAGTAATATCTGGTATGTATAAAACTACCCAGATGTAAAGCAGTGACAGATTTGTTTTGTTTCTATTACTTCTGGCCTATATATTTTTTACAATAAAGACAAAGAGATAGTGTTGCTTGCACCCAATCTGATACCTAAAATATCTTCACATCAAAACTGGATTGGTTACCTTGTGTTTAATTTGCCTGCACAAAACAATAACAGGGAATAATTTTTACACACTATGTTAATTTGTCATGTTGTTTATTCAATCTTTGTACTAATAATTACTTTTTAGTAACTTCAAGCCCCTGCTTACATAGCTTAATATCTGAGGCTGCAACTCTATTTAGGACAGAAGTTAGAATCTCAGTACGCTATATATAAACTGTGTTCAGATGACCATAAACTCAAAACTGTGTATTATTTATCCAGGTGCTGAGCAGGCATGCCCAGATATCTGCACTTATCCAATTTGTGGCCTTCTCTACAACAACTCTGCATATTTTCTGCATACTCTTTCCAACCAACATGCACAAGAACTCATTGCCAGCTTGTTATTTATATCCCCCCCATTTAAAATTCACCCAAGCCTTTGGTCTGTTGGGCCTAGAAAAGTGAAGGAGAATCTCAGTAACCTCAAGGGAACTCAACTTACATGGACTTACACATCACCTGCATGTTTGTCACTGCCTCTTAGCCAGTCAGAAAATGAGCCAAAAGGAATTCATTTCACTGTTTTGATGTCACAGGACATTTAGCAGGTGTTATTTTTAATATTTTGTCCAAAACAACCAGAGGACATGGAAGATCCAGGATAGTCTCCTACCAACAGGTCTTTATATATTCTGAAAAAGCAGTTCATTTCTGAAAGATGGTGATGTAAAAATGACACCTCCTTAATCTGCACATCTGTTCTTTGTTCATAATTAGTTGGAGTCATACCCGCTGCTGGCAGAAACAAAATGTAAGCCTTACCATGTTTTCCTCCTGTTAGTCTTGCAGAACATGCACTGCAGAGAAGAAGCTGAATCACGCTTCCTTTCCACATTTCTAACAATAGGCAAGTTTATGTGTCTGCATACACATCACCAAATATACAGTCCAAGACTAAGGTAAAGTATTGATGTGACTGAGACACTAAAACTGGAAGATTATTTCTGATGAAGTGTGCAGTAAAAAATATAACCTAGCTTGAGAACTACGCATATTGTCCTATGTAACAGTGGAATACACTGTGCAGAAAATACAGATTTGGGGGAAATAATTCATAATCACACATTCAAGAATGACTTTGTCTTAAACCTGACTGATGTAAGAGGAACAATCTTATATTCCAGAACAGTTGCATGCACCTGAAAGTGTTCTGCCTATAAAAGAAATCAATGCTAGGTATAGCTTTCAAAATGTAAACAACTAATAGTCTTGTTCAGCTTTTGCTTTTCTCTTTCTTTCTGTATTCCATCAAGGAGCTTATTAACAGAAACAAGCAGCTTTTTCATGCCAGGCAAGTCCCTGAAAAGTGTTTTCATCAATTACACAAACACAGACATGAAATCTGCAGTTTGGTCTAATTAGTTCATGTTCTTTTAAAGGCATAGTAATTATTAGCTCCTTTTCTGATTGATATTTTCAAGATCATTTTAATAATCACTATGCAGAGCTTTTAAGGTAGTGTTTAAGAATGTGAATATAACACAGACAATGTATTCCCACTGGTATTTAGGCTTGTTGCCAATTTGCATCCCTTCTACAATGCTGGCTCCGCACCAACAAAAAAGAAAAAAGTTGATGTTTCAAAACCAGAAGTGTAAATTATAGCCAGCATTTTATGGAAAAGTAATTGAAAGAAAATTCGTAGTAACTTGTGAGTTTTGAAATTTAAGGACTTTAAGTACCTGCAGGCAATTTTTGACATTCACCATATTTCATCTTTTTTAATAATACATTTTCAATCTTCAGCGCACAGTCAGATAAAAATTCTCTTCAGATAATATTTGCACTTTAAACTGTGACTGGCACAATAAAAATTCTGAACAAAGTCTTACAGTGAAAAAGGCACAGAAACTAATTTTAATAATGTCAAGACTATTTGAGCTTTGGAAACTCTTCTGGCCTTGCTTCCTAAACTGTAACCCACCTTTACTACAAAGAGATTTGTACAATGGAAATTATTGAAGAGTAAGTGTTTTAAATAAAATTAAAGCAACTTGGGCCAAAACCTGTGGACACGGACTTGTGTTCGGACCTGGTCTCCTTTGTTCACCAGCTGGAGATGCACCCGTGCTGTCCAACATATGGCAGAGACACCTGGTGGCTGATGGACACACTGCCAAGGGGCTTTCCAGCCAGAAGAGGCCTGGGAGCCCATGATGACTCCTTTGGACACACACCTTCCACATTCTCCCGCAGCCTCCACTGCCAGGTGCCCTTTATCTGCCTGTACATGGAGCTCCCCAACTTTGTGCTGCTCTCCAGGAGTCATTGATTTTCCCTGGGTCCCCATCGGTACAACTGGTTGTGGCCACTCCCTGTTTCCTGAAAAGCTCATTGTCTGGAAAACGAGTGAAACCTCTCTTTAAACTGGCATCCAGCAGGGTCAATTTGAAGACAGTACGGTTTACTCCACACCCACATACCTTCAACCAGCAAAAGTTCTTCTCTTAAAACATGTTGGGATAGCTGATCCTTCATGACCAATCTTCACAGGCCCCTTTGTCTTTGAAGTGGGTAGCTACAGATTAAGCCAAAGTCATCGAGCATCAAATGTTCCCAGGAACAGGAATGAAGAAGCCAGGTTTCAAGGAAAAATATGAAACCTCTCTGAGAAGACTGCTACACCATCAAATTAATTGTTTCATCCTGGGTGTTCTAAAACTCTTTGGGTTTTCTTAGTTCTCTGTGTACAGTTAATTTGTTGTAGAAATATAATTATCTTCTGTGGAATTAAGTAAAATACCTCTACTATGAAGGATTATATATTGTGACAGCCAGAATATTAATGGCTCTTTTTTCAAATTCAGACATGTAAAAATTCCACTTTAGTTAGCATCAAGTTGAGGACAGTAAAACTGAGACCCACCTAGAGAAGCTGCTCTAAAGCACGACTGACCCACCTTTCCCAAGATCACCAAGGGGATGCCAGCAATGGCTTTCCCACCATCTTCCCTCAGGGCCTGGGCAGACTTGACATAAAATGTGGGAAACGTATTTCACAGTATTGTGCAGCAGAAGAGCATGAAACACTAGTGCTTTCAAAGAGTAATGGCTGGATCTCAAGCAGTGCCTGGAAAAGGATTTGATGAACCAAGGTTTCATCAGGAGGTATGCATCAATTTCATGAGTGTTGAACATGGAATCCTCTCAAGTTCCTGGAGAGAAGCATGCCTGACAGAACCAGTGGCTGCAGTACGTACACAGCCTTTCCCAGCAGCTTATAAGCTGCAAATTCTGACTGTGTAAAAAGTAAAGTCTGCAAACACAGACATTTCATGGGAGGGAGGAAATTAGTTTTAAGAAATAGAACATACAGGAAGAATATTTAGGCTCAAAACATGTTTGTTTACTATATATTCATACTTTACAATTCCTTTGTGCTGTTTCCTGGATGTTTCTTAATTTACCTGTGGATCACTGCCAATGATTCGTTGATGCTGGTTGCTTGATAAGCCTCTTCATTTCTGTCTTGAGCTCAAACACACAGGTGTCCCTAGGAAGAAAGCTTGACAGACAACACAGAGACATTGTACCTGAAAATCTGCATTTACACTCCGAGAGCCAGTTTAGGCTCATATATATAGTGTTACAGTATGGTATTGCAAGACTAGACTTTTAACTCTCCAAAATTTTACACATCAGCCCCTCTACAATATCTGTCTTTGTCTTATTTCAAAGGACTGACTAGTTAGAAAATGTAGCTTTACAGGTAGAAGTGTTTGGGGCAACAGAATACTTTGTTTCTTTCTATATGACCATCTGTAACAGAGTACAGGAGAGTGTGAGTCCAGAGTCAGGACAGTTCTATGCCACTGCATGTTCTTCTTACTCAGTCAACTCTTAGGGGTATGAGTCAGATTTTGATTTTTTTTTTCTTTAATTTATTCCTGTGGTCAAGTAGATCTAATCACTGGGCTCTTCCATCTTTCTTGTACGTGCTCCTTCCTATGAGTACATGTATCTTTATTTAGGGAGTGCTCCTGAGGTTTTCGGTATCAATGGCTTTTTATGGTTTTCTTTTTATTTTCTGCTCAAACAATAATACAGACCAGTTCTCTGAGAACTACTCTGAATTTTATAACTTATCATATGTCTATTGCATACAATCAAGGTGGCACGGTGCTTGCATGAACCAAGATGTCTTCATACTCCCACAAGTCTGACGGATATGCGCATCTTTCCCCTGAGTCTCTACACCTAGAGAGAGACTCCTAAAAACACAACAGCACACAGTCTTCTAATAATTATTATCATTATTATCATATTCTAATCATTATTATCAGCCAGCATTTGTTGCACATTTCTATCTCCCTTCAATCTAGTCTTTTTCTCAAACCGTGACCATATCCAGCTGTGAGCCTTGTTTTGAGGATTACTTAATTTAGTTTGAATGGGATCAGCTTGAACAAAATTGCTTCAGGCTTAGAAACATTTTTGTTAATCACAGAAGCTGTAAGTTTCTGTTGTAGTTGTATGCACATCATTAATTGTGGGTTTGCATTCTTTTAAAGTCGACCTAATTGCTTCCCAATTCTACTGCAAATTGTGTAAGTGTCATAACAATAAAAGAAGTGTTATTCCGGGTTCCAGAGGCTTTGGTATGAACAGAAAACTGAGCCAGCTGAATTCACTATCTTCCAGAACAGAACTGATACCCCAGAGTACTGAAGTCTACGCATATGCTGCAGCTAACCCACAGCATGTGCTTCAGTGGATTTTCCAACTTTCTGACTTACTAAAATCTAACAATCTCTAGCCCTTTTGACTGCAGAGGCAATTCCGTCCTTGCTGGAACTGAAGCCCACTGGAGTCTGAAGACAGCCTGAAACAGTGACATGGAGATGTGACTTTTCCTAGCCTTGAGTGTTTTTACTATCCTTGAGGCACAACTGTTACCCTTTAATGTCATCCTAATTGTTGAATGTCTATTACTTTTGTGTCTAAAGTGGTATGGGAGTAAATTCTGAGTTGAAAAAATTAAGAATTTTTACATTGAGGGATTTTACTTTTTTTAAAAGGACACTAAAAAACATGGGGGAAAAAAAGAGAGAGAGGATGAGAAAGAAAAAGATTAAAATACCCCTAAAGAAGTTTTCCCTTTCTTCCTTTTTTTTTTCTTTTTTGAATATGT